>CM031234.1:19680813-20201234 GCA_018340775.1 Taxus wallichiana var. yunnanensis
AGTATATGTCGGGGATAAGTGAAAGCCGGGTTAATACAATTTTCTACTCTTAGAAACTCCATTTTAACATTTTCTTACGAAAATTGAGAGTGCCAATGTGCTAGGGAATTCGAGTCGGGAAGAGGTTAGTAAAATGTAGAGAGTTAGAGACTTCATTTTATAAGAAGAATCAGTGTCAGGCCATCATTCTTGACTCCATGCCCAATGGATGCTCCAAGGCCACTGGTCTCTTCATCTAGTAGGCGAGATATCCCGTGAGTTTCGACTTGTTATCCCAAATTCACCACCTAAGAAATTTGGTCAAGAAAACTCCTGCACATAAGGAAATTATGAAGGAAACAACTCAGACCTGCGAGCTCACATTCCATGATGACAAACGGAGTTACGGGTGGGCTCGAAAATGAATGAGCAAAGAACCTATTTTCTATACTTAATCGATTCTAGATTCTTTCCTAAACGGTTTGTGTTTTATGGAGTTTCATGGATGATTTGTAGATCCGGGCCATGTCACTGTCATCGACCTCCCTTATCTCCATTTTTTTGTTTCTTTCTCCCTCAATAGAATATTTCACTTCCTTTCTTTGATGTATCACCACTTTAGTGTAGGCTCTATTTTTCCCTCTTTCTTTCTCCTTGGTTCCTAGGAATGGTTAGATTAGGTTAGATTTAGTTTCTGCACTTGAGTAGCTCATGGAAGGTAGTTTAGGAATAGGAACCAACCTTCTCTAGAGATCTTTCCCAATTTTGCAAGGTCCCACACCTTGGGGAAAGTTCAATGTTATGCAATCACACCAAATGATTCTACCTTAGAAAAGAATATTTTTAGAACTCATTTGGGGGTGCTATGATTTTACACTAACATTTTTGGCATGCCTAGTGGGATAGGTCTAAAGCACCTTACCACTTCACTTCATCAAGTTCGATGTGCTCTTGGTGAAGATTCAGCCTTTAGAGGCACATTCAAGGCATATCTGGCGACTCCATCTGGTCAACAACCCATCCTCTGAGTTACAGACCTTCTTCCCATCCATTTCCACCGATTATTTCTTCCATATCCTTCATCTTCTTCAATCCCATGAATTTGTGCAATCATGACTTCTTTCCCACCATGGAATTCTCATTTGCAAGTAATAAAATTGTTTCCCTCCATCCCCACAGTTTCAAAATCCTCCTCCAAATCAGTTTTATAAGCCCCATTATCTCGAAAATGCATATAGCCCCCTTTTTTCTAACTAAAATGTTTATGAAGAATAGGTTTATGCAAATGAAGGTGGAAAATCATTGGCCAAAGCTAATATTGAGAGGCAGATGAAAAAGATTGAGATGGACATGATGCGGCTCAGAGTCAAGTGCTCCATAATGGCAACTGAAGTTGGCTAAAAGGCCCCTTGTCCATGGGTCGGCCCTGTACTAGGCTAGTTTAGTGCCCAACACAAGCTAAACCTTATCACTGAGATGTTTCCCTAGATTATAGAGTAGGCGGAAGGAATGGAGGCTCAAAAATCTAGCGCGCCTTCCATCCTCCCATTTTCTTCCAAGTCCCCTCTGCCTAGTTGTACCATAAATGAACAGCCCCCTACCAACGCGCCTTTCCTAGCCAACGTCATCATGTTCAATGACTATAGGATAATTAAAGAATGGCGTGACTCATATGACTCTTATTGGGAAGAGGAAATCATACGGGCGCTTGTTGTAGACAAAAATCAGTTAGCTCTAAAGGGCACGGTTCTGGAGGAGAACCATATGGTTTTAGAGGCAACAAGTGCAGAGCAAGCCACGAAGAACCTTCAATTCTTCCTCCCACTTCATCCCCTTAAAACTCTAATGTTGAAGAAGAGTTTGAGCTTTCAAACTTCATGTTTGAAGATGAGGAGAACCATGGTGAGAAAATTGCTGATTTGAAGGACACCATGGAGGAGGTCAAACACATTCAACAGGACAATGAGGAGGTAGATTATCTGTCTGACTTGGAGGATTGTCTTGATAGAGACGAGCCTAAGGAGATCACATCATTTTCTCCTCCATCATCCTCATTCAAGAACATGAGTCTGCTGCCACAGAGGAGAACATCTAAGGACAACAACATGCATCTCACAATGGCCCTCTGGAATCAAGTTTGGGAGACTTAAACCTTCCATGCTCTTCATTAGAGGAAGAAAGGAAAGGGTAGAAAGATATCACCATTTATCCCATGCCATTCATCCAAGAAGGTCCATAAAAATAATCAATTTTTGGAGTTGAATTTTAGAACAAGGGGCATATTCAAAGGATTAGGACCGTGCCCAATCGGGGACTTGGCTTCATTGGAGCCATAGGAGAAGTTGTAACAGTCATGCCTACTTCGGGGCATGAGGATGAATACCAAAGCACCAAGGGTCATCATCAATACCTCTAGGAGTCGAATACAAGTCAACTTGAGGAGGTACTTTCCATTAATGTTGATACCTTGATGATTTGGGTGGAGGACCGACTTATTGTCAATTTTTCACTCATACAGGTAGCTATATTTAGTGTCAAATCATTTGCATGGTTGCCCCTCTTGAGAAAGGGAAGCTACTTCTCCCTATCTCGTAGTAGGCTTTATTTAGCATTATTTCTCTCTGGTTAATGTAGGAGTAAAGCAGACTTTGTTTCCAGTAGAAGAAATGCTTATGCACACTCTGCATGTCTCATTTGAGGCATGTATGATTTGGTCTCTGTATATAAGTTTTCTTTGCATTGCTCCAAAGGTGCATAAGGCAAAGCTCTTCAATATTCATGGCAAGAAGACTCATATTGGTCTATAATAGTTGCTATCTCAAAAAGGGAACAAATCTAGAGAGACTTAAGCCATTTTAAAATAGTCCATTTCAGGGACAGGTGAAAGCTCGGGTCAATACAATTTTCTACTCTCAGAAACTCCATTTTAATATTTTCTTATGAAAATTTAGAGTGTCGACGCATGGATGGATTAGAGTCACGAAGATGTCGCAAAGTGCGAGAGTCGAGACTCCATTTTATAAGAAGCATCAGTGTCAGGCCATCATTATTGACTCCATGCCCAATGGATGCTCCAAGGCCACTTGTCTCTTCATCTAGCAGGTAGATGTCCCCATGAGTCACCAAATTGTTATCCAAAAGTCACCCCCCCAAAAAAATTGGTCAAGAAAAATCTTACACATAAGGAAATTATGAAGGAAATGACTCATACTCGTGAGCTCACATTCCGGGAAGACAAACAAGTTACAGGTGGGCTTAGAAATGAAGGAGCATCATCACAGAGAAGCCATGAGCAAGAAGGAAAAGAAGCGGTGAAGTTTCAAGGTCTTCAAGCTCAAAACCATTTAGGAAAGTATCTAGAATAAACTAAGTATGGAAGAGCCAAAGCGAGAGAGATCCATGTGTCCTAGTGGCACTTCTCCAAAGATGAATCCATAAAGGGAGGCTCAAAAATCCCCACATCTCCATGTGTCCTAGGTCAAAGCGGGTTGTCGTGGGTTTTCTAAGTTTTACGTTTCCCAAAAAGGGGAAAAGGTAAATTACGTACACGTAAGCCTGATTTTTTCTCTAATATGGCTGCCACATGTCCCATATAAAAAAAGGGAAGCCAAAACAAGCACCAGGCTATCGCGTGGCCCTAGTAGGTGAAAATGGAGAAAAGTCTTCTAGACCATTAACACAGAATCTAATCTCTTCAACTACCAGATCTGATTCGATTCAATCCCCTTGGGAACCAGAAGTGACATATTGTGGTTGGATTTATAGAAGACATTGGTATTTAGTGGTTTAACTTTCAAATTGGGATTCGATGCATTTCTCATGGTGGTTTGAGCAGGATTCAACTTTTCCCTCTTCTCTCTCTTTTCTTTCTATATATACTATAACACTTCTCGTTTGAGAAGGAGAGACATTCTAGGCATAGAGAAACTCTGTCAAATTTGTTTCTCGACACCATTTTTGAGTAGCAAACCTTCTCCTACACTGGAAAATGTATTTGTACCTCTATTCTAGAAATGTAATGGTCTGTGCACCTTCTAGAGCAATAAAAATGTGTTTTTGTGGTGTTCTTCAACCCTTTGCATTGTTTTGTCATTTCTTTGTGCCTCTCCCTTCCAGATTTGTTTTTATGTGTATGTATTTCACATTTTCAGGTGCAACATGTTGTGTTTCATGGAGTTTAATGGCGAATTTGAATATCTGGGACATGTTTCTTCTGTTTGACCTCCCTCATCTCCATTTTTTTCTGTTTCTTTCTCCCTCAATAGAATATCTCACTTCTTTTTCTGGTGTATCACCACTTTAGTGTAGGCTCTATTTTTCCCTCTTTCTCTCTCCTTAGTTCTGTTAATGTGAAATCACAACACCCCCAAATGAGTTATGGATCTACTTTTCTAAGGCAGGGTCATTTGGTGTGATTTGCATAACATGGGACCATCTCTCAAGTTGTGGGACTTGCAGACTTGAGATGGCCCTCTGGAGAAAGTCAGCTTCTTCTTCCTGATCCTAATGCTAAACTACTCCTAAGGAAGGAAATGCGACTATCTAATCCTAATCTAACAATTCCAAGGGACCAAGGAGAGAGAGAGAGCATGAAAATAAATAAATCCTACACTACAGAGGTGATAGCACCAAGAAAAGGGAAGTGTTGATCATCTATCAAAATGGCCATGAAATGAAGGGAGGTGAGGTGAGCAATGGAGAGGATGGACAACAGCATCATAGACCAAATGTCATATTCACACAAAACTCCATTTTCGATCCCCATGAACATAGCTCCCAGATATGCAAATGAAACATCCAAAACATGCACATAATACTCCAGAATGATGAGAGGTAAGAAGATGCAATGAAAACAAGTGAAGGATGGAAAAACACATCACAAAAATGAGTTTTATTGCTTCATAAATTTACAGAGCATCATACACAAGCAAGAGGCAAAAAATGCCATTACAGAGCCGTGAAAGGAGGTTCAGACTCCATTTTCGACCTTGCGAGAAGAAAATAAGAGGGCAGGTAGAGAAGAAGAATGAACACCAACTTTTAAAATGAATCTTGCCCCTGTATTTATATATTCAATCACGAGAGAAGAAAGAGAGAGGAAGAAGCGGGAAAAATAGGTCGAAACTCAATCGCCATTGTTAATGTTTCCCATAAAATTTTCCCCCTCAAATTCATCTTTCTTTGCATCAATCCTTGGTTTGGCACCTTGAAGGAAGAGGAAAGCAGCGGAAGTATATCTAATCCGATCTGGTTGTTGAGACAGATGGATCCTACATTGAAGGCCCGAAGACATTTCCTCCATCTGGTTGGTGAGGCTGAGATCTTTCCAATGGCATTAGATTTGCAATATTTCGAGCCTTGAGCCGAAAGATATGCCCCTTCAAAGTTTTTATCAGGTACGTACAAATGGATAGGAAAACAATCTTAAAAATGGCCCCCTTTTGATAATGTGGGACACGTGGCAGCCAGATTAGGGAAAAATCAGGTTTGCGGGTTTAGAATTTATCTTTTCCCCTTTTTTTCGTGAGAATCACAAAGTCTAGAAAACTCCTGCAGCCCCACTGCTCCGCTTGGACACGTGGCACCCTTTTGTTGGTTGTGGAGGTGCACTCCAATATTTTTCATTTGTGCCATGTTTTCAAAAGGAAAATTTCACCTTTTCCTCTGAATCCCCGCTTTGGTTTGACTTGGGCTCAAACGCCGACTTTTCCTCTTCCTCATTCTACAATGCAAGCTCATAGGTCCAAAATGTTTTCCCTTCATATTTTATTTATGTGTGGGGTTATCTTGACCAAATTTGCTAGGGGGTGATTTTGGGATAATAATTTGGTGACTCATGGGGAAATATACTTGCTAGATGAAGAGATCGGTGGCTTTGAAGCATCCATTGGGCATGGAGTCTACGATAAACTGATTCTAATTTGAACTATGAAATTCTAACCTCTGAGCCTCTTGGAAACCCGTTGAAACTTAGAGTTGAATTTCACCAAAAGCCAATTGAATGCACTTTGTGTGAGAGCAATATAACAACACCAAAAACTATGTACAAACTAAAAATCATAGTTTCTCCAAATAGAACATGTAGAGTGTGCAAAAGAATTTCTTCTACTTGAAAAAAAAACCTACCTACACTACTCTAACAAAAGAGCAAAGGGAACTCAAACAAAGACTACAACCTGGCAGGAGAAATAGCTTCCCTTCCTCAAAAATGGTAGCCATGCAACTAATTTGCATGAACATGGTTGGTTGGATGAGTGAAAAACTAACAATAAGTTGGTCCTCCACCCAAATCATCAAGGTATCAACATTAATGGAAAATACCTCCTTAAGTTGACTGGCATCGGACTTTTGGATGTGTTGATGATTACCCTTAGTACTTTTATGCTCATCCTCATGCCCCAAGTAGGCATGACTGGTTTTGGTTTCTCCTTTGGCTCTAATGAAGCCAAGTACACGATTGGGCATGGTATGATCCTTTGGATGTGCCCATTTCTTAGAAATTCAACTGCAAAAATGGAGTCTTCTTGTTGACCTTCTTGGGTGGATGGTGTGAGAGAGATGATGACATTCTCTCACCTTTTCTTCCTTCTTCCTGTGAAGAACATGGGAGAGTCATGTCTTCCAATTTTGGTTCCAGAGGGTTGTTATGAAGTGCAGTGTCGTTGTTCCTAAATGTTATCCTCCATTGCAAGAGGTTCATGTGCTTGGAAGATTGAAGATGGAGCAAAAAATGATGTTATCTCCTCAGACTCCTCTTCATTAAAGCAATCTTCTAAGTCTGACAGTAGTCTACCTCCTCGTTCTCATGTTCATGTGTTTGACCTCCTCCATGGGGTCCTTCGAATCTACAATTTTCTCACCATAGTTCCCCTCATCTTCAAACATGAAGTTTGAAATCTCAAACTCTTCTTCGACATCGAGCTCTAAGGGGATGAAGGCGAAGGTTCTTTTGTGGCCTACTCCACACTTGGAGCCTCTAAAACTGTATGGTCCTCCTCCACAGCCTAGAATGTACTCCTCTTCTTTTGGATTAGGAGTAGCTCCTTCTTCCCCTACTTGTGTTGTAGCTAGAGCTTCCACCACTTGCGGCTTGACCTCATCCTCCTCCATAGGCTTAACCAACAAGGGAACCTTTGAAAACTCAAATTTAGCAGCCCAACTCTTAAGATTTTCTATCATTTCTTCTTTTTTGGGTTCCTCTATTTGATGTTCTCCTTGGCTGGTTTTTTATTGTTTTCTTCCCAACATGGGTTTGGGAAAGTAGGAGGAAGGATGGGTTGATTTACAACAGAATTAGCAATTGTTTGTGGTGTAGGGGAAGGTGTTGCTTTTGGCTCTTGTGGAGAGGGATTGGATTTGGGAGGGAAAAGGGCAGAGAAACTGAGGTGGGATGGAAGACTAGGAGATGGAGAAATGAAATCAACACTTGGGGAAGCAACTAGGAAGCTTGACTCTAGATCATGTTGAAATGATAAAGACTGAGGGAGAGAAAATGAAAGGAAGGGAGCTGGTGATTGACTTACCCATTGCAAGGCTATCTCGCACTTTGATCATAAGCCCCTATCTCCTTATCCCACCATGTAAGCGAGGTAGCATTTTAATCATGAATTCCAGCTTCTCCCGAGGGTTGTGGTGTCTTGGAAAAGGGCCTTCCCATGGATAAGGTGCCCTGCACCAATGTTGAAAGACATCATTTGAACTGCTTCCTTTAATTGAACCATGCCAACCACCATTGTTTGAATCTTCTCCAGTAGATTAGCATCCTCTGCATAACTATCGCCATTATATGTGTCCCCTTGTTCTTGATAAGCTCCATGGCCAAACTAATTTTGAATATTCTCATATGGGTAAGCATAGTGGTCTGGATCCGATTATAATGTTGTTTTGGAGGAGTTGGGAAATACATTGGAGGTGGACTGTATCACCGTAAGTGTGAGTTCTATGAAGGAATGAAGTCATGATTGCAAAACCTCATCGAATGGGAGAAAATGAAAGATATGGAAGAAGAAAATGAATGAAATGAGTGGAAATGGATGGAAAAGGTATGCAACTCATAGAATGGGTTTTGATCGATGGAGTCGCGAGATGTGCTTTGAATGTGCCTCCAAAGGTTGAAATCTTGACCAAGAGCATATCAAACCTAATGAAGTGAGGTGGTAAGGTGCTTCATACCTATCCCACCAGGCATGCCAAAACTGTTAATGCGAAATCACAACACCCCCAAATGAGTTATGGATATGATTTTCTAAGGCAGGGTCATTTTGTGTGATTCGCATAACATGGGACCATCTCTCAAGCTGTGGGACTTGCGGACTTGAGATGGACCTCCAGAAAGCCGACTTCTTCTTCCTGATCCTAATGCTAAACTACTCCTAAGGAAGGAAATGTGACTATCTACTCCTAATCTAACAATTCCAAGGGACCAAGGAGAGAGAGAGCATGAAAAGAAAAAAATCCTACACTACAGAGGTGATAGCACCAAGAAAAGGGAAGTGTTGATCATCTATCAAAATGACCATGAAATGAAGGGAGGTGAGGTGAGCAATGGAGAGGATGGACAATAGCATCACAGAACAAATGTCAGATTCACATAGAACTCCATTTTTATCCCCACGAACACAACTCTCAGATCTGCAAATGAAACATCTAAAACATGCATAGAATACTCTAGAACGATGAGAGGCAAGAAGATGCAATGAAAACAAGTGAAGGATGGAAAAACACATCACAAAAATGATTTTTATTGCTTTAAGAGCATCATACATGAGCAAGAGACAAAAAATTCCATTACAGAGCCGTGAAAGGAGGTTCAAACTCTATTTTCAACCCTGGGGAAGAAAAGAAGAGGGGAGGCAGAGAAGAATAATGAACAACAAATTTTACAATGAATCATGCTCCTGTATTGATAGATTCAATCAAAGAGAAGAAAGTGAGAGAGGGAGAAATGGGAAAAGTAGGTTGAAACTCAACCACCACTATTAATGCTTCCCATAAAAATTTCCCCCTCAAATCCATCTTTCTTGCATCAATCCTTGGTTTGGCACCTTAAAGGAAGAGGAAACAGTGGAATCATATCAAATCTGATTTGGTTGTTGAGACAAATGGATCCTACATTAAAGGCCTGAAGATGTTTCCTCCATTAGTTGGTGAGGCCAAAATCTTTCCAATGGCATTAGATTTACAATATTTTGAGCCCTCACCAAAAGATATGCCCTTGAATTTTATATTGGGTCCGTACATAAATGGACGGGGAAAATAGTCTTGACAAATGGGTCCCCTTTTGATAATTTGGGACACATGGCAACCAGATTAGGGAAAAATCAGGTTTGCAGGTTCAAAATTTATCTTTTCCCCTTTTTCTACGAGAATCATAGTCTAGAAAACTCCCGCAGCCCCGCTACTCTTCTTGGACACATGGCACCCTTTTTTTGGCTGGGGAGGTGCGTTCCAATCTTTTCGTTTGTGCCATTTTTTCAAAAGGAAAATTTTCATCTTTTCCTTCGACTCCCTACTTTGGTTTGACTTAGGCTCAAATGCTGACTTTTTCCTTTGTCTTGTTCTAGAATGCAAGCTCGTATGTCCAAAACGTTTTCCCTTCATATTTTCTCTATGTGTGGGGTTGTCTTGACCAAATTTACCTAGGGGTGAATTTGGGATAACATTTCCTTGGAATGGTTAGATTAGGTTAGATTTAGTTTTATGAAGCGGAGTAGATCATGGCGGGTAGTTTAGGAATAGGAACCAACCTTCTCTTGAGAGCTTTCCCAATTTTGCAAGGTCCCACACCTTGGGAAAGTTCAATGTTATGCAATCACACCAAATGATCCTGTTATCCAAAATGTGCCCCTGCTCATTTTTGTGGCTAACTCCTTGTGTTCCTACCTCTTTTATGCCTCAATCTCCATTTTTTAATTTTTAGGAACTCAAATCTTTCTGGAAATGGCACCAATAGATAGAGCTCTCTCTCAGCTTTCCAGAAAGGTAAAGTTTGCCTCCTAACTCCTCATATTTTTCAAGTTATGGCTCGGCAGAGTTTTTGTGGGAAATTTTCCCCTAGAAGGACCGCAGCCAATCATGACGTGCCACGTGGCACCCAAGTGGCAGAGCGTGGGGGTTTTTTGAAAAATTTTCCAAAATGCAAAAAGAGGTAAAATTCAAAAAAAATTCCCGCCGATCCGATTTGGGCCTGTTTTTGCCCTAAATCTTCAAACGGCCATAACTTTCGATCCAGAGCTCAGATTTTCGCGTTCTTTATATAAATGGAAAGCTGTTGAAATTATATACATGATTCTGGGGTCAATTTTTCATTTTGGTTCAGTTTGGAGGGAGAAAAAACAAAAACTCTTCTGGTACGCGCCCATGGACAGAACTGACGTTTCAACAACCAATTTTAATGCAAAATGGGTCACATTCTTCCCCAGCATGGTAAAAAAATGTCAGGGTATGGGTCAGTAAGGACACACATGCTGTTTTAATGCATTTTTAATCAATGAGGAATGGCTCCCAAATTTTCTCATGTTTTCTCTCTCACAGGCTCGACCCATGTACCTTTGTAAAAGCGATTTGGCTCATTTTTGAGGGTTGAACACTTTTTGCATAGCAAGCTTCTGTTTTCAGCTTTAGCAAGTGATTTTGGCAAGTATCGAGACCTTCCAGGATTGTAACAAGTTTTTATGCCTCTTTGGTGTTGGAATACAAGGATTTTGATGAAAATCACAATACGAGCTCTGTGAATGCTTTCAGTCCTTTGTATGTGTTGTTTGCTTCATTTCAAACCTTTGATTACTGACTTATCAACTTTGTGCATGATGTTTTATGTTGAAATTTCTGATTTGTGTCTATTTGCATGAGCAAAAATGTTCACCACTCCTTTGGTGCATCACCATCATTAGTTTAGTTTCAATTTTTACATTTCTTATCCCCTGTCTCCTTGCAAATTAGGATCCGAACCTCTGCAGTTGTGCAATTGATAGATCTAATCGAGGAGTTTGAGCAACCAGCCTCTAATCTAGAGATTCCTCTCTCATTTTACAAGTCCCACACTTGGAGAGAGGTTTCAATGTTGTGCAATCACATTGGATGCTCTAAACATCAACTTAGAACCTTGATTTGCATCCGGGGTGCTTGCTAATTTGCAACAATATTTTTGGCATGCCCGGTGGCACCTTAGAGGTATTCATCTTCATTACAAAAAAATTGATGTGCATTTGTTGCAAGTTTCTTGCTTAAAAGAGCTATAAATTACACATCTGGTGACTCCAAGGAAGAAGAATCAGCTGGTTTTAGCAGTGCAGACCTGAAAACTCATGAGAAGAATCACTACAAGGTCAAGAGCTGGAGAAGAAGAGGTCTTTGTTTGAATATCTGCAATTATCTCCAAGAATAAGGAAAAGTGGGAGGAGAATCCAAAGGTCTCCATCTCCACCAAACAGAACTCTCTCAACTCCTCCACCTGGTAGGCCTTTCATTCAATCAACAAGGGTTCTAAGGCCAATTAGAATGGCACAAAACAACCCCTATGTCAATTTCACTGGCAGCAGCCCACTTGCTCTCAATGCACAAAATCCAATCCCAGTTGTAGCATTGAAGAACATTCCATACTTCACTGGAGAAAATCAGACCTCACCTGGTGATCATGTTAAGGATATTGCTAACATTTGTGCAATCCATGAGATCAATGAGATGCAAGTTGCTGTCAAACTATTGGCATATTCATTCAAAGGGAAAGCTTTGCAATGGTTCAGGAGTCTTGCCTCAGGTTCTATTCAAAATCAGAATCAGCTATGTATAGCCCTCCATGAGCAGTTTGGGGAAAAGGGAGACAACTTGTCCCTTTTGGAGCAGCTGACAACTATCAAAAGAACTCCCAATGAGGAGCTGACTGATTTTAATTTCAGATTTCAAAGGACTCGGGAGAGAATTCCATGGCGATTAAGCCAACGGTAGATGGTGCTTTTCACTACTATCTCGTAGATCAAGGATTTCGCGCTTGTTACCTGTCCAAGTTAATGCACCAAACTAAACACAAAAACCCTGAAAAACTCCAATGAAATCGATACCTGATGGACAAGATCCGAAGATGTAGACGGATAAGGAGGTCGATGTAGATAAGACGGGCGCACACGAGCAATTCGCACAATAGATCCGAGTAACCTGCAAGACACCAATGCTTGACAGAAAAAGATGGCGTTAAAAGATATTTGGGTGGACTGCCCGAGAAGCGGGTCCGGGAAGCGATAAGCTTCCTGGCGGATGTCAGTCCACGTTTTCAATTAAGTAGAGAAGCATACATGATAAAAGATGTACATATAAGACTAGATTTTCTGATTATGGTAATGAAACCGAATTTAAACAATGACGTAAAGCTACGAAGATAGAAAGCGTAAAATAAAGCCGGATTTGTGTTACCTGTGTCCTTTTTACCTGTCTGCAGGATGATCGGCATCGATTATGTAGAATCGGTGTCGACTGATGTGATCGGCGTCGACTATGAAGAATCGGCGTCGACTGTATAAGATCGGCGTCGACTGAAAGTAGATCAGTTGATCAGGGACAGTGCAAGAAGATTCGGAAATTGGAAAGTGATGGACAGATAGTCGACGTCTGTTGGATGTGCGAAAGTCGGTAAGATCTTTGAACAGAGTCACCGGATGATCGATGGATACATGCTATGTTGATGTGATAGAGCAGAGAGTAACGGTGCTCCTCTCGGGATTGATTGAGACAGATCCGATCTCATTTGATACACTTGATGCTAAAGATCTCTCTTTCTTACAACCTATGTCTCATTCGCGATCAATCCCTTTGTCTCTCTCCTGCTCGTGCGCGTCCTTTTTCATCATGTGTCCTTCTTGGTTTTTCGGTCCCTAGAACTGAGTTCTGGACTTGTATTTATAATCGGCGCCGCTCCTAGAAAATCGGCGCCGACCGTATAGGTCGGCGCCGATCGCGGGACAGACTCCCGAGATGGCCAAAATGAACGATTTCTAGAAAGATGAGGATTACCCCAAATACGGGAAATATCCCGCTTGGGGAAAAGGAAAAATAGGGGTGATACATAGATAGAATAAATTTGGGGTAGATAAGTGATTAGGATACATGGGAAGAGGTGTAATTAAATATTTAATATTTAATTACTCACGGGTAAGATACAATGGGGTGAATTAAACTTAGGATAGGTGTTTAAATCACAAATCGGATAATATCCCCAAGGGGATAGTGGTGACGTAAACGTGCCCCAGGTTACCTAAGCAGGTAAACGAATGTGAGGGACACTAAATTGAGTAACCAATTTTAAGTGTCTACATTTTGCCCCTTTTTGTCAAGTAACTTGCGATAAGCAAGGTTATGAGACAAAAACAAAGAGATGGAAGAAGGGAAGAATGAGTGATGATGTGATCCCCCTCAAACTAGGGATGGGATGGGTGATAGAACAGACGATCCCAAGTTTGAAAGAGGTAGATGAAAACGCAGGATGCCCCAGTCGGATGTCTGGAGTAGATCTGATCATTGATGACGCATAAAAATAAATAAAAAGGCAGCAACCTAAGGAACTCACATTGGTAGGAAAAACTAGACGGTCTCGTCATGAGACGACGTTAGTGCCTACAGACCCGCTTAACTCTAAGTTGCCAAAAAGTACGAGTGTCCCACGCAAAGGGAACAAAACCCGAAATAGACGGTGATATCGAAAAGATGCGCCGAAAGGCAATATTCAGAGCACAAAACAATGATCAGATGGATAAATAAGCCAAGCATCAACACTATGGCAAACAGACATGGAAAATCGACGGTGATCACAGTAATCGGCGACGACCAAGATAAACGGCGTCGATCAAAAAAATCGGCGCCGACCAAACGTAGCGCATATAAATATGCGAACGGAAAACGTAAACGATTTATTTTCATCGTGACGATTGATTCAGAGAGAGTCAGAATTTAGATTTGAGCACCATGGAAGCCTCTGGGAGTGGTCAGAAGCGCAGGAGGACACGACCTGGGGTAAGTGGTTCTTCTTGAACCCGTTGCATTTGATTTTTTTTTTTTTGTTTGATTTTTTTTTTGTGGGAGGCCAGGGTCCGATTTATGTCCAGACAGTCAATCGGCGTCGATTGGTATAATCGGCGTCGATTGATATTAATCGGCGTCGACTAGAAATAAACGACGCCGATTTTATCAATCGACGCCAATTGGGATGTGATTTGGGTAAATACGAGACTAATATTGCTCTTGATGTCGTGGGTGCAGGTACGAGAGGCTCTACACACGAGGGATGCTATTCCCGATTTATGGAGACTATTCTCCGGATGTGGATCGATGCAGATTGGCGGCATCTAGAGTTAGCCGGGCTCGGGGGCTTTAGATACTACAGACGAGTGCCGCGGGATGTGGAGCTGATGCGGGCACTAGTGCGACGGTGGGACAGCCACACGTGCACTTTTTGGTTTAGGACGGGTGAGATGACCATCACCCATGAGGACATATACAGGATTCTGAGATTGCCGATCACTGGGGACCCTATCGAGATTACCCCACGAGAGCAGCAGCAGAGGGCCCTAGGTCGATTATATAGAGACAGGGCAGATGACTCAGAGATAGTGTCCGGGGCAGTGAGGATAGCCTCACAGTATAGACAGGATAGTCCCCGGAGCAGACGGATAGTGCTGATTCAGATGGCTATATCCTACTTTGCTCTTCCAGATTCAGGAGGTGGGAGATTCCCACTATTGTTATTAGACTGTGTTTGCGACATTCTGCAGTTCAGGCAGGTGTTTGCTTTTGCTGATGCCCTGATAGCTCAGATATACCATGAGCTATGGATGTACACCACAGGCCGGAGGACAGGTATAGATGTCAGTTTTGTGCTCCATTGCTGGGCCTATGAGCATATAGCGGTGATCAGGCCATCCGGGCTTCCTTGGATGCCAGCGGCGGTGGGAGGTGTTGATTATGGATTCGGCGATGGCGGGCTGACATGGCCGTTGGGGATACAGGGAGATCGGCTGATTGGTACAGCGAGCGTTTCAGGACGCTGACACCGGATCAGGTCATTTGGAGGCCATATCGGGCATTTCCGACATGGGCTGGTCAGGATGCCCACTTGGTGGCACTGAGGCGGAGCAGGGTGGTTAGGGGCCGCAGGCCTGATATGTGGGAGCGAGTCCCGTTTATGCGGGTATTGAGACAGTTCGGCCTAGTGCAGACAGTGCCGACCACCTACACGCCTTATAGGTGAGATAGCAGGGAGACTGATCTGCCAATTTTGATCCCGGCAGATCCATTGAGAGAGGCCCCACCCTCTACAGACAGCGATGATGACGCAGGGGTAGATGAGGGTTATGCAGCATGGTATGATACAGAGCTTCCACGACATCTCCCGGCATCTATAGATGCCGACGAGGATGACATAGCTGCGATGCTGGATAGACTGGAGGGAGAGCATGCCACCCTGACACAGACACATCAGGTAGCTCTTGAGGAGATCAGGGCTCTGACAGAGGAGAGGGATGCCCTAATTTTGGAGAGAGACACCGCTCGCCAGGAGCGAGATACAGCGATCCAGCAGAGGGATCACTATTATCGACATAGGGAGGCCCTCAGGGCCAAATATGGGGAGACAGGTGCCATGTCGGAGTCTGGTACGCAGGGTACGACCCTAGGAGGAGCACCACCAGCAGCGCCAGCAGCCCCAGCAGCACCAGCAGCACCATTACGAGCACCTGGTACCGTGAGCTTGAGCACATATCAGTCTCTCCTTGCTGAGGTGAGATACTATGAGGATGCCTTAGCGCAACATGCCCCAGATGTGCCGCAGACGGGCAGGAGGAGGGAGCGTGACGGCAGCTGATGGCGGGGCCTCAGGCGGAGGGAGCACCGGGAGAGACCGAGGTGGGCCGAGACCTCCAGCAGCAGGTGCATCTAGCTCGATAGGAGGTGGCCAGGAGAGACAGCCTGGTCCAGAGGAGGGTGGAGGAGATAGTGTCCTCCATGCATCGGACTTTACCATATAGGGATTGATGTATTTTGTATCTGTATAGTGATGTAGCCTCGATTGGAAGGCATTGTATAGATGGCTTGATTGAAAGCCACCCATTTTTTTTTGTACAGACACACATGTATATATAGATTCATCATTTCATTTGTCATATAATTGTTCTCATGCTTTTGATTTTGATATACATGGATAGATGTAGCGTAATTGTGATGGATCTGAATATAGACTGATAGATGATGAATAGATGTGATTGGATAGATATAGATTTTTGTGATAGAGGATAGAAATATATGTGATTTGATTTGATGTGATTGATATGTGGATATAATTTTGATGAAAATAGAGATAGATAGATGCAATGTAACTTAGATGTACAAGTTTTTTCGATACTTTGATGGATAGATAGATAGATGTGATTGATGTACTCGGCATGGTTGAGATGTTAATTTAATTTTGATGAAAATAGATAGCGAGCCACATGTGTTGATAATAGATGCTTTGATAGATAAGATGAAATTGGATAGAAGATAAATTTTCGATTGAAATGTAAAATGTCAATTTGACTAGATGGAAAAACAAAGAATAATGGGGAATACTCTTTGCGAGAGCCAAGGAGGTAATGAAAATGACCTTGACTAGGAATAAAGGAAATATGCTTGGATAAGAAAGAAAATGATAAGTTGGACTCCCAGCCGACCATAGATAGAATCTGGATAGGAGATCACAATATCATGCATGTAAGGCCCTACATGAGGTTAAAATAAACCTGACACTAACTAGCCGTAAAACAGATCTAGGAGGGAAACGAAAGGAACAGTAAGTAAGTATCTTGTCGGAATTTACAAGGGACAGAATACATGTCCATAGTGGGAAAATAGGATTCTCCATATGATCTACAAAAGGTCTTAAATCTCAGCTTCATGATTTTGGCAGAAAAGCAAACTGATCAATGCGGGAAGTTTGCTTGATATGGAAAGACTGATCGATGCGGGAAGTCTTTCAGTGATGCTAAAAAGTGTATAAACTGACTAAAAGGCTGATTAATTGCAAGAAGCCTTGAATATTTCTTTGAGAAACAGCCGTCCTTCAAGGGAGCGGTCTGTATTTTGAATTTTAATGATAGCCATCCTTCGAGGGTATGGTCTATATTTTTGATTCATTTGATAATGTAGGGATAGCTGTCCTTCAAGGGATCAGTCTATCTTTTTGGATAGCATCTCTTCCTTTTTTTTTTTTTTTTTTTTTGGAAATCTTTTTGGAAGAAGCTGAGTTTAGACCTAGATAGATCAGATGGAGGGGAAGAGAACATAAAAGAACATGCACTCATGCCCCGAGTAGATCCGATTAAGATAAGCACTTGGGATAGATGAAGTGGTGATTAAGGTATTCCTACCATGAGGAGGAACATATCCAAAAGAAACATGCAATGAGTAGAGCCGCGATACTCATATTTTAAGGTAAAAGAGGCAATAGGCGGAGAACCACATAGTTTCGAATCACCATAAAAGTATATGACTGGTTGTTTGGATAAATGAAAGATCTGTGTTGTGATTAGACTTGTGTAAGATAGATTTTAACAGTAGAAGGGCCATAGATGCAAGGCATTAAGAGGTTCCGCTGTATACCATCCATGGAAGATAAACGGTAAGCCCTGAGCCATATTTATGAGTGATAATGTATGGGCCCATCCATTGGGAGCAAACTTACCACGTTGACTTCTTTCGAGCATAGTGACATTTTGATTTTCTTTAAGAACAAGATCCCCAATTTTGAAGTCACGGTGCTGCAAGTGCTTGTTATAAGCACATTTGACACACTCAAGATAGACTTGATGATGTTCAAGAGCGTTGAGACACCGCTCATCTAATAATTCAAGTTGTGCTAGACAATTTTGACGATAGTCCTCATCGGAGACAAATTCTCTAAGAGAAACACTGAGAGAGATGGGATTTGGACTTCCAAAGGAAGAACAACCTCAGACCCATAGACAAGGGAAAAGGGAGTAGCACCAGTAGGAGTATGAATGCTAGTCCGATAAGCCCAGAGAGCAAAAGGGATATGTAAATGCCAATCCCTACCAGCTCGACTAGTTACCTTTGCGAGGATGTTACGCAAATTTTTATTGGAAGCTTCGGCCTGACCATTAGCTTGAGGATAGTATGGAGAAGAAAAACTGAGTTTGATATTGAAAGCGTTGCAGAGGTTCTGCAAATCAACGTTCTTGAAAGACTTACCATTATCTGTGATTAGCTTGTGTGGAACGCCAAAGCGACAAATGATGTGTTGATAGACGAAATCAACTATGGGTTTAGCCTTTGTTGAAGAAAGAGGGATAGCCTCCACCCACTTAGTAAAGTACTCGGTGGCAGTAATGATAGAATGATGACGCTGTGAAGAACGGGGATTGATGAGACCAATAAGATCAAGACCCCATTGCGAAAAAGGCCACAAATCCGCCGTAGGTTGCAAAGCTTGACTAGGGATGTGTGTAAGATTGGAATGTTGTTGACACTTGATGCATTTCTTAGTGTATTCACAACAATCTTGATTAAGAGAAGGCCAATAATATCCCAAACGTAAGATGCGTTTAGCCACAGCCAAGCCACTAAAATGTCCACCATAGATACCGTCATGGACCTCCTGGATGGCTTTAGATGATTCATGGGTTTTGAGGCACCGAAGAAAAATACCATCAAAGCCGCGTTTGTAAAGAATCCCGCCTAGAATAGTATAGTGATTAGCGCGTTGGATAAAAGATCTTCTACCATGGAAGTCGATCTAGAGGAAGCACCGAATGAGATAGATAATCAACAATCTGTTGATACCACTCATCCTGAGTATGGGTTGTGACAGCATGGATTGAAGTTAGTTGCCTAAGATGAGATGGTTGATCTAATCGTTGCACAGCCACATAAAGTCGCGAGTCTTCGGTGAAAGGTGGGATAAGTGAGGCTAAGGAAGCCATTGTATCTGCGAATCGATTTGCAGTGCGAGGAATAGCTTGGATAGTGAATTTATCGAAAGATTGGAGTTGAGCAAGAACGATATCACGATATTTTTGAAGGATATCATTCTTGCATTGATAGACACCCGTGACTTGATTAACGATGAGTTCAGAATCACCAAAGATGTCAATATGACGAGCGCCGAGATTAATGGCATTTTGGAGACCTAAGACAAGAGCTTCGTATTCAGCCATATTATTGGTACACTCAAAGTTCAATTTGTGTGCGACTGGGATAGGCGTACCCCAAGGAGGAATCATCACGAAACCCACACCTCCCCCTTGCTGGCATTTGGATCCATCAAAGAAGAGCTTTACTTTAAATGGAGATAGACCAAAATCAATTTGTTGGATATACTCATCGGGGAATTGAGCAAGGGGGTCTTGAGTGTCCGGAAGAGGAGCATCAGCTAATTGATCTGCAATAACCTGACCCTTGATAGACTTTTCATGGGATAAACTCGAGGTCAAATTTTGTCATAAGCATGAGCCAACGAGTGATACGATCATTGTGATAAGGCTTTGCATGAATTGTCTTGAGTGGATTGACACTTGTGACAATATAAGTTTTGTGATTAAGGAGGTAATGAAGAAGCTTAGAAGTTGTGAAGAAGAGAGCACAACATAGCTTTTCAAAGCTTGAGTAACGTGTTTCATACTCATGGAGGGTGCGACTGATGTAATAGACAACTTTTCTTTACCGCAAGTGTCCCGATGTGAAATCATGGCTCCCGAGCATGGTCACCACAGAGATATAAAGATAGAAAGGCTCCCCTCGCGTGGAGGTGTAAGCACAGTGGAGAGAGAGAAGATAAGCTTTGAGATCATCAAAGGCCTTTTGGCAATGTTCATCCCATTCAAAATGAACATTCTTACGGAGGAGATGGTGAAAAGGTTGACAACGGTCCGACAATTGTGAGATAAAACGACGCACTGATTGAAGACGTCCTTGGAGACTGCGGAGTTGCTTTAAGTTAGAAGGGGGAGGCATCTCAAGGATAGCTTTTATTTTTGCGGGGTCCACTTCAATACCCCTGATGGAAATGATAAAACCTAAAAGTTTACCAGTGAGAACGCCAAACACGCACTTAGATGGATTTAGACGAAGACAAAAGCGGATAAGCCTCTCAAAGAGAGGTGCAAGGATGAAAAGATGATCCTGACGATGTTTGGACTTACCGAGGAGATCGTCAACGTAATCTTCCACAGTTTTGTGTAAGAGATCATGGAAGATGTAGGTCATTGCTCGCTGATAGGTTGCTCCTGCGTTCTTAAGACCGAAAGGCATGACGCGATAGCAGAAGGTCCCCCAAGGAGTTATGAAAGAAGTCTTATGTTGGTCTTCTGGTGCGATGAGAATTTGATTATATCCAGAGAAACCATCCATAAGAGAAAGCATCTCATGACCCGCAGTTAAATCCACGAGTTGGTCGATATTAGGTAGAGGAAAATCATCTTTTGGACAAGCAAGATTAAGATCCCGGAAGTCGGTACAAATTCAAATTTTCCCAAAGAGCCTTAGTTAAGCATCGGTACTACACATTGGAAACCCATTGTGGATAATCGATGGGTTGGATGAAGTTAGCCGAGAGTAAGCGCTGCAATTCTTCTTTAACAAGAAGGGCTACTCTAGGGTGCATTTTACGCAATTTTTGTTTAACTGGTTTGATGTTGGGAAGAGTAACGATATTGTGGACCACAATATCGGGATCGAGTCCTGGCATATCCTCATATGACCAAGAAAAGGCTTGATGATGGTTGGAAAGAAAAGTGGTAAAATCTCCTAACTCCTGTGGATTAAGGGATTGACCGACCTTAATGATGCGAGGGTCTTCAGAAGTCCCTATATTAAGGTCGACAGTGGCTTCGTTGAGAAGCGTAGACGTGTCGAAGGAATAGTCTTGGGGAGATATGAATCCTCTGCCCCAGATAGGTGAGGACAGAATCATCATCCGCACAGAGGATAGTGTTGATAGTAGGAGAGTCATCTCCAACTATTTCAGGGAAGATTAACGGTATGGAAGCGGACCGGTTGCTAGTCGTATAGGCTAGCGGCCCTAAGGAAATGGTATTGATCAAAAAAATTTAGGTGGGATGGAAATGTCATCGTCCACATCGAGTGATGCTTCTGACTTAGCGGGAGAAGATGGTTCCTCAATAGGAAGAGGCTCATCGAGGATAGTGACGGTGGCTTTTGAAAGAGGTTTAAATCCTAAACCAAATTTTTGATGTGGCATGAGAGTAGGAATGGATGTGAGGTCATGCACACCTTGTTCATATTTTCCTAGACCAAAACCCTTCCACGCGCATCGATATAGATAAGTTTTTGCAAACGTGGGATTTTGTAGATAATCGAACCCTGTTAAGTAAGGTTTGGTCCTAGGAGGAGAATCTGGGTGATAATGAGGTGTATCAAGACCACCATAGATGAAATTAGTCTGTTGATTGGGCAGACCAATGGTGACGATGCGACCGAGACCTGGTTGATATTCAGGTTGTTTGTCCGGTCTACCATACTCACTAGGATTGAGATGGGCGTCGAAAGAAAAGAGAGGAAGCTCTCCCAGTGAGAAACGCTGTAATGTCTCTTCTAGATTTTGTAAATCCGGTAGTTTGGTTGTGGGTATGGAAGAAGATGAGGCCCCGTCAGGAGAAGAAGTATTTTCCTTTAGAGGGGCAGACCTTGTGGTCATGTCACATTGTGCGGAAGGAAAAGGATCTCCTGGATGAGTATATATTTTGCCCTCATATTGATATTTTAAGCATCGATGGAGGGTGGATGGGACACAATGCATCGCGTGAATCCAGGAGCGTCCGAGGATCATATTATAGTGGAATTTTCCTTCGACAATGTAGAAGAGTTCGTGAAGCAGCTTCTTACCTACTCGAATGGGTAAGACCACAGTTCCTAAAGTAACTGCTAAGCTGATCGTTAAATGATCGAAGGGTGAAAGGCGGGGGTGACACTACGTTCTTTGGTAACTTAAGTTGCTCAAATGTGTGTGAGGAGATGACGTTGAGTGCAGCTCCACTGTCGATCATAACGCGTTTTAATGTAGTGTTGTCGATTTGGACTGTGATAAAGAGGGGAGCCTCCAAATCCTCTGAAGAAAGAGGAGGAATTTCCGAATCTTCAAAAGAAATGGCGGTTGATGGTCTATTCAATCCAACAACCAACTCAAAGGGCTGGGGCTCATCTGAATTCACTGCGATGCGACGCAGATTATCAATCAGAGCCTGGCGATGTTGTGGAGAGGATTGGATGAGGTCAAAAAGAGACATTTTGACCGGAGCCTGAGTGAGTTGTTTCATAACACTCTCCTCAACTGACACGGGAATTTGAGCCCGAGGTGCAGCACGAATAGAGACCTTAGGTCGTGGGGCTAATGAGGAAGGAGGAACTCCTTCAGGGGCTGCAGAAATGACAACCCGTGGTCGAGATGTTGTAGATGAAGATGGATTATCATAGTGTTGGGTTCTAGTGGCAATATGGATTGTATCAATTTGAGAAGGTGGAAGGTCAATTGGAGTGGAATCACTAGAGGTCTGAGTGGATCGTTGGGGCTCAGATGGGGCTAAGATGATAGGAGATACTTGTTCCTCCTCCTCCAGGAAAAGATCACTTTCTTCCAAAAGGTTGTTGACAACAGCTTGAAGAGCTTTACATTCCTCAGTATCATGACCCGGGGTACGGTGGTAAGCACAAATTAGATCAGAGTTAAACCATGTAGGTTTAACTCCTTTAGGGTTATAGGGTTTAATCGGAGGAAGGGATATGGATGAAGATTGGATAAGTTGGTGAAGGATTTCGGTGTAGAACCCGGTAGATGAAGATGAGGATAGAGGTGATGAAGGTGCCTCTTTGCCTTAACAGATCGCCGAGGCAAAAGAACCCGCATGTTAGGTTTGATAGCCTTTTTTAGGGATCATCTTATTCTTTTGGACACTTGGGAGCAGTTTGGGCATTTGAGATGGAAGTAAGTGAGACATGATTGATTTTGGTGGAGGAGGAGCCCCTAAAATAGATTTTGAAGATGATGGAGATGTGACAAGTGTTGTGGTCTTCAAAGATAAAGGAGGTTGTTTGGTCGAATTTATCGATGATTTAGATAATGTCGATTTAGATGAGGAAGAAGCTCCCAAAGTAGGTGTAATCGGAGGGACATAGGGCGCCCTGGCTTTTGGTAATGAAGATGATGATCCCGATAGAAGAGGTGACGTCCTTTTAGTAGGTAAGTCGGCTTTTCGGGGTGTTGGTGAAGGAATGTGTTGTAGAAGAAGATGATGGTTTTGATAAGTGTGTAGAAGAAGATGCCTTCTCAGTGGACAAATCCAATCTTTTATGAGGCATAGAGAGAGATTTTTGTGGGAAAGCACCAAGGGTCTTGATGGTTCGAAATATGGGCTTTCCTTTTTCAGGGATGGTGACAACTTCAACGGCATAAGGTGATTGTAACCTTTTCGGAGGAAGCAAGTGGGGAGGTACTGATGGCGCAATGTTAGATTTTGGTTGTCTCGGTTTAAGTTCAGAACCGAGCGTATAGGTGTTAGTGCTACTTTTTGATTTTCCTTTAATGGGCAAAGCAAAGACTAGTGATGGAAGAAGTGAGTGATGAAGAAGCAGCCTCGCGAAGGGACTACTTCGTGCAAGTAATTATGGGTGGAACTACCGTTGGAAAAGAGACAGAAGAGTCAAAATCGAAGACGCTTCCATCGGAGTGGCACAATTATAGGTACGCTCACTGTGGGGCATAGTTAGTCAGCAATGAGAATGGGAGCAAAGAAGTAGATGTATCGTAGTGGAAACTCGAAGGGATGTAATTGCCTCGAGCATTGAAAGAATGTTTGACGATGAGATAGATGAGGATGACACTGCCTGGGTATGGATGGAAGGTTAGACAAAGGAGTGGAGAGAGATGAACCCGTATCTAGCAATGTAGGAATATTCAAAGACGGGCTATCGGAAGATGGTGGAATTTCAAAGTGATTGGCGAAGTGGAAGGAGGTTCTCGATTCATTGATGTGTTCGCAGATGGCTTGGTTTCGTAAGAAGATTCTTCAGTAGAGATGAAGTTGATAGTATGAGTGTTTGGTTTTTGAGACTCTGAAGCATTATGGTTTGGGGAATGATTGGGAAAAGGTTGTTTAAAAACATCCAGTGCCTGATTTGGGGGAGCATTTGGGTTATCCAGAATGAGCTCGCCTTTATCAATAAGTTTTTGGACAAGATTTTTGAAAGTCTGACATCGTTCGATGTCATGACCTTTGGTTCTATGATAATGACAGAAATCATTTTCCCTATACCAGAATGGACGTTCTTGGCTTTCATCGATATTCCTAATAGGGGGAAGTTCGATCATGTGAACTTCCAACATTTTCTCTAAGATAGAGGCATATGATTCCCCCAATGGAGCGAAGGATCGAGATGATGAAGTCCCTTTTCGAGAAGATGAGGAGTCTCTTCGTGGTGTTTGATTAGAAGTATTATCGGCTCGTGATGTTTTTAATACGATGGCATTGGTGGATCCCTGATTCTTGTCTTTAGAAGGGGAAGAATTTGGTTTGGTAAACCGAGAAAAATCGGGTTTAGATTTAGAGCGAAGTTTTAGCTTCCCTTGTTCAATGGCGCGAGATTCAAGTTTGCGTGCCATCGTAAAGGCTTCTTCAAAGGTATGAAAAGTCTGGATCCTTAAAGTGGAAGAAATATGATTAGCACAAGATCGAGTAAACAACTCGATTTGTTGGGATTGAGGAAGGGAGAAAGACAATTGGTTGATTATCCCTCTCCAACGAGCGACAAAGTCTGCAATAGACTCATCATCGAATTGACGAATGTTATAAAGATCTGTAATCGAGATCTTATGCGCGATATTTATTGAAAAGTTTTCAACAAACATCTGGGCCAATTGAGAGAAAGAAAACAAGGAATGTTGAGGAATGTTATCATAGCCTAAAGCAGACTCGCTAGAGACATAGGGAAAGTAACGGAGCATAAGCCCGATCCTCGGACTATGAGGTAGCAAGCATGTTTGAATGCTCGCAAATGTTGTTGAGGGTCCTCTCGACTATGAAACTTTGAAAATTTAGGAAGTTCCCATTGGGGAGGATAAGGCTTAAAAGCCACTGAGGGGTGAATGGGTTCATTACACACTTCTTCAAAGGAGTATGAAGGACGAGCCCCTTTTGTGGAGGCTTCCAAGTCTATGATTTTCTTGAAGAGAATTTGAACCACGTCAGATTGAGGAGGAGGCACACTGGCATGTCCTACATAAGAAGCAAATGGTGGATGTTGTTGAGGTGTCAATGGGGGATTCATCTGTTGATTGATAGGATGATAAGAGGAATAACCAGGGGTTCTGGGTGACACTTGGTGGGGTATTTGTTGTGAAGTAGCTTGTGTATAGGCAGGCTGTGAGATAATAAGTGGTTGAGAAAATGAAGGTTGGATGACGGATGGAGCCTGTGATTGGTGGACTCCTATGCTTGTTGATTGAATCGGGACAGATTGAGGAACATGAGTGCCGATTTGATTGGACATATTGGGGAACAAGACCTGAAAGGGGCCTTCTACTGCCGGATTAGGCATTAAGGGTGCCGATGCTAGAGGATGGGCGAAGGTCACTGTTGCTGGAATATTGGAAGAAAGACCCACTGAAGGACGAGAAGCAGGAACTAACTGACTAGCCGGAGGGGGTTGACTCATAAAGAGGTACTGACCTTGGGACACGATGGAGGGCATAGATGAATTAACAGCAATATGCGGATGCGCAGACGCATTCATTATAGCCAGGGCAGAGGACCTCTCAGAAGTAGGTTGTGGAAGATTCGAGGTAACTGCGGTGTTAGGAATAGGTAAGACTATTTGGGGACTAGTCAATATGGTCGGTGGAAGAGAAAAGGGGGGCACAGGGGCGTCACCCTTCTCCGTGGCTCGAGGCGAGAGAGATGATGCAAACTGTTCTCCAAAGGCCTGGGATGGTCCACGAGGATAATCGTACACTTGCTGGATTGGTGGTCCTTGATCAGATATTTGAATAGACTTGTGTACTAGGTAGTCCATGAGGGCTATCGGATTGCGATCGAGGAAAGCCTGAAATTCAGGATCCCCGCGAGGAACATACTCTGAGTCAGATGATATTTCTGAAGGACTAGGGGAAGCTGGACGTGATGGGGTTGCTTGGCTCGAGGAAAGGATTATATGACTGTGATGGGGAACCAACTAACAAATGTCCCGAGGAAGGTTTGGGGGTGCCAAACATCCACACTAGTGGTAATCTCGGAAGAAGAAGGGCCACTTGAGCCATTCTTCTAGATTGTAACCGAGTGATAACCGTCATAAACACGCAGTAAAAGAAGATTGACCTAACTAATGCATGCATAATTCAAGCAAAGGCAGTGATTATCTCCTTTAAGTTTTGATGCTTTTAAGAAAGAAAATATTAGGGAAGGCTTTTAGAACAGAACTACTCAGATAGCCAAACTAAGGATGGTTTGGGGAATGTTTGGTGAGGAGTCCCAAAGGCACTTCAAGAAAAGACCCAGACGTGGCTCGATATAGGGGCCTACCCCGCACTTCACACACCGCCGCGATAAGGGAGTCGGGTGCTTTGCCAATATATACCGTAACTTCCGTGAATTTATAGCGCGGCTCGAGTACCGCGTGAGGCTCTTCCTCTGGATATCACTTCCAAGTAGGCGAGGCTGTGGAAGGAGTTTTTGTTTAAATGCTTTATACCTAGTGATTTTGGCTTTTTGTGCAAGGGTGAAAATAAAAATCAAATAGTGTCACTACCGATTTTGATCAATTTTCCAACCTAATTAAAACTAGATGAGAAACATACAACAAAGAATGACAAAGAAAAGTTCTTTTAAGCACTTAAAAACGAAGTGTTTGATTTCGATGAAGACAAGTCAAACAGATTCTTTCCCAAATGCGATTAAATTCCTTTTAAGCACCAAAAATTGAAATGTTTGGATGTGATAGACAACAAACAAAGAAATCCTAAAAAGGAGAAAACACCGCAAAAGAGAAATACCTGTAGATTTAGCTCTCCAAGGTGTGTGGACTTCAAAAAGCACGTTGTTGAGCTCTTCCCCTCGAACAATCCCACGAACAAGCAAAGTGCTCCGCAAGAAAAGGTTAAGCAAACAACAAACAAGACCCAGAAAGATATATCCGGATAATGGTGAGACGAAAAATTTCTATTTCAAGGAAATAGAAAAATTTCAAGACAACGATTCCGCATAAAAAGCAAGATTGAAACAATGAAAAGAAACGCTCAAGCAGAACTGATAAAAATCAGGGAGGAAAAAGAACCAAGCTCAAAACTAGAAAAGAGATGAACTTACCAATAAGGGACTTTGGTTGGGTCCCACCGGGCGTGCCAGAATGTAGATCAAGGATTTCGCGCTTGTTACCTGTCCAAGTTAATGCACCAAACTAAACACAAAAACCCTGAAAAACTCCAATGAAATCGATACCTGATGGACAAGATCCGAAGATGTAGACGGATAAGGAGGTCGATGTAGATAAGATGGGCGCACACGAGCAATTCGCACAATAGATCCGAGTAACCTGCAAGACACCAATGCTTGACAGAAAAAGATGGCGTTAAAAGATATTTGGGTGGACTGCCCGAGAAGCGGGTCCGGGAAGCGATAAGCTTCCTCGGCGGATGTCAGTCCATGTTTTCAATTAAGTAGAGAAGCATACATGATAAAAGATGTACATATAAGACTAGATTTTCTGATTATGGTAATGAAACCGAATTTAAACAACAGACAGAAAGCTACAGAAAACAGGAAACTGTAAAATAAAGCTGGATTTGTGTTACCTGTGTCCTTTTTACCTCGTCTCAGCAGATGATCGCGCCGATTATGTAGAATCGGCGTCGATTGATGTGATCGGCGTCGACTATGAAGAATCGGCGTCGACTGTATAAGATCGGCGTCGACTGAAAGTAGATCAGTTGATCAGGGACAGTGCAAGAAGATTCAGAAATTGGAAAGTGATGGACAGATAGTCGACGTCTGCTGGATGTGCGAAAGTCGGTAAGATACTGGAACAGAGTCACCAGAGGATCGATGGATACGTGTGATGTTGATGTGATAGGAGCAGAGTAACGGTGCTCCTCTCAGGGATTGATTCGGACAGGATCCGATCTCATTTGATACACTTGATGCTAAAAGATCTCTCTTTCTTACAACCTGTGTCTCTTTCGCGATCTGTCTCTTTGTCTCTCTCTGTTCGTGCGCGTCCTTTTTCGTCGTGTGTGTTTTTCGGTCCCTAGAACTGAGTTCTGGACTTGTATTTATAATCGGCGCCGCTCCTAGAAAATCGGCGCCGACCGTATAGGTCGGCGCCGATCGCGGGATAGACTCCCGAGATGGCCAAAATGAACGATTTCTAGAAAGATGAGAATTACCCCAAATACGGAAAATATCCCGCTTGGGGAAGAGGAAAATAGGGGTGATACATAGATAGAATAAATTTGGGGTAGATAAGTGATTAGGATACATGGGAAGAGGTGTAATTAAATATTTAATATTTAATTACTCACGGGTAAGATACAATGGGGTGAATTAAACTTAGGATAGGTGTTTAAATCACAAATCGGATAATATCCCAAGGGGATAGTGGTGACGTAAACGTGCCCCAGGCTACCTGAGCAGGGAAACGAATGTGAGGGACACTAAATTGAGTAACCAATTTTAAGTGTCTACAATCTCAAAGCTCTAAATTCTAATATTTCTATGTTGATTCAATCCATGGGAGGCATAACTATCCCTATGGCTTATAGCATTGCCATTAGGGCTGAAAATTGTTTGATCCAAGCTGGCAAACTAGCCCCTAGACCTCCCATGCCATTGTTTCCAAGTTTAGAGAGCCCAAACACTAATCAAGCACCTAATTTGGCTCCTTCTCCCACTCCTAGAAATCAGAGTTCAAATGAAGCTTCTACTTCATCTCCAAGTGCCCCAAATGAGCTTCAAGAAGTCATGAAGCAATTGCAAAACCTAGGCAATGAGCTGGTTACTCTCAAGAGGCAATAAGCCCAAGGTTTTAGACCTTCTTATCATCCCCAAGCTCAGCCTAACAGGAAGCCATACCAACCACAAAGACCACCTAATCCAGCTACAAATGTAAATCAAACAAGGCCTCCTACCAATAGACCATTTCAGCCCTATAATCCAAATGTTATGTCTACCTCTAAGGCATTGGTGCCAACACAAAACAACGTTGCTCAGGAGTATGATTGGTGTTTTCCATGCAATGAACCTCACAACCAATCTATGTGCTTCAACAGTTCCTCGAATCAAGCATTAATGGTGACAACTACCGGTGTGTGGAGGGTGAGGGCAAGTCAAGGAAAAACCAACAACAAGAAACATTCCACTAGCAATCAGCTCCAAATGACACCACACTTGTGAACTGGCAGGAGAGGATTTTTGTGGCATAAATCAAACAAGATCTCTCAAGGTGTTGCAACCAACACAAGGTCAAAAAGAAGGAATTTGGGTGAAGAACAACCATTAGCCCGAACCAATCCACAACCTTCTATGGCTCCACAAATGGTTGGCAAACAAAATCCAGTTGTAAATGCACAAGGGCAGCCAAGAATAGCTCCTAGACCAACTCAAATACCAGTTGTTGCTGCCCACACGCAAGGGATGAATATGCAAACCAAGAGACAACAAAGAGATCCTTCATCACCATTTAGTATCATTGATTAGATGAAGAAGACAAATGTAAATTTATCAATGTAGGAATCCCTATCTATCCCAGGCCAGAGAGATTTTCTACAAGCTGCCATGAAGGACTGGCCAACTTCAAATCAGCAAGTTCAGATGCAAGAGAAGGTGCTTACAAATGCTGCCCAGCCTGAAGGGAATCATGGAGGACAACATGGTAAAATGTTGAAGCCCCCTCCTTTTTATGTCTCATTAATCATTGGAAACCAATTGGTGCACAATTGCATGATTGATTCCGGGGCAAGGAGCTCAGTGATGCCCAAGCAAATAGCTGATCAGCTAGGACTTCAATATGAAACCATATCCAAAGGGGTAGTGCAGTTGGATGGGACAACATTAACAACAGTTGGGGTGATTAGAAACTTGAGTCTTACCTTGCATGCATGTCCAAATGTTGTTATTTTACAAGATGTATCAGTTATATACCTTCCACCACTCTTTGCCCTATGTTTGTCAAGGGATTTCACAGCCAAGATTGGAGGATATTTATCTCGCTGATTGGTCACACATCTTTGTTAAGCGAGGTATGGAACCAAAGCTACAATCAGGTCGAACCTATTGCAAACTTCCACATTGAACCCTACACTCCAAGTCGATCAATGCCAACTATTCGGCATTTGATCAAGAAGATCACCCAAGCACCGATGAAGCGACACCAAGGTTGGAAGCATCCGGATCTAACTCTTGATGAATGGGCAAACAAGGTGCATGCTTTTGATCCTTATCAAGAAGTAGAAGAATCGAGCTAGGGGTCTATTGCATACATCAAGAAGATCATCCCATTCCCAAAGATCACCAAGCCAAACCAAAAGGATGACAATGAGGTATGACAACTGTTTTTGATGGATCAAGGAGTAGACAAGATGCGGGAGGTGGAGCTATGCTTGTTTCACCTCAAGGAGTAAAGTACTATTCATCTTTTAGATTTCAATTTGCATGCTCCAATAACACTACTAAATATGAAGCCTTGGTGCAAGGGATGCATTGGGAAATAAAGAGAGGAATAAAGAACTTGTAAGTCTTTAGTGACAGTGAATTGATTATAAATCAGGTCAAGGGATAGCATGCTGCCAAGAATGATCTACTCAAGTGCTACAAGAACAGGGTATGGGACCTCATGGAAGATTTTGAGGGTTTTGGCATCAAATCCATTCCTAGGAAAGAGAATCAAGCTGCTGACAGGCTTGCAGCAGTAGGGGCAGCCTTTGACATTGTGGAAAGCATTCAACAAGACAAGGTACAGCCAAACATCCACGTGATTGTGAGGCCTTCAGTGCCGGATAACAATGTCAGTTGGCAAGTGTTTGAAAATGACCAGCAAATCATCCATTTCTTGCAAGAAGAAGCTGAGTTCTCAGCTAAGAATCAAGAAAAATTGGAACAACAATATGGTGACCAAGTGGTACAGCTGAGAACTAACAAGCTGCCCAAGGGACTTATCACTTTGGAGTCCATTTTTAATCCCAATGATTAGTTTAGGAAGGAGAAAGCAAACATTCAGGTCAAGAGAGAGGATTCAGTATCCATCTTGGTAGAAGAGAACAAACCATTACAAATTGGAAGGATGACAACTGAAAAAGAAAGGTATGAGTTCATACAACTGTGTCAAGAGTTCCCTGATGTGTTTTCTTGGAGCTACGAATATTTGAAAGGTTTCAATCCCAACTTAGCTCAAAGATACCATTGAATTGGATCCAAATACTAAGCCTCACAAGGCGAAACAAAGACCAGTCAATCCACACATGGAGCCTCTCATGAGGAAAGAATTGAACAAGCTGATTGAGTCAAGGATCACATTCCCAATCAAGTATTCTAGTTGGGTTTCCAACTTGGTTCCAAATCGTAAAGAAGAGTGGAGAGATCAGATTATGTGTTGACTTCAGAGACTTGAATAGAGCATCTCTCAAGGACCATTACCCACTCCCTTCCATGGAGCAAATCTTGCAAGTTGTGGCTGGCTCCGAGAGGTTTTCACTACTTGATGGCTACTCAGGCTACAATCAGATTATGGTGAAGGAAGAAGACCAGTTCAAGACAACCTTCACAACCAAATGGGGAACTTATGCATACAGGAAAATGCCATTTGGGCTGTCCAATGCTGGTGCTACCTTCCAAAGAGCAATGGACATGGCATTCAAAGGTTTGATTAACAACATGGTGCTGATATACCTTGATGATATCACTATTTTTTCCAAAAATGCAACAGACCACCTCTCTCATTTGAGACAAGTCTTCATGAGGTGCAGGAGATTTGGAGTGTCTTTAAATCCTAAGAAGTGTATCTTTCTTGCACATGAAGGAAAGCTCCTTGGCCATATTGTCTCAGAGAAGGATTAGTAATTGATCCAGAGAGGGTTGAAGCCATAAGAGCACTACCATTGCCAAGCCACAAGAAAGCCCTTCAGAGTTTCTTGGGGAGGATAAACTTTGTTCGGAGGTTTGTCCCAGATTTTGCAGCCCTTGTCAAACCTATCACCAAAATGTTAAAGAAAAGCATGGCTTTTAAGTGGACAACAGAAGGCAAGGAGAGTTTTGAAGCAATCAAAGAATCCATCTCTCAAGCACCAACTCTCAAACCCAGACTTCTCCAAGGATTTCATCCTCTATGCATTTGGAGGTAATGATATTGTTTCTGCCATTTTGGTACAGCAGAACAAGGACAATGATGAGCAGCCAATTACTTTCTTCAGCCAGAGCCTAGATGACTATGAGGTGAGGTATTCTTTTATTGAGAAGCATGTACTCGCAGTAATTAGAAGCTTGAAGAAATTCAAGCATTTAGTCTCAAACAACAAGGTCCAGTTGCTGGTCTCTCATGCTAGGGTTAAATACTTCCTCCTCAACAAGGATTTGAATGAGAAAAGGGCAGGTTGGATCACTCGTGTCATGGAGTATGACATTGAGATCAAGATCACCAAGCTGGTAAGAGGAAAAGGATTGTGTGAGCAGCTGATTTTGGGGAAGCAAAAAGAAGTATGCAATGAGGAAGAGGTTGTTTTTTGATTCAAGACAGCCATGAGCCAAGCGGCACTCAAGAAGAAAATAACGCTGTCCCCACTCCTTGCTTGACCCAAGGTATAATACATTTCCTAAGCACATGCCTATGCCCTCTGGAGATGAACAAGACCCAAAGAAGACACTTCAGATTTTAGGCTGTCCCATATGCCATTGTTGATGGAGTTTTGTTCAAGAAAGATGTGAATGGAGTGCTATCTTTGAGATGTATTAGCACAAATCAGATTCATAGGGTGTTGGAAGAGTTCCATGGGACCAGCTGGTGGTCATTTTGCACCAAGAGTGACAGCTCTAAAAATCATGAAAGCTGGTTATTATTGGCCCAAGATTTTTAGTGATTGCTATGCATGGATCAAGAGGTGTAAGAATTGTGCATTCTTCACAGGTGAAGAGAGACTTGCTGCCCTTCAATTGCATCCAATTTCAGTTGACCAGCCATTCATGCAATGGGGTTTAGACTTCATTGGAGTCATTAATCCCAATTCAAGCCAAGGGCATAAGTGGATTTTTACAGCCACAGACTACTTCACCAAGTGGACTGAAGCAGTAGCACTCAAAGAAGCAAATGAGTCTAGCATCGTAGACTTCTATGAGGGAATAGCAACCAGATTTGGCATACCTACTACAATAATCTCAGATAATGCATTAGCATTCATTGGATCCAAGATGACTAAGTGGGCTGTCAAGAACGGGATCTACCTAAGTACTTCATCAAACTACTACCCTCAGGGTAATGGCCAGGCTGAATCTACAAACAAGAACTTGTTGAGGATCATTAGGAGGACTCTTGATGAGAATCAGAGGTCTTGGCATACCAAATTGAAATCAGCCTTATGGGCTGATAGGATAACTCCCAAGAGATCTACAGGTAACTCTCCATTCAAGCTTGTTTATCTAAGAGAGGAAATCTTGCCCATGTCACTTGAGTTGCCAACATTGGAACTCATGAAGCAGATTAGAGTTCTTTAGATTTTGGGCCCATGGAGGTGAGATATGCAGAGTTGATGGAGCTTCAAGAGATTAGAGATCGAGGCATCCCAAGCAATGGAGAAGGATAAAGATTTGATCAAGACCTTTGAAGGAAGGCCAAGAGTAGATCTTTTCAAGTTGGAGATCTAGTGTTAAAATGGGATGCGAGATAGAGCAAAACCGGAAGGCATTCAAAATTTGATGCCATTTGGAGTGGCCCATACATGGTCACAAAGTGTAAGGACAACAATGCCTTCCAATTGTCTTCATTAGATGGCGAAGAACTGCAGATTCTAGTCAATGGAATCTATCTAAAGAATTGCTTCTAAAGGAAATTCTCCACCTTGTAAATATTAGCCTAGGTTTTCATTCCTCCAAGTGCTTGTGCACATTGTTTTGCTGTAGGTTAGTTTTGCTTTCCCTAAGTGCTTTGGCACAGCTTGTTATCCCTGGAGATGTTTTGCAGTCCTTGCTTCCATAAGGTGATATTCCATCTTCCTCCTTGCAACATTCTAAGTCAGTTGGGGTTCCAAACAAAAAATTTGATGACTCCATGTCCAATGGACTACTTCAAGAAAGTGGTATCTTCATCTAGCAGGCAGATAACCCCTCTGAGTCGCCAAAATTGTTATCCAAAATGTGCCCCTGCTCATTTTTGTGGTTAACTCCTTGTGTTCCTACCTCTTTTGTGCCTTAGTCTCCATTTTTTGATTTTCAAGAACTCAAATCTTTTTGGAAATGGCACCAATGGGTAGAGCTCTCTCTCAGCTTTCCAGAAAGGTAAAGTTTGCCTCCTAACTCCTCATATTTTTCAAGTTATAGCTCGACGGAGTTTTTGTGGGAAATTTTCCCTAAAAGGCCCATGACCAAACAGGATGTGCCACGTAGCACCCAAGTGGTGGAGTGCGAGGGGTTTTTGAAAATTTTCCAAAATGCAAAAAGAGGTAAAATTCAAAATTTTTTTTTCCCGCCGATCCGATTTGGGCCTTTTTTTGCCCTAAATCTTCAAACGGCCATAACTTTCGATCCGAGCTCGGATTTTCACGTTCTTTATATAAATAGAAAGATGTTGAAATTATCTACATGATTCTGAGGTCAATTTTGCATTTTGGTTCAGTTTGGAGGGATAAAAATAAAAACACTTCTCTGGTACGCGCCCATGGACGTAACCGACGCGTTTCAACAACCAATTTTAATGCAAAATGGGTCACATTCTTCTCAAAGCATGGTAAAAATGTCGGGGTATGGGTTTTAAGGACACCCATGCTGTTTTAATACATTTTTAATCAATGAGGAATGGCTCCCACGTTTTCTCACGTTTTCTCTCTCGAAATTTGGACCACGTACCTTTGTAAAGCCGATTTGGCTCATTTTTGAGGGTTGAACACTTTTTGCACAACAAGCTTTTTTCACTTTTAGCAAGTTATTTTGGCAAGTATCAGACCTTGAGGGGATTGTAATAGGTTTTTATTCCTCTTTTGTGTTGGAATACAAGGATTTTGATGTTGAAAATCACAATACAGGGCTCGTGAATGCGTCCAGTCCTTTGTATGTGTTGTTTGCTTCATTTTAAACCTTTGATTACAACTTATCAACCTGTGCATGATGTTTTATGTTGCAATTTCTGATTTGTGTGTATTTTCATGAGCAAAAATGTTCACCACTCCTTTGGTGCATCACCATCATTAGTTTAGTTTCAATTTTTGCATTTCTTATCCATGTCTCCTTGTAAATTAGGATAAAATTAGGATCTAAACCTCTGCAGTTGTGCAAATAATAGATCTAATCAGAGGAGTTTGAGGAACTAGCCTCTAATATGAAGATTCCTCTCTCATTTTACAAGTCCCACACTTAGAGAGAGGTTTCAATGTTGTGTAATCACACTGGATGCTCGAAACATCAACTTAGAACCTTGATTTGCATCCGAAGTGTCTGCTGATTTGCAACAACAGATCCTTCCTTAGAAAATAAAATTTTAGAACTCATTTGGGGGTGTTGTGATTTCACACTAACATTTTGGCTTGAGGCCCTTCCCCTTTGGCAACCTTACTCCCGGTATTATATTATTTTTTTATGGCCAACCACAACATTCATTAACAACCGCCTATCCTCCTCGGAAGGGATCCCTCCATCATAATTCTCAATCATTAGTGCCCTTAAGTATTCAAAATCATTATTAGGAATTTCAAAATCTTGCAACATATAATTTTCAGAAGTATGTGTGGGTGGAAGAGGTAATACCCAGTGAATGCAATCCTAGAAATCTTTAGCGAGTTATGGCACTCATCACTCTCGGTTGAGGTTTGTCTCTTCTTGTGAACTCGTAGAGAATCCAACATGCATGCATTGTCACCAGTACCATCATCATTATCAGCTTCTTCTTCTTGTTTATTTAATTCACATGGAGGAGTAGGCGAAAGCATCTATCACACCAATAAATCTCATTAGCTTCATCAACAAAGAACAACCCGGGCGAGTTAGAGGCTCGGGGACCATTCTACTTTCACGTGCTTGGGGATGTCTACTTGCAGATCCCATGGGTCCATTACCTCTATCATCTCGACCTCCGATCACCCCTAGGATGATTTCCAAATCTATCATGATTTTATGCCTTTTTCCAACCTTGTGAACTCTTCCCAATTCCTTTCTCTGCCCGGGCTAGTTTGTAAGAGATTTCTTTGATATTTCCGCCAAAGTTTTAATGGCCTCCTCAAGATCCACACTCTTACTTGCTTGAGGTTTTTCTAGATTTATCAGTTTGACACCCTCCCTCTTAGGAGGTTTTCCAATGGCCTTGATGTTGTTCTCAATTTGCAGAGCCATAGTAAAGGTCCCGCCTCAAAGTGTCGGGTTTTTATCCCTCAAATAGTATGCAACCTTCTTGTCAAATGCATCAATATACTTTATAAGACAAGATTCACCACATGACCTCAAATTCATAGGAAATCTTCTCAATGTCTTATTGAATCTCATATTAAAGTCATGCACTGATTCATTAGGATTATTTTTAATATTCTTAAATTATGACAAAAGAAACCTAGGGTCTGTTTTGTCAGCATACTACAATCTAAATGCATTCCTTATTTCAGTCAAAGAATCAATAGAGTTATCAGGAAGAGCTTTATATTGGTCCCTTGCATCCTCTTCTAGAGTATGAATAAATAATTTAATATATACATCTTCAAACTCTATTTCGAAATCCTCCATCATATTGACAAAGAGTTTCAAGTGTTGATCACCAGTTATTGCATTATTTCCTTGAAACTTAGGCAATCTGTTTCTTACATCCTATGACATAGCATTCAGATAGCCATCCATACCTATAAAACTTATGGGACTAAAAGTATTAATGAAAAATGGAGGTCTGGGTGGAGGCTGAGCCATGTTATTCTAAGGAGGTGATCTTATAGGAGAAACAAAGTGATGAGGAGTGAGGGGTCTATGTGTGGTACAGGGATACAATTTTCAGAATGACTATCCCCTAATGGCTCTTTTTCATGGCAGACACTATTAGATTTGGAAAATACAGGGGTAGAAAGAGATGCAAATCTTTCAAATACAAGGGTGAAATGAGAAGGCCCCTCTCTAGATGGAGAATTCAGATTTACAAAGAGACTACCTGATTCATAAGCAGTTGAGGAAGCATTGCAATCTTCAATCATGTGCCGATTAGTTTCACCAATGGAGATCTCTTTTCTTAATGCTTGATCTCCAACAACCTTCAAAATTCTTCCTCCTTTTGAATTAGACTTTCCAAACTCTAGAAACAACCTTATACTAGTGTCCGCAATAAGAAATATCTTATTTCTTCTAGCTTTGCAAAGATTAGTAACAAATTTACATTGACAGAGGTTAAGACACTTGCATTTATCAAAATAATCAACACAGAGTCGCCACTAAGGATTTTCACCTCAGATTTGTAAAATGAACTAAAGGATAATCTATCAAATGTCTGTCAGTACTGGAATCTTGCAAAACGTATCAAATCTGATCTTCTTTTACCCAAATTTATCAATGGTGAGGCAAACTTAGTACAATAACTGCTGGGAAAATTGGACAGACAACACACAAAACTTATCCTTTGTTCAATCTTTACAGATCTGATTAAAGAATGATGTTTACAAAATGTATTTGCACATAGAACTACAAGAAACATTACTAGGGTTTGGAAAACTTTAAATTTTTCAAAGCATCCCGACAACGGTGCCACGAGTGTTGGTATCCAAATTCATTCTCCTTTTCAAGCCGAGAAACAACACAGATTCAATAGGGAGCTTAGAGGTAGATAGATCATAAATGTGTATCATTTTGTATCGGGGATGAAATCTAACTAACCCTTTGTTACTCAGATTTGTGGAGAGATGGATAACACCTTAAAAGGATGTGATCTTATCCTAACTATTTTAGGTTGTGCCTTTCAACCAAGGTAAGAGAACCTATTTTGTAACCTCTGTTATTGAAGGAGACACAGATACCTTTCTTTTGCAAAAAATTTATAGAGAAGACCTTGGGGAAAATATGATCAACACACCAAATATGACTCTCATGAGTTGTCACTTCTAGATTATGGAGATATTTTCAACACAAGGCTAAGGTTACTAAAGACATTTGGAATCCTGATCTGTTCTGCATACTTTAGCAAATGGATTTTGTTCTTTTGTGGATATATAGAGCAAGACAGGGGTATTTCAGGTAGGATTGGTTATTTGAAATAATTTTTTTGTGGGAGATCAACAAGATAGATTGGACTTTGCCAGATCCTTGAGAAACTTCATAAAAATGGAGAACTCAATAACAAAAACTTCAAAATAGTTAAAACATTCCTTCAACCAGAAGGTGTGCATCAATGGAGGCCCAGACATACACTTTTTCACACAATATTTGAGATTCTAACATGAAGGCTTGAGTTAGAAGACCCAATAAAACATCAAAATCTAAGATCAGTCACGCCTGAGGTACACCTAGAGGCTTATAAACAATATCTATCAACAGATGAAAGAAAAGTGATTTTAAATCATTTATTTCATTCCCAGATGAAAGCTCTTCTGAAAAATGAAATTGTAGATGCCATTGAACTATCACAAGGATTGAGGTTTGTGTGATTCAAAGAGATTTTGATACAAGATTGCAATAGGAATAAGAAAAACTACTTGTAGACATTCTGAAAGTGAAATAAACACAAAATTTTCCAGATATTTGACACAGATTAACTCAAAATTTATCAAATTCATCAGCAAGGGAGAGTTATTTAAACAATATCATAGATTTTGTATGGCTATACACTTGTAACCAACTCAACATGAACGAAAATCTAACACATAGGAAGTTAACTCGATTTCTCGGAAGATGAGATTTTCTCGTGAAAATGAACTCCCAAACTTTTGCAAGAGTAATCTCATCACATTTATAATACACCCTTTGAATATAATTTCCCCAAAAGAGGAATATACAAATCATTTTTGTTGCACATATCGGATCATGATTTGCAGAAAGTGACATTCAACATACTCATAAAAAAGTTGCCTGGTGTTTTCAAAAAGGTGAATCATTGCAAATATTTGCATCATTATTTTAACTAGAGGCATATTCTTCACCCTTGGTGCTTGCATCACCTTTTCCCGTCAAAAGAGAAGAATATTTGAGGGACCTTTTCTTATTACCAATTTGTTTTAGACAAAGACATTTAACAAAATTTAGATCCGTAATCTACCAGGTGGACCAACTATGAGCTGATCATGTCTCTGGGGCCCTCGAATAATGACTAGGACACCATACCATAAATTTTTGGGAGTCCCTTTAATCATTTCATCCCTTTCCCTCTGAAATTTTAATCTATAACTTCTAGATCTGGCATCTTTCTTTCTCACACGAGCTCGAGCAAAAAATCCATCTCAAAAGTACTTCAAATTTACAAATTGAACTCCCAAATTGATTCAATTGAACCTTGTAGACCCAAACAAGTCCCAAGGCTGAATTGAAGGTTGGGAGCACCCTAGGCAATAAATGAAGTGGACGCCCCTCTTAAAATTTTAGTTAATAATTTTTCGATTTCAAATGAAAAAAATCTATGTACATTATTGTACTTTATAATTTTCATAAGGATCATAATTAATCACTAATTTAGAGAAATTGGTATAGAAAAGGAATAAAAACATCCTATAAAATTATCAAATAAGAACAAATAATAATCTATGGATGGAGAGAATTAATTTGAGGTAGTGTCCATAATTTTGTGAAGAGTGGTATTTGGACCAAAATTACTAATTCCTCCATAAAAAGAGACATTTCCCCAAAACATTAGTAATAGAGAATTAAATAATTTTTCCTTCAATTATACTTGTCTTTAATAGCTATACCAGTGACATTATAAACAATACACAAATATTTTCGAGAAAAAATTACACACTTGAATTATCTAGAGCTACATTAGAGAATGGGTAACAATACCAACAAAATTATATGAGCTTAAGAAGATGTATTGTTATTTTTAATTGCAAAAATATTATAGTACCTTTTATGTGTATGCATGGAATATATATTACTTTATAATAATATCAATGCAAGGGTCAATTAATATAGACTTCAGGTAAAAACATTAATGTTGAGTTCCAATAATAGTTAAAAATATTGAAAATATTTATATTTAGGCGCTCCTAATTGCTTGCGCCCTAGGAAGTTGCCTAGTTTTCCTAGGGCTTAGTTCCCCATACAAACGACACAAATTTGTCAAAAATTTGATGAAGAATGATGCAAAGATGTGTCTCCAAACATCTTGGAGCTTCAATGGTGGTAAAATCAAATGAAATGTATAACTACCGTTGATCTTGCGTTTTAACTTTTAATCTGAGCCCTCCATATGGTAAAATGCAATTGGAAACGGGTCTAGGAAAACCTTTTGACATTTTATAATTTTTGGAAAAAGTAAAATGTTGAAATTTTTCTCCACCCTCTACCCTCAAAAACGGGCTTGACACGTGTCCCAATGTGGGTCGTAGCAGACCGCGCTTCAACTTACAAATTTATCCCTTTTTTACAAAAGGAAAAAAGTTCCATATTTTCCCATGGCCCGCACCTCCGTTTCCCCACCTGCTACATGTCTCAACGGTGCTCTTTGAGATGGTCCTAACAAGCATACTGAGACCCCTGACAAGCGTGGGAAAACATGTGTCTCGGATGGCGAGTCTCCAAGTGTACTCCGGTGCTTCTTCAAAATAAAACTCAAGGTCCAGTCCCCAAACATGCACAAAGTCCCTCCACATGTCTTAGGCCACTTTAGGAAGTTGCGTAAAAGTCTAAGTACGGGAAGGCCCGACGAAAGCCTCCACATGGACATGTTTTATGTTGAAGTGAGCCTTAGAAATTTTAAATTTCCCACGCAGCTGCATCCAACCGAGAAAGGGCCACTTTTCAACTGATGCCGAGAAGTAATTTTGACCAGGAAATTATACCCTCAAACCTTAAAATGCGGGAGAGCCACCATTTTAGCCCGTGGGGATAGAAAACATAACAGAGGATGCAAATTGAGGGATATTAAATGTCGATGGGGTGAGACTAATTTGAGCACCAACATGATCTAATCTAAAACCTATTCTAACTTGCCAAGGAGACGGGGTTAAGAAGATGCAAGAAAATAAAACCTAATCTAATAAAGGTGATGCACCAAAGGAATGTTGAACACCTACTTTATAAATAAACACAAACCATAAAATTGCATACAATTACTATCCACGATTAACCAAGCTATAATGAGATATCGGGAGGATGGAATGAACACAAGAGAGGGTTGTAATCATCCACAGACTTATCTTATTGCTCCAAAGATCTGATACAATGCATTACAATAGCAAGAGGTAAAAATTGCATTATAGTCTATATGGGAGGTCTGAAAACTCAATTCACCTACCAAAGAGAAGAAGGGAGGGTGCAAAAAGAAATGTCCAACCTTTAGAAAATTGCCTCTCTTTACAATATATAGAAGAATGAGAGGAAGAGAGAGGGAGAAACCCAAAATTCTGCTCTAACCACCCAAGAATTGCATTGAATTCCTCTACAAAAATCATGGGAACCACACTGCAAAATCCCATGCCTTGCTAGGTAAGAAAGAAAGCCAGACCTCATTAAAATTGGTGGTTGGGATGCCTAGAATTGCACTTTTTAGAGCCGAGTATGGTTTCCTATTTTTTGCCCATCTAACCCTACTAAAATTAAAATTTTAAGCTTCCATGGTGTAGAAGATGTCGAGACCTATTTAAAAGTCCTCTCTTGCTCAAATATGAGCTCCCAATCGAAACATATGGCCACCCGAAGGTTGAGCTACAATAGTGTGAACATTTTGAACATTTGGCCCGACCATCCACTTCGATAAAGGCCCGACATGTGGCTTCTCCGGGTGTCGTAGAGTTGTGGCTCATTTCATGACTTTACACTTTTTCAAAACAAAAGCCAAAATTCCAAACTACCTCCAACGGCTCGCCTCCCGCATGTGACAAAGGCCCGACACGTGGCTTCTCCTGCACGTCAACGGAGGTGTGGCTTACTTTTCAATTTTTACACTTTTTCAAAACAAACTTAAAATTCCAAAGTTTCCCGATGACCCACCTTTCCTCTTTGACTTTGGTGTGTCACTCAACATGTAGCTTTATTTGGTCCCCAGCAGAGTTGCAGACTCATTTCGTGACTTTAAGATTTTTCAAAACAAAACCCAAAATTTCAAACTTCCTTGGCAACCCACTTTCCCGCATGTAACTTTCATTTTTGGAGAAAATTCTTCCTCAGCCCATGAGTCTAAAATTTCATTTTGGGATAAAAGCCTCTACGGGTTCGTGGGCCCACAATTATAAAATACACCTTTTGCAAAAAGTGTAAAATGCAAAGATATCTCCCCAGGCCCGCCGGTTTGCAATCCTCCCCTTTGGCAAAAAGTCTTCCCCAGGCCCGCAAGCCCGCATTTGGCAAAAAATCCTTCCCAAGCCCGTCGGCCCACAACTTGCAAAATATGAAGAGTTAGAAGGACTTCTTTATATTTTTGGAAAGGGGAAGAAATTTCCTATTTGATGAATATGATTTCAAGAAACCTTGAGTAGTTAAAATATATAAAAATCAGATTGAAGCACAAAAGGGGTTAGTTGACCAAAAATAAGTATGAGCTTATTTTGGACAACGATTGCTCTAACCCCTTGGGTGAGATTCCCAAGGTAACCAATCAACTAGAGGTTCTTTGTAGAATGGGCCCCACCCTCTCCTTTGTATTGCAACACTCTTTCACATACCAATCAATCCATGGCAATGGTTGATTGGCAATATTGTCATTTTTATACGTTATATCAAAACCTCATCATCATCTTGGGTATCCTTTGGGACATCGGCTATACCAAACTACCAAAATTCATCCAAGTTTAGCCTCTCATAATCCCTTTTTTGGATGATGTATTCATCCCGGAAATGAACCCATATATCCTCCAATTGGGGCACATGGGAACTAGACCATCCTATTTCAGTGAATTTACCCCAATAGTCAAAATTGGTCTGTGGATGGAAAGTCCACAAGGTTATTGTTATCCAATTTTGCCCCCTCAAGAAAAATTGGACAACACGACCTTACACACAAAGAAAATTCAAGGGACCATTCAGTCATACGAGCTCACATTCAATTTTGAGGATCAAGTTGCAGTTGAGCTTGACGATGGTTATGGACAATCGGAATGGATGGCCAATGCAAATGTCAAAGAATATCAGAGCTCAAGGGGAAAAAACATGGAGAAGGCTTGAAGTTTTCACTTTTTGCATTTTTGGCACTTCGGGAAAACAGGAAAAAATGGTTGCAAATGTCCAAAATCCCAAACTCCGAAAGTCTAAAATTTCAAACTTTCGGGTTTAGGGGTTTCGGAACTCTCAGGCGCAAAGTTAGAAAATTGAGCCAAAAATTCTAAAATACCGAAGTTTTAAATTTCAGACTTACGGGGTTTCATCGACCTTGGGAATCAAGTTGGAAAACGGCCCCAAAATGTCCAAAATTATGAAGTCCGAAAGTCTGAAATTTTAGACTTTCAGGGTTTCGTTGATCTTGGGAATCATGCTAGAAAATGAGTGGAAAAGTTCTTAAACCCAAAATTTAGACTTTCAAGGTTTTGGAGTTATTGGGAATCATGCCAAAGGGAGAAAGAAAAAATCTTGAAACTCAGAAAGCCCTAAGTCCAAAATTTTGGACTTGGACTTTTAATGTTTTGGACTTTGGAGTTTCGAGATCTCGGTGAGGAAAGTGAAAAATGGAGGAAAATGTTCCAAACCTGAAAGTCTGAAATTTTAGACTTTTAAAATTTCGAGGTTTCAAACTTCGGAATTTTAGAAGTCTCAAGCCCCGAAACCAAAAATCACCACTCAACTTCCGAAAGCCGAAGTCCAAAAGTCTAAAATTTAGACTTTCGAACTCTCAAGCAATTTGGCGGATGCGAGTGTTTTTTCGTGAAATGAAAATGTCCAAAAGTCTGAATTTCGGGATTTCAAAGGTTGCATGCTTTTCGGACTTTCGGACCTCTCAGGTCATTTTTCACAGAATGGCACCTCGACATTCAGATGGCCATATCTTTCGACTGGAAGCTTGGATTTGAGCAAGAGAGGACTTTTTGGAAATCTCTCGATGTCTGCTACACAACTATCTTGATTTAGGTGAGACTAAGTTCTTCAAAAAATGAGAAATAAAGTTCTTCCTTTTGAGGGTTTCCTGTGTCTTCTCACCTACCTTCACAATGAAGGTATGGGCTTCCTTCTTACATAGTAAGACATGGTACATAGAGGTATGGGCTTTGTCATGGCTCCCATCATCATTGCAAGAGAATTGAATGAATTTTGGATATGGTTGGAGATGGATTTCAGATTTTTTCCCTATTTCTTCTCTCATTCTTCTATATATTGTAAGGAGGGGAAAATTTCTAAAGGTTAGACAATTTGGCTTTGCACCCTCCCTTTTGCACCCTCCCTTCTTCCCCTGTTTCAAACCTCCCATTCAAGTTGTAATGTAATTTTTACCTCTTGGCTATTGTAATGCATTGTATCAATTTTTGGAGCAATAAGATAAGTCTATGGATGATTTCAACCCTCTCTTGTGTTCATTGCATCCTCCTGATCTCTCATTGCATTTTTGGTTAACTGTGCATGGTGATTGTATTGCATTTCTATGGTTTGTGTTTAATTTCATAGTAGGTGTTCAACATTCCTTTGGTGCATCACCTTGGTTAGTTTAGGTTTATTTACATGCATCTTCTTAACCCTGTTTCCTTGGCAAGTTAGAGTAGGTTTTAGAGTAGATCCTATGCAAATTGTATGTGTGCACTTGAACAGAGGAATAGGAACCGGCCTTCATCCGAAGAGCTCTCCCGATCACAAAGTCACACACTTTGGGAGAAGCTCCTTGTTATATAGTTACACTAAGAGTCCCAACCCATCGAGTTGCAGACATTTAAGGGTGTTGTGATTATGCATCAACAGTTTTGGCATGCTGGTGGGACCAAGAGGTCATTCTACAAGATTTGAAGGCATTTTCAATAAATTCAGACTCAAGTAATTGCAATTTCTTAGATTTCGACTTTTCACCTTTCAGGCTGAACTCCAAAATCAATTTTCAAGGGCTTAACTTGCTCAAAAAAAATCTAAATTTCACCAAGTTGATAGATCAGAGATAATATTCAAAAGGGTATTCTTAGGTTTGAAATTGTGATTTTCAAAATTTCGAGTTTTTGAATTTCGTGTTTCAAAATTTTAGGATTTCGGGTTTCTCAAAATTTTAGGTTTTGGAATTTTGGGATTGTAGAATTTTGGACATCTTAGGATTTCATAATTTTGGGATTTCAAATTTTAGAATTTCGAGTGTTTTAGGTTTTTAGACATTCGGAAGTCTGGAATTTCGAGTTTTCAGGACTGTCATTCCAAATCAAATTTCAAACTCCAGAATCTCAAATACACAGGTCCTTCAAAGTCTTAAATTTTAATTTTTCAAGTTTGGTGTGTGACTTGGAAAATCCAGCCTTTAGAGGCACATGCAAAGCACATCTGGTGACTCCATCTAGTCAACAACCCATTCTCTGAGTTGCAGACTTTCCTTCCATCCATTTCCACCCATTTTTCTTTCAACATATTCATCTTCTTCCATTCCATGAAGTCGTGCAATCATGACTTCATTCCCATCTTGGAATTCACACATGCAATAGTGCAATCAGCCTCTAATGAGTTTCACAACTCCTCTAGATCAGCATTATTATCAGATTCAGAAGCATTATTCTTACCCATACAAACAATGCCAAAACTAGTTTGTCTATGGAGCTTATCAAGAGCAAGGGTGTGCATATGATGATAACAGATTATATGGATAATGTTTATCTTCTTGAGAAGATTCAAATTATGGAGGCTAACATGGTTCAATCCAGGGATATGACATGATGAAAGCTTTCAAGATTGTCTTCAGGGCACCTTCTCCCTAGGAAGGCCCTTTTCCAAGACACTATAGCCCGCAGGAGAAGCTTGACTTCATGGTTGAAATGTTGCCCAAACTTGCACAAAGTGGACTGAGGAGATAGAAGCATATGAGGAAAATGCAAGACAACCTTGTCAATGGGTAAGTCCACCACCTCATAGATTTTCTTTTTCTCCATCCCAAGCTTTATCATTTCAGTGGTGTCAAGATTCAAGCCCATTATATGCTGCCCCAAGTGTTGATTTCCCTTCTTTATACTCTAATCTTCCATCTCATCTCAATTCGTCTTCCCTTTTCCCTTCCAAGCAGCCATCTCCTCCACCACCACAAGTAATTGCAAAATTTGTTGTAACCCAACCCATCCCTCCTATTGTTGTCTCAAGTTCACCTTGGGGAGAAAACAATCAGACAACCAGTCAAGGAGAGAAGCAAGAAGGAGAGCCAAACAGAGAAGAAATGATCAAAATATTGGTAGGCTTGGCTCTCAGATTTGGGATAAATAAAATCCCCTTGATGGTTAAACCTTCAGAGGAGGCCGGGGTCAGACCACAGGTGGTGGAGGATGATTTTCTAGCAGCAGTGGAACAAGAAGATCAACAATCCGTATGATCTGAATGTAGTGTCAATGATGGCACTTTGTTTGAAAAGATTGATGATCATATTCTAGCTACACAATCAGTCAAGGAGGAGGAAGAACAACAAGCTCTAAGTTCAGTTAAAGAGGAGCATATGGAGGTGACCAAAAAAATTCAGAGGCACTGGATCATGTGCAGGTCACACATGAAGATGTAGATCTCTCTCCCACACAATCTCTCCAAAAATCTAATTTTGTTGAGGATTTTGAACTCACTAAATTAATGTTTGAAGATGAAGCTTCATATGGTGAAAATAATGAAGATTTGAAGGTCACCATGCAAGAGGGAGAAATGTTGCTACAACAGATAATGAAGAGTTTGATTGCCTATCAGAATTGAAGGAATGTTTTGATGAGGAGGAGCCCATAGAAATTACAAATTTCATTGCCCCATCATTCATCCTTCAACCACAAGAACCTTCCGCCATGGAGGAGGATGTGCAAGCATAACCTGCAGTTTGTAGCATGCCTCTTGAATCAAAGTTGGAAGAGTTCGATCTTCCAAAAGACACACCAAACGTAAAGGAAGGGGAAGAGAAAGAGGATGTCATCATCTCTCCTGCACCATCCACCCAGGAAGGTCCGCAGGAAAACTCTACTCTTGGAGTTGAATTTTAGAGAAATGGGCACATTCATCAGATCAGACCTTTCCCAATCAAGTACTTAGATTCATTGGAGCTAAGGGAGAATCCAAAACTGATCATGTCCATTTTAGGGCATGAGGATGATATATAAAGCACCAAGGGTCACCATCAACACCTCCAGGAGTCCAATGTCAATCAACTTGAGGAGGTTTTTTCGATTGATGTTGATACTTTGGTTATTTGGGTGGAGGATCGACCTCTTGTCAGTTTTTCACTCATACCAACAGCCATGTTCAACGCCAAATAATATACATGGCTACCTATTTTGAGAAAGGGAAGCTACTTCTCCCTACCAATTGTAGGATTTGTTTGAGTCCTCTTTGCTTCCGATTAATGTAGAGTAGGTGGGTTTGTTTTTTTAGCGAGAAGAAGTTCTTGTGCACACTCTGTATGTTCCACTTGGGGCATGTATGATATTTCTCTTTTGTACATAGTGTGTTGTGGTGTTTTGTTACTCATGCATAGTACATTGGAGGTAGTGTTTGGTGAAGATCAACTCCAATTCTAATAATATTTCAAGTGGCTTAGGGATAAGATTCAAGATATTCAAATAAGAATTATATTTATCAGGCTTGAATCCATGCCCAATGGATACTTCAAGGCCACCGCTCACTCCACCTAGCAGGCCGGTGATCCTGTAAGTCGCCAAATTGTTATCCAATTTTTCCCCCTCAAGAAAAATTGGACAACACGACCTTGTCTTAGGCCTCGAAACAAAAAATCACCACTCAACTTCCAAAAGCCAAAGTTTGAAAGTCTAAAATTTCAGACTTTCAAACTCTCAAGAAATTTGGCATATGAAAGTGTTTTTTTCTCTGAAATGAAAATGTCCGAAAGTCTGAATTTTAGGATTTCAGAGGTTGCATGCTTTTCGACTTTCGGACCTCTGGGGCATTTTTCATAGAATGGCATCTTGACCTTTGGATGGCCATATCTTTTGACTAGAAGATTGGATTTGAGCAAGAGAGGAGTTTTTGAAATCTCTCGATGTCGCTACACAAGTATCTTGATTTAGGTGAGACTAAGTTCTTCAAAAATAAGAAATATAGTTCATCCTTTTGAGGGTTTCCCAGGTCTTCTCACCTACCAACATAATGAAGGTATGGACTTCCTTCTTGTATAGTAAGGCTTAGTACACGGAGGTATGGGATTTTTCATGGCTAGCATCACTATTGCAAGAGAATTGAATGCATTTTGGAGGTGTTTGGAGATGGATTTCAGATTTTTCCCTCTTTTTCTCTCTTTCTTCTATATACTATAAGGAGGGAAAATTTCTAAAGGTTGGACAATTTGGCTTTGCACCCTCCCTTCTTCCCTTGTCTGCAAGTGAATTTGTGGAGTTTCAAACCTCCCATTCAAGTTGTAATGTAATTTTTTTCCTCTTGGCTATAATGCATTGTATCAATTTTTGGAGGAATAAGATAAGTCTATGGAAGATTTCAATCCTCTTGCATTCATTTCATCCTCTCCCGATCTCTCATTACGCTTTGGTTAAGTGTGCATGGTGATTATATTGCATTTCTATGGTTTGTATTTAATTGCAAAGAAGGTGTTTAGACTTCCTTTGGTGAATCACCTTGGTTAGTTTAAGTTTATTTACATACATCTTATTAACCCTGTCTCTTTGGCAAGTTAGAGTAGGTTTTAGAGTAGATCCTATGAAAATTGTATGTGTGCATCTCGAACAGAGGAATAACAACTAGCCTTTATCCGGAGAGCTCTCCCGATCACAAAGTCCCATACTTTGGGAAAATCTCCATGTTATACAATCCCACTAAGAGTCCCAACTGATTGAGTTGCGGACATTCGTGGGTGTTGTGATTACAAATCAACGATTACCTCTACCATCTCTACACCCACATTCTTAGACTTGTAAATGTTTGGGTAGGTGTATCTACTAATTGAAATGCACCTTGGCAGCTTATTGGGAGCACCTATGAAGCCAAGAATCCAAATGTAAGTAAACGTGGGAAACCGTAGGTAGATAGCTCCCCATTCCCGCACTTCTTTGAAGGATTCATCAGAAATCCTTCGATTGTATAACTCCTTATTGAAAGGATAGAGGATAACCACAAAGAAAGAATCTTTAATTCTACAGAAGTTCCTACTTCCCTTATCTAGTCTAAGCTCCGGATAGAAATCATAAATTTGGGAGGTGCTTTAAATACCTATAGTATTGAACCCGGTGAAATCTCCTAGAAATATCTTGTTAGTGCGAAATCACAACACACCCAAATGAGTTCCAAAAATATGTTTTTATAAGGTAGACTCATTTGGTGTGATTGCATAACATTGAACTTTCCCAAGGTATGGGACCTCGCAAATTGGGAAATCTCTCTAGATTAAATATTGGTTCCTTATTCCTCTATTTAGGTGCATACGTAAGGATTCGTAAAGGATCTATCCCTTTACCTAATCTAAAACTTGCCAAGGAGACAATGATAAAAGAGTATAAGAAATAAGAAATGACTAAACTACTGGTGATGCACCAAAGGAATGATGAACACTTATTTTCCTAATAGACACAAAAATGAAATGCATATAGTAGTCAAACATAAATAGCCAGATATGTAATGGAAGACCAGATGAAAGCAAAAGAGACAAGAAGGATCTAAAATCGATCACAGACATGTTTTATTGCTCTGTAGATTGATATAGTCCATTACAAAGTAGCCAAGAGGTAGAAATGTAATGCAATTTTGATAGAAGGCCTGAACCCCATAGATCCCTTTGCTAGAAGGAGGAGGGAGCCTGCAAAACAAAGAATGTCCAACCCTTTACAATGAATCTTGCCCTTGTATTTATAGATTCAACCTGAAAGAAGAAGAGAGAGAGGGAAAAGTAGGTTGAAGTTCAACCACCGCTGTTAATGCCTCTAATGAAATATCTCCCCAAATCTATCTTTACTACATCAATCCTTGGTTCGATGCCTTGAAGGAAGAGGAAATAGTGAAACAAATCAAATCTGATCTGGTTGTTGAGGAAAGAAGATCCTACATTGAAATCTTGAAGATGTTTCCTCCATTTTTTTACCTAACCTCCTCAAAATTAAATTTTCAGACCTCCATGGCATGGGTGAGGCCGAGATCTTTCTAACGACATCATATTTGCAATATTTTTAGCCTTGAGTCGAAAGATATGCCCCTTCGAAGTTTGTATTGGGTCTATACAGGAGGGTGGGAAAACAACTTGAAAAATGGGTCCCCTTTTGACTTTGTTTCCTCTTATGCGAGATCATGTTTGATCTAATATTTGACATGAGGGTGAAATATGGATAATAATTTGGTGACTCACAGGGGTATCTGCCTACTAGATGAAAAGACCAATTGCCTTGTCGTATCCATTGGGCATGGAGTTGAGAAAGACGGTTTGGTATTGATTCTACCTCTGATTCATGAGCCCAACTACTTGCACTCTCAATTTTCATAAGAAATCTCAAAATGAAGGTTTATGAGAGTAGAAAATTGTTTTAACTCGGGGTTTCATCTGTCTTTCCAAATGGACTACACAAGAGCCACAAAACAACACCACACTATATACAAAATTTGAAATCATACATGCTCTAAATGGAACATGCAGAGCGTGCAAAGCACTTAGGAGAAAATCAATCTACACTACAACAAGACAATGTGCATAAGCACTTAGAGGAAAGAGAAAACTAAACTAATATGTATAGGGTGAGAACTCCCCTTTTAGTAGCAATGTTTAAGATAGATCCCATTTACTAGAATCTACAACTCTTCACCCTCCAATGTAGACAATTGGAAAGCATGTTACTTTTGCATCTTGTGATCATATAGGGGCCACTCCAGATGGCATAAAATTTGGAATGCCTTCCTGGTTTTTCTCGATTTGCATCCCATTTCAAAACCAAGTCTCCTTCCTAGAAGGTCCTTGCTTTTGTCTTCTTATCAAATCATTTCTTGATTGAAGCATGATTCTTCTCTATTTCTTGGAGAGCATGCTCTCTTTTTTCTTCTAATTCTATCAACTCTGCATAACTGGCCTCCATTGGTCCAAATTTAGACATCTCTAGTTGCTTCACAAGCTCCAATGCCGGCAACTCAAGTTATATAGGAAACGCTACCTCTTTCCCAGAGCATGCTTGAATGGAGAGCCGCCTCGTAGATCTCTCGGGCGTTATTCTATCATCCCATAAGGTTTTTTGAGCTTTTTGTGCTAGGTCCTCTGATTCTCATCAAGATTTCTTCTGATGATCTTTAGCAGGTTCTTGTTTGTGGACTTAGCTTGGCCATTACCTTGAGGGTAATAGTTTGATGAAGTGCTCAAATAAGTCCCATTCTTAACAGCCCATCCTATGATCTTAGAACCTATGAATGCTAATGCATTTTCTGATATGATGGTGGTTGGCACTCCAAATCTGGTCACTATCCCTTCATAGAAATCTAGGATACTAGACTCATTTGCTTCCTTGAGTGCCACTACCTCGGTCCATTTGGTGAAATAATCTATCACTGTCAGGATCCATTTGTGACCTTGGCTTGAGTTTGGATTGATGAATCCAATGAATTCCAATCCCCATTGCATGAAAGGTTGGTCGACTGAGATTGGGTGCAATGGAAGTGTTGTTAACCTTTCCTTGCCTTTGAAGAATGCAAAAATTCTTGCACCTTTTGATCCATGTGTAGAAGTCACTAAACACTCTGGGCCGATAATATCTTGCTTTCATGATTTTGAGTGCTATCACTCTTGGAGCAAAATTTCCTTTAGTTGCTTCAACATGGAATTATCAGTAGCACTCTCTCCACCGATCCGTCTCAATGCATCTCAAAGAAATGTCGTTGATGTCTCTTTTGAACAAGACACCGCCAATAAGAACATATGGGATGACTTGTAACCTAAAATGTATCCTCTTCACTTTATTCATCCCATGAGGACGCAGCCTATTTAAAGGAAGTGCACCATGTATTGGGTCCAACAAGGGGTAGAGTACATCATCTTTCCCTTCTTCTTGATCATCTTGTAAAATAAGAACAACCTCCTTTTCACTGTCTATTTCATCTTGCTAACCTAAGGCTAGTTGTTCACACAAACCTTCCCATGCACCAGCTTGGTCACCTTGATCTCAATGTCATATTCCATGATACGGGTGATCCATCTTACACATTTTTTTATTTTAGTCCTCACGAGAAGGAATTCTTTAACTCCCGTGTGGGAGACCAATAATTGGATTTTTTTGTTTGAAACCAAATGCTTAAACTTCTTCAATCCTCCGATTACCATTAGGACTCGCTTCTCAATGAAGGAGTACCTCACCTCATAATCTTCCGGACTGGATCAAGAAAGCAATTAGATGTTCTCAGTACTTTCTTTGTTCTACTACACCAAGATTATAGAAATTATGTCACCGCCACCAAAGGCATACAATATGAAATATTTGGAAAATTTTGGGTTCACAAGAGTTAGGGCTTGTGATATGGCTTCTTTGATAGCCCCAAAACTTGTTTTTCCTGCAACTGTCCACCCGAATGTTAAGCTCTTCTTTAGCATCAATGTTATTGGCTTAACAAGGGAAGTAAAGTTTGGAATGAACCCGTGGAAAAATTGATTTTTCCCAAGAAGCTTTGAAGATCCTTCTTATGACTTCGCAATGTTAATGCTCTTATTGCTTGAACTCTTTTGGGTCAATTGCCAATCCTTCCTTCGATACGATATATCCTAGAAGCTTGCCTTCATGGGCCAAAAATATGCATTTTTAGGGTTCAGTGACACCCCAAAAATCTTGCATCGTTGAAACACATCCATTAGATGGAAAAGGTGGTCTACTATATTTTGGAAAACACTGTAATGTCATCTAGATAGATCAACACTATTTTGTTGATCAGCCCCTTGAATGCCATATCCATTTCCCTTTGAAAAGTGGCTCCGACATTGGATAATCCAAATGGCATTTTCCTGTAGGCATAGGTGCCCCATTTGGTAGTGAAAGCTATTTTGAATTGATCATATTCTTTCACCATGATCTGGTTGTACCCTGAGTAGCCATCTAGGAGGGAGAACCTTTCTGACCCAGACACTACTTGCAAGATCTACTCCATTGAAGGGAGTGGGTAGTGGTCTTTGAGGGAGGCTCTGTTCAAATCCCTAAAGTCAACACATAGCCTGATTTCTCCATTTTTCTTCCTGAATGGGACTAGATTTACAACCCAACTTGAGTGTTTGATTGGAAATATGATGCTTGCCTCTATTAGCTTGTTCATCTCCTTCTTCATCAAAGGCTCAATATGTGGGTTGATTGGTCTCTACTTCTACCTGATGGGCTAAGCAGCTAGATCTAGTTCTATTGTGTGTTGTGCTAGCTTGGGATTGAACCCTCTTAGGTCTTCATAACTCCAAGCAAACACATTAGGAAATTTTTGGAAAAGTTGTATGAATTCATACCTTTCTTGTTTGGTGGCCACTTTTCCAATTTGAAGCATTTTATTTTCTCCAACTGGGATTGACTCTCAATATTCTCCTTTGATCTACATATTAGCCTTCTCCTTTCTGAACTGATCATTAGGATTGAAAATAGATTCTAGTGTTACTAAGCCTTTGGGAAGCTTGTTTGTATGCAGTTGTACTATCTGATTCCCGCATCACGCTCTAGTCTCGCTTTGGTTTCTAGCTGAGAATTTAAATTCTTCTTACAAAACATTAATGATTGGATGATCATTCTCAAACACCGCCAACATAAATTATTATCTTGCACTATGGCTTCACAACCACATGGATATGTGGCTATTCTATTTCTCTCTTTATGGTGTCAACCACATCAAACGTTTCTCCAACTACTACAAGTCTATCTAAGCTTCATTCTCCTTCCCGGTATGGACACAATACTGAAGGCATCAAAATCCTCCATGAGATCCCATACCCTACTCTTGTAGTTCTTAAGCAAGTCATTTTTGACAGCATTAAGTCCTCTCGACCTGAATGGCAACTAGTTCACTATCACCGAATAGTCTGTAAGTTCTGATTCCCAACTTTCTTGCCCAATGAAGACCTTAGACTAAAGCCTCATATTCAACAAAGTTGTTATTTAAGCAAGCAAACTAGAATTTAAAGGCTGAATAATATCTCATACCTTTGGGGGACACAATCATGGCTCCTCCTCCATCTCCTTGTCTACTCCTTGAGCCATCAAAGAAAAATTGCCATACCTCATTGTCATCTTTACATTCTGGCTTCTTCATGTCAGGAAGAGGGTGGTTCTCTTCATGTAGGTAGCAGACACCTAGCTCAGATTCTTCCATCTCCCTATAGCGGTCAAAAGCATGACTTTTGTTGGCCCAATCATCAAGAGTCAAGTCTGGGATACATACCACCTTGGTATTTGCTTCAAAAGTGCTTAGGAGGTCATCTTGATCAAAAGCCGAGCAATTGGAATTGATCGGGATAGGTACGTAGGATTCAATATGATAATTGCTAGGATTACACTAGTTTTACAAGTAAACAAGAAAGCAATGAATAATGCAGAAATGTAAATTAGAAATAAAATGCAATAAAATAGAGACACATATTTAACGTGGTTCACCCAAAATGGGCTACATCCACTAGAAACAACCAATCCTTTTATTCAGTCCAGCAAAAATCTCTTACAGTGCATCAACTGCTATAGTGAGCCTCATACATTACGACCCTTTAAATATATTAGGTTTTTATTATTTTGGGGAAACATAGAAAACCACCTGTTAGATCTATGACCTAATAAGGAATGGTCTAGATTTCACAATGCATAAATACATATTAAATGTGGCTTACGGGCATGATGCCCTCGAGCCCCCTGTCGGGGCGCGTGGCCCCTAAACCCCACAAAGGGGGAAAATCCCCCCTTTCAACCCCCGTCACTATCAGGCTCCACAACCAACAATCTCCCACTTGGAGACTGATTGTTGTAACTCCACCACTACAATGCTTGCTTGGAATTTTCTTCTTAGCTTGTTTCTTCCACTTCAAGATCAATCTTGAAGACCCATAGAAGTTGAATGAAAATCCAACTTATCCTTTTTCATTGGCTTAGTAAACATATTAGTAGGATTATCATCTATATGAATCTTCACGAACTCAAGTTGCCCATCCTCCAACACTTGTTGTATGAAGTGATATCTTAGTTGAATGTGTTTTGTTCTTGAATGGAAGGCTGAGTTCTTTGCTAGGTGAATTACACTTTGACTATCATTGTGTAACTTACAATCCCCTTGCTCCTTACTCAACTCCTCCATGAACCTGCTCATCCACAACCTTTCCTTACTTTCCTCGGGCCGCGCAACATATTTTGCCTCTGTAGTAGATAGGGAAACTACCTTCTACAACTTTAAGATCCAAACTCTCTGCCACACCACAAACTGTAAACATGTATCCACTAGTGATCCTCCTTCTATCCACATCTCCTGCCATATCTAAATCCAAAAATTCCTGTAAATTATAATCTGACCCTCCGAAGCACAAGTGCCTACTAGTGGTCCCTCTCAAGTACCTAAGAATCCACTGGACTACCTTCCAATGTGCTTTACCAAAATTTTCCATGCTAACAACTCCCACTGCTTGGGCAATGTCTGGCCTAATAAAAATCATGGCATACATAAGGCTCCCAACTATTGAAGAATAAGGAACTCATGCCATATAATATTTTTCCTCTTGTGTTGTTGGGCATTGCTCTTTACTTAATCTAAAATGCCTAGCTAATGGTGCATTAATTAGTTTCACATTCGCATCCGAAACCTTTCTTACACCTTTTCTACATAGTCCTCTTGAGACAACACCAATTTATTATTTATTCTGGTCCTCTTGATTTTCATACCAAGGATTTTTTTGCTACACCCAAATCCTTCATTTCAAGTGTTTGTGCAAGCTTTTCCTTAATCTTTGCAATTTCCTCGCATATTAGACCTTGCTACAAGCATATCGCCTACATGTTAGGTTGTGGAGCCTATTTTCTTGTGTGAAAGTGTTGAAGATTGTACACTAAAAGTAGTGTACACTTTCCATGTTGTCTTCTGGGGTCTGGGGCTGTAGTAGGGGTGCCCCGATTTTTTTGGCCTTAAAATGTGCCCAATATACCGGGAAACGTGCTTTTCTCAAATGGGTGGGGTTTTGACCCATAGGTTTATGGGATGATTTTGGCCCATCGTTTTGATACCCACGGTTTTGTAAAGCTCGCTTAAGAAGTTGTCTATTTATATGATTTTGTGCATATGGTAGGTATTATGAAACATTGCAGATGTGTTTTGAATTTGGGTGTGAATTCTGTAGAGTTTGTTGAGCATAGCTCCAAACAGATCTGGGTATTATTTTGAGAGAGTGGTGGCTTGTAATAAAATTTGAGCAAGTGATTCTTAGTGGACATAGCCCAAATTGGGTGAACCACATTAAAATCGTCTCTTTTGTTGTGTTATTTTATTCTGTACTTTTATTTGAGATCTGTAATATTTTTTGCATATTAGTTTCTATTGTTGCGATTTTGTGAGGGATTATTCTCGCATATTTTATCCCTTATTTCCTAACAATTGGTATTAGAGCCTGGTTTGGTTTTTTGTGAAGTGTTAAATTGTAGGGAAAGTTTTATCTTGAGTGGGAGCTATGGTAGATGATGGAAGATCTAGGGTTGATAAATTCAATGGGTAGAATTTTAGTCTTTGGAAGATGCAAATGGAAGATTACCTTTATTAGAAGGATATTTATATTCCATTGTCTGAGAAGGTGAACAAACCCTCAAGCATGACAAATGTGGAATGGGATTTGCTGGATAGGAAGGCACTTGGAACAATCCGGATGTGTCTTGCATCTTCGGTATTATTTAATTTTTCAAAGGAAAAGACTACAAAAGAACTAATGGATGCATTAGGAAAGTTGTATGAAAAATCCTCTGGCTCAAATAAGATATTTTTAATGAAAAAATTGTTTAATATGAATATGTCTAAGAATGGTTCAATAGAAGATCATTTAAATGATTTTAATATGGTTGTAAATATGCTAGCTTCGGTTATAATAGAATTTGATGAAGAAGTTAGGGCTTTATTAGTTCTGTGCTCTTTACCTAAGAGTTGGAATAGCCTGGTAATGGTGGTAAGCAACTCGGTTCCAACTAACTCAAATTTGAAGTTTGAGGATGTTGTAGGGGTGATTCTAAGTGAGGAAATGTGAAGAAAAAGATCTGGTGAATCTTCTACTTTAGGGAATGCTTTGATAGTGGAAACTAGAGGGAGACAGAAGAATAGAGGAAGCCATGGAAAATCAAAGGATCGGGCAAGGTCAAAATCCAAAAGAAAGATAGTATGCTGGCATTATGGAAAGTTTGGGCATGCAAATAAGGACTGTTGGGAGATGCGGGATAAGAAGAAACAACATGAATAAAAAAAGGAGGCAAATGTGGCAATGGGTAATGTATGTTAGGATGCTTTGATTCTTTATTTTTACAATATTACTGAATCTTGGGTTTTAGATTCAGGGGCTTCTTTCCATGCTACTCCACATACGCATTATTTTGTTGATTATGTTCAAGGAGATTTTCATCATGTTTTTCTTGGGGATGATGAGCCTTGCAGCATAGTTGGAAAAGGTTACATTCAGTTAAGATGCGTAATGTGAATACTTGGCTATCAAGGATGTCAAACATGTGCCTACATTAAGACAAAATTTGATATCGGCGGGGTAGTTGGGAAGTGATGGTTGTACTGTGATATTTACAGTGGACTCTTGGAAGGTTACCAAGGGTGTTCTTGTGGTGGCAAGAGGTAAGAAAGTTGGAACCTTGTATTTAAAGAAGTATATACAACATTGTGGCACTATAGGCTCGGTCATATGAGCCATAAGGGCATGGAGATCATAAAGAAGGATTTTCCGGATATACAGAAACAAGTTTGGAGTTCTGTGAGGACTGCATATATGGGAAACAAAAGCAAGTAAGGTTTCTCAAGGTTGGACCTACAAAGAAAGAGAGTAAGTTAGAGTGGTGCATTCTCGATGTGTGAGGGCCACTGTATCATTTCTTGGGGGTTCAATTTATTATGTTACTTTTATTGATGATGCAATAAGGAAAGTATGGGTTTATTATATTAGGAAAAATATGATGTATTTGACACTTTTGTTGAATGGAAAGCCTTGGTAGAGAAACGAAACATGTCTTAAGCTAAAATGTCTCAGTCGATAATGGAGGGGAGTATTGCAGCAATGAATTTGATGATTATTATTCTAAGAATCGAATCCGCAGGAAAAATACGGTTCTAGGAACTCCACAGTAGAATGGGGTGTCATAAAGGATGAACATAAAATAATGGAACATGTTAGGAGTATGAGGTTACATGCAGGACTACCTCTTTATTTTTGTGCAGAAGCGGTGAGCACAACTGTGTACTTGATCAACAGAGGACCTTCAAGTGCCTTGGATGGAGGCATACTTGAGGAGGCTTGGTTTGGTAAGAAAGTTGATTATTAATTTCTTAGAGTATTTGGATGTGAGGTGTTTTTCCATATAGACAAGGATGATAGGACCAAGCTAGAGGCTAAATCAGAAAAATGAACTTTCATTGGTTATGGTGGTGATGACTTTGGATATAAATGTTCGAGTATTAAGGACATCAAAATCATTCAATCTAGGGATGTGGTATTTAATGAGAAAGTCATGTATAAGCAGCGATTGTAGGAGAATAGGGAAGAATCCAAGAAAGAATATGCAGCAAAGAGAGGATCTTTCATATGGGAAAGTGACACATGAATCAGTTTAGGAACCTCCTCAATAGGAACCCCAAACTCCTATATTGAGGAGGTCTTATAGGTAAGAAGAGAGCTTGATTGTTTTTCTCCTTCTCTTTATTATTTATTACTCACCGATAGTGGAGAGCCGAGAGCTTTGATGAAGGAATGTAGGTAGATGGCAAGAAGAAGTGGAAGCAATCCATGGATGAGGAGCATCAAGCTCTCATGGAGAACCAGGACATGGGATTTCGTAAAGCTACCCGAAGAAAAATAGCATTACGTAACAAGTGGGTGTTCGAGTCAAAGAGGAAGAAGGAGGAAAGAAAAGATACAAGGCCTCGGTTGGTGCTCAAGGGGTTTGCACAAAAAAAAGGTATAGATTTTGATGAGATTTTTTCTCCCGTAGTAAAAATGACTTCTATTAGAACTGTTCTAGGAATAGTTGCAGCAGAAGACCTACACTTAGACACTTGATATAAAGACTGCATTTCTCCATGGTGATTTGGAGGAGGAACTATATATGCAATAACCAGAGGGCTATGACGTCAAAGGTAAAGAGGAGGTTGTGTACAAACTGAAGAAGAGCTTGTATGGCTTGAAACAAGCTCCACATCAATGGTATAAGAAATTTGATAACTTCGTGATGGAGCAAGGTTATATTAAATGTCATTTTGACCATTACGTGTATACAAAGAAATTTGAGGATGGTAGTTATATTATCCTCGTGTCTCTATGTGGATGACATGTTGGTTACAAGTAAAAACATGCAGAAATAAAAGTACTCAAGAAATAGCTAAGAAGAATCCTTTTCTATGAAGGATTTGGGGGCAGCCAAAAAATCCCTAGTATGAGGATATCTCGAGATAGGAAGGAATGAAAGTTGACTTTATCTCGTAAAGAGTACATTAAGAAAGTCTTGGAGAGGTTTAATATGCAAGATGTTAAACTGGTTGGGACTCCTTTGGCAGGCCATTTCAAGTTATCAAAGGAGAAGTGTCCTAAGAAAGAGCAGAGAGAAACCAGATGTCCAAGGTACTTTGTAGTTTGATGTATGCCATGGTGTACACCAGGCTTGATATTGCCCATGTAGTGGGAGCGGTGAGTAGATTTATGAGTGATCTAGGCAGAGATCACTGGTAGGTAGTAAAGTGGATTCTTTGGTATTTGAAAGGGACCATGGGTACAATTTTTTGCTACAGTGGATCAGACACCACTTTGTGTGGTTATGTAGATTCAGATATGGCTAGAGATGTAGATAGTAGGAGGAGCACGACAGGTTATGTTTACACTGTAGGTGGGACAATAGTGAGCTAGATTTCACGACTACGTAAGTTGGTGGCTTGTAAACCACAGAGGCCGAGTATGTTGCTGCCAAAAAGGCAAGCAAAGAAATGATTTGATTACGAAATTTCTTGAGGAGTGGCGCATAAGTAGGAGGAAGGAAAGATGCATAGTGATAGTCGAGTGCTATACACCTAGCTAATAACATTTCTTTCCACTCTAGGATGAAGCATATATAGTTAAGGTACCATTTCATCGTGACAACTTTGGAGGAAGAGAAGTTGAAGTCGGAGAAGATTCATACCAATCGAATCTTTGTAGAGATGATGAACAAGGTGATCACAAGGGAAAAATTGAAGTTATGTTCAACTTTGGTTGGTATTTATGGAAACTAGTGAAGGGTTGAGAAGCTTTCCCCAAAGGAAAACTAGTCTCCAAGTGGGAGATTGTTAGGTTGTGGAGCCTGTTTTCATGTGTGAAAGTGTTGAAGACCGTGGACTAAGAGTACCGTACACTTTCGACATTATCTTGTTGGGGTTGGAAGTCGGGCCTTACCTCGAGCGAGGGTCGGAGATGGCAGCCCCGTGAGTGCAGGGCACCCCAAAATAATTTTTTTGGCCTTAAAACGTGCCCAATATACCGGGAAACATGATTTTCTCATATGGGCGGGATTTTTGACCCATAGGTTTATGGGACGATTTTGGCCCATGGTTTTGATACCCACGGTTTTGTAAAACTACTTAAGCAATTGTCTATTTATATGGTTTTGTGCATATGGTAGGTATTATGAAACATTGCAGATGTGTTTTGAATTCGGGTGTGAATTCTGTAGAGTTTGTTGAGCATAGCTCCAAACAGATCTGGGTATTATATTGAGAGAGCGGTGACTTGTAATAAAATATGAGCAAGTGATTCTTGGTGGACGTAGCCCAAATTGGGTGAACCACGTTAAATATTGTCTCTTTGTGTTGTGTTATTTTATTCTGCACTTTTATTTGAGATCTGTAATATTTTTGCATATTAGTTTCTCTTTGCTTGCGATTCTCGTGAGGGATTATTCTCGCATACTTTATCCCTTATTTCCTAACACTACATATAACAAAAGAATAATGTAGCTCCCACTATCCAACCATTTAAAGTATACACAATGATCTGATTGACATCTAGTAAAACCATGCTCATGCATAAAACTATCAAACTTTAGATACCATTGCCGAGGAGCTTGCTTGAGCCCATATAGGCTCTTCTTCAACCTGTAAACCAATTTCTCCTTACCCTTCACCTCATATCCAAGTGGTTGTTGCATATAAATCTCCTCCTCCAAGTCACCATGGAGAAATGTTGTCTTGACATCAAGTTTCTCTAAGTGTAAATCTTCAACAACAACTAAACTTAATACAATACGAATGGAAGACATATTTACAACAGGGGATAAAATTTCATCAAAATCGATACCTTTCTTTTATTCATACCCCTTCACTACAAGCCTTGCTTTGTACCTTTTCCATCCACCTTCTTCTTCTTTCACACAGTAGACCCATTTTTTTGTAGTACTCTCTTCCCAGCCGGCAATTTGACTAAATCCCATGTTTGGTTCTTCTCCAGGGAGTCCATTTCCTCCTTCATGCCATGCTCCCACTCCTTAGTGGACTCCACCTGCATTGCCTCATCAAAGCTCTCTAGCTCACCACTATCTATTAGTAACAAATAATACAAAGCAGGGGAAAATATTTCTAGAGGTCTACTAATACGTTGTGACCTTCTTACCAAAGATGGGGGTGTCTCGGGATCATTATTTTCTTACTACTCATTTTCTTGAATTTCTGATAGAGGTGTCGATGCTGACGCTAGCTATCATGCTCGGCCTACAAAATTGTCAACCTTGTACCTGTAGGTGGATATTTTCCATCCGAGAGTTCATTTTTAGGAGCTATATCCTCAACCAAATCTTCCTTGGGCTTTTTTCATCTTGTACCTGATCCCTGTACATTCTATTTTCACGCCAAACAACATCACAACTCCTAATTATCTTAGATTCATCTAGATCCCAAAACTAAAATCCATAATCACCATTGGAGCCATAGCCTATGAATGTACAACGTTTGGATTTTGAATCCAATTTCTTCCTGTTTTCTTTATTAACATGCACAAATGCCTCTGAACCAAATACTCTTAAAAATGAAAGGTCTACCTCTTTCCCAGTCCAAGATTCTTTGGGAATTCCTCCATCTAATGCACTCGAAGGCCCACGGTTGATTAAGTACACAACAATATCTACGCCTCTGCCCAAAACTGAAGAGGCAGCCCCACATGCAATCTCATTGACTATGCACGCTCCATTATTGTTCTATTCATCCTCTCACTAACACCATTTTGTTATGGAGTCTTGGGAACTATTTTCTCTCTACGAATCCTGTTCAAGGAATAATAATCATCAAATTTCTTACTGCAATACTCATTGCCATTATTAGATCTCAAACATTTCAATTTAAAACCACATTCATTCTCAACAAGTGCTTTCCATTTCTTAAATGTATCAAAGACATCAGACTTATGCTTAATGAAATATACCCATACCTTCCTTGTGGCATCATCTATGAATGTGACATAGTATAGAGAACCACCATGAGATGCAACATGGGTCAGCCCCCGCACATCTGTATGAACTAGCTCCAACTTTTGCTCTTTCTTGGTAATTCCTACCTTGAGAAATCTAATTGTTTTTCTGTTTCCCAAAAATGTAATTCTCACGAAACTCTAAGTCCAAATGCTTCAAACTTGAAAGCTTACCTTTTTCTTGTAGAATTTTCATGCCCTTCTCACTCATATGTCCCAATCCATCAAGGCGACATGTTGTCATCCTCATCTCAAGGCATAATATGGTAGAAGAATTAGATATAAAAGTAGATAAATAAAGAGTGCCTACTTTTACCCCGTGCCACTACTGTGGCACCCTTGGAAACCTTCCAAGCATCTGAAGTGAATGTGACTATGCAACCTTCACCACCCAACTGTCCTGCAAAGATGAGATTTCTCCTGAGACTAGGTACATGCCTCACGTCTCTCAATATCCATGTAGTTCCATTCTGTAATTTCAGGTGTACATTTCCTTCCCGACAATGTTACATGGCTCATCATCGCCTAAATAAACCTATCCAAAATTTCCCTAGACATACTCTTTAAAATAGCCCTTATTAGGGGTTGCATGGAAAGAGGCACCTGAATCTATTACCCAAGATTCTACTCTAGTATCAAGAGAAAGTATAAGAGCATCCTGAACAATATTACCTATCATATTTTCCTCTTTAATACCTTCAGGCTAGTTTTCTTTGTTTCCTTTGAACCAACAATCCTTTTTAGCATGTCCTCTCTTTCCATAGTTCCAACAAATAATGCCCCTACTCCTAGATTTGGATCTAGCCATATTCAGATTTAGATCTCCCACGAGCCTTACTCTATGATTTCTCCTTGCTCCTCCCTCTACTCTCCATAGTCAATGTATTTCTAGAAGAAGAATTTTCCCTATACTTTTCCCCGCACATTTCCTCATTTAAAATGACACTTAATACATCTTCAAATTTAAGAGAAGTAGATGATGTATTACTAATTGCCATTACTAAGTTGTCCTAACTTTCTGGCAAAGAACATAGGAATAATAATGCTCTAACATCGTCATCAAATGGGAAATTAACTAAATTTAACTGATTTACAATAGTGTGGAAATCATTAAGATGGTTGGATATAGATCCACCTTCTTGCATTTGTAGATTAAACAATATTTTCATCAAATAAACTTTATTGGATGCACTAGGTGTTTCATATAAATTAGCTAGGGTTTTCATCAACTCTACCGTACTCTTCACCTATGAGATATTTGAAGCTACAGACGATGCCAGACTCAATTGAATTACATTGAGAGCCTTCCTATCTAGAACCTTCCACTCCTCATCAAACATGAATGGGGGCTTTGCTTTTGACCTCCCAATGGTAGGTATAGATCCTTTTGATACAAGTAATCTTCCACCTACATTTTCCATAGCTGGTAATTTTGGCCGTCAAACTTCTCAACTCTAAACTTATTCTCCTCTACCATTGCTGCTTCTCCCACTCAAACAAAAATCCCTCTGTGAGTATACTGCCAACAAATAAATCTCAAATGTGCTCTGATACCATTTGTTAGGATTATACCAGTTGTATAGGTAAACAAGCAAGCAATGAATAATGTGGGAAACGTAAATTAGAAATAAAATGCAATAAAACAGAGACATAGATTTAACGTGGTTCACCCAAAATGGGCTACGTCCACCAAAGACAAAGCCAATCCTTTTATTCAGTCTAGCAAAAATCTCTTAAAGGCATCAACTCACGGTGAGCCTCATACATTACAACCCTTTAAATATATTAGGTTTTTATCATTTTGGGAAACATAGAAAACCACCCGTTAGATCTGTGACCTAATAAGGAATGGTACAGATTTCACAATGCATAAATACATATTAAATGTGGCCCCCTCGCAACCCCATCGCTATCAGCTCCATAACAACTAATCGAAATAGGTTCAAATCTGATTATGGCCTTCACCCCATACCTTCTCCTAAAGAACATATCCACCAATCAAAGAGATAGGTAGCCTCCAATTTTGGCAGTGAAGTCCCTAGACAGACACAAAGCAAAATGTGGTGGCAAATCTATGATTGACACATTTTGCAAAATAGTCACATTAGGGCAAGCGTGTAGAGTGAGACTCAGATCCTTGATGATTCCCATAGTGATCACTTCTTTCCCATCCATTTGGACTACTCCTCTAGAGATGACTTCATATTGGAGACCCAACTGATCAGCTATTTGTTTGGGCATCACATAACTACTAGCCCTAGAATCAATCATATAATTGTGCACCAATTTGTCTCCAATAATCAATGAGACATAGAAGGGAGGAGGTCTTAGGTTCTTACCTTGTTGTTCTCCATGGTTTCTCCCTGGTTGAACCGCATTAGCAAGCACTCTCTCTTGCTGGTTAGGGGGTGATTTGAACTTGACCAATTCTGCATGGTAGTTTGCAATAGATCCCTCTGCCCTGGAATGGCTAGTGACTCCCATAGTGAAATGTTCACACTTGTCCTTTTCATCTGCTCAATAATATTAAATGAGATATATTTTTGCTTCCCCTTCCCAAACACATTTCTTTCTTGCACACGGGTTGTTACAATCGATGCCTGACTAGGTTTGGAAGGTGGTCTGGATTGGTTCAGCATGTTGGGAGTTGTACTTGGAGCACCAGGACCTTATGGAGCGATGGAAGGTTGAGGGTCACCTGAGTTCAGTGGTTAGCCCTCTCCAATATTTTTCCTTTTGGACCGTGTGTTGGCAGCCACACCTAAAGGAGGGGACTGATTCATCCCATAGAAGTCTTCAGCCTACCAATTGACAATAACAGTCTCGTTTGAGGGTCCACCTTATTGAGTTCCTTGTTGTCGATCTCCCTCTTGGATAGGTTCTTATGGAACCATACTGGTTTGCACCATCAACGCCTGATTTAGAGCACCATTAAAGCATGTTGATTGGTTATGTGGCTGATCACATGGAAAACACCAATCATATTCCTATGCCATATTGTTTAGTGCTAGGACCAATGCTCTTGATGTTGAAGTTGTGTTAGGATCATACATCCTGAAAGGTCTAGTAGCTTGGGGTTGTCCTTGGTTCTCGCTCTGGCTTACAGTCTGAGGTGGTGGCCTATTCTGCTAATATTGGGGTCTAGCTTGATATTTAGCCTGGGGCTGGTATGGCCTGGAACTCTGAGCTTGTTATCTTTTGATGTTCACTAGCTCATTCCCAAAGTTCTAAAGTTGCTTCATTGCTTCTTGAAGATCTTTAGAGGTATTAGATGATGAAGTGGAAGCTTTAGCTGAGCTTTGACTCCTGGGGGTGGGTATAGGAGCTAATGTAGGCACTTGGCTAGTATATGGGCTTCTTAACTCATGGCACGAGCAGGCATGGATGGCATAGGAGTGATTTTACCATCTTGAATCAAACGGTTCTTAGCCCCTATGGAAAGGCTATAGGATGTAGGTAATGTAGTTCCCCCATTGACTGAATCATCAAAGAAATATTAGAATTTAAAGCCCTAAGAAAGTATAAGAAGGCACCTTCATTAGTGGGCTTTACTATTGTTGGAATCCTATCCCATGTCCGTTGGAATCGAGGTTGAAGTCTCGCTTGCTGCTGTGGATCTATTGATTGTTGTTAGTTTCTCCAACAAATACAAGTTATCACCTTTTTCCCCAAACTGATTTTGAAGAGCCGTGCACAACCTGGTTCCAGCTTTTGATAGAGCCTACTTCAAGACTCATGAACCATTGTTAAGATTTCCCTTTGAATGAAGAGGCAAGTAGCTTGACCGCAATGTCCATATCATGGATCTCGTGGATTGTAAATACATTTACAATATCTTGGACATGGTCACTAGGAGAAGTTTGATTTTCCCAGTGAAATATGGGATGCTCTTTAATGCTGCAATCGGAATTGGGTTTTGTGCATTCAAGGTGAGTGGACTACTTCAGTGAAGTTGACATATGGATTTGGTTGTGCCATTCGATTGGCCTAAGAATCCTTACAGACTAAAAGAAAGGCCTTGTAGGTGGAGGTGTTGATAAGGTTCAACCCGGTGGAGATGGAGACCTCTGAACTCTTCTTCCCCTCCTTTCTCTTCCGGGGATAGACGTAAGTATTCAAATATACCTTCTTTCCTTGCTCTAGACTGGGTGAGATTTATGAATCTCCCAAGCTTGGGCTGCTGAAACTAGTAGATTTGTTTCTTTTGGAGTTGTTAGATGTATAATTTTAAGGCTTCTTAAAAGCTAGAATCACAACAAGTGTACATCAATTCCTACTGTAATAAGATGGAGACTTCTTAGTCCCACCGGGTGTGCCAAAACTATTAGTGCAAAATCATAGCACCCCCAAATGAGTTCTAAAATCTGCTTTTCTAAGGCAAACTCATTTGGTGTGATTGCATAACATTGAACTTTCCCAAGGTGTGGGACCTTGCAAAATGGGAAAGCTCTCCAGATTAAAGGTTGGTTCTTTATTCCTTTGTTTAGGTGCATACGTGAGGATTTGCAGAGGATCTATCTCTATACCTAATCTAAAACTTGCCAAGGAGACAAGGATAAAAGAGTATAAGAAATAAGAAATGACTAAACTACCAGGTGATGCACCAAAGGAATGATGAACACTTATTTTGCTAATAGACACAAACCAAAAAAATGCATACAATAAACAAGCATAGATAGCCAAATATGTAATGGAAGACCAGATGAAAGCAAAAGAGACAAGAAGGATCTAAAATCGATCACAAATGTGTTTTATTGCTCTGTAGATTGATACAGTCCATTACAAAGTAGCCAAGAGGCAGAAACATAATGTAATTTTGATAGAAGGCCTGAACCCCACAGATCCCTTTGCTAGAAGGAGGAGGGAGCCTGCAAAACAAAGAATGTCCAACCCTTTATAATGAATCCCGCCCCGTATTTATAGATTCAACCTCGGAAGAATAAGAGAGAGATAAGAAGGAAAATTAGGTTGCAGTTCAACCACCACCGTTAATGCCTTTGATGAAATCTCCCCTAAATCCATCTTTAATGCATCAATCCTTTGTTTGGCACCTTGAAGGAAGAGGAAACGATGAAACAGATCAAATCTGATCTGGTTGTTGAGGCAAGAAGATCCTGCATTGAAAGCTTGAAGACATTTCCTCCATTTTTCTTCACCTAACCTCCTTAAAATTAAAGTTTCATACCTCCATGGCATGGTTGAGGCCAAGATCTTTCCAACACCATCAGATTTGTAATATTTCGATCCTTGAGTTGAAAGATATGCCCCTTCGAAGTTTATATCGGCTCCATAAAGGAGGGTGTGAAAAAACTTGAAAAATGGGTCCCCTTTTACTATGTTTCCTCTTATGCGGGATCGTGGTCGATCAATTATTTGGCACGAGGGAGAAATATGGATAACATATCCCAATGAAGAAAGCAACATAAACCATAAAGGATGCCATATAGAAACTCTTTGTGGACAGCACTTTACTCAACTGATATCAAATGGAGTTATTGATATGCTCCCCCACATGATAAATTCCTTATTCTTCTTGATGGTAGCGATGTATAAGAACATCCATTCCTGGAATTCCTTTGCAGAGGGAAGACCTGAAATTTTGCTTAATAGCACAATGATGTCATTGACCTCTTGAATGAAGTCTGACCGATACATGGTCTTTGGTAATTTGGCAACACTCTTGGCCAAGTAGCTTTTCATCATGAATTTCATGCATAACTCCACCTCCTTGTCCCAATGTTCTACTGCTGACTCTAGAAAAATTGTGGTGTAATTTTACACGTTAGGAAGTTTGAGTAGATCTTCAAAGAATTCTAGGTCCAAATGGATTACCACCTTATCATCAACATCTTTAACCACCATAGATTCCTCATCAAAGTGGGTTGTTGTGGCTAAAACAAACTCTAGGAAATGCATGGATGTGGGAAAACCAGAAGCAAGGACAAGCCCACTATCATATATAGCCTACATCCATGGTTTCTTAATTGGGGGGCCTTCACCCTTGCCTAGAAATCCGAAAAATCAATCTGCCCCTAGGTCGGTGTCTCCTATATTTCCCAAGTTTGAAGACAGATAAGAGTGAGGGGAAACTCCAAGGAATGAATATTTCATCTTTTATTTTCCCTTGGATGTAGAAGTAGACATCAAGCTTTCGATTCCAAAATCTGGTAACTTTTTGAATGCAAAAGAAGAGAAACCCAAAAAATCCTCAATCTCTGAAAACCCGAAAGACTAAGATCTCAAACAAAGAAGTCCAAATTCTAAAAAGAAAAGCTTCAAGTTCCAAATTGGAGAGTTCAAGTTTTGAATTGAGAGTTCCAAAAGTCAAATCCTCAAGCCCAAAAAGTGAAATCCTCCAAACTCGAAAATGAGAAGTGCCGAAAGAGCCGATTTTGAATTCTTCGGAAAAGGAAAATTGTGATGTCTCAGTAGAAAATTTGATCGGAACCATTAGGATCAAAATGCAATCAAAGGAACATGGAGTGTAATGAGATCCCCATTTTCCAAGGCATACAGAGGAGAAAAAGAAAAAATGAAACAAGGGGGAAAATTAAACTAGAGATCTTCAACCAAAAAGAACATAACCAAAATAAAATACCTCGAGAATGACGTAAAAAAAGTACGAAAATAGTAAAACACTCAAGTCATTGAGCAAGTGTCGTGAAAATGACAGTGAAATGTGAGTTTAAATACGAAAATCCCGACATTAATGGTAAAATTTAGATCCGTATGTAAGTAGGTGAGAAATTAAATGCACGAAGGACTCGAAAGTTTGAAATCGAAAGTTTGAAATTCCAAAATTTTGGAATTTCAGATTTCTGACTTTGGAGATTAGGAGATGATAAACATGAAATGTCCGTGGAGAGTTCCAAAACCCAAAAGCCCAAAAGTTTGAAATTTCAGACTTTCAGACTTCAAAGTCTGAAAGTGAAAAAATAAAAAATGACTTGAAGAATTCCAAAACCCGAAAGCCTGAAAATCTGAAATTTCAGACTTTCAACATTTAGAATTCGGAAGTCCAAATATATTTTACCAAAAGCGTGACCTAAAGTTCGAACCCGAAATCCCAAAAGTATGAAATTTCAGACTTTTAGGGTTTCGAACTTCGTAAACTAGAAGAGACCATTTCAAAAACTACGACATGGAGTTTCGAACCCCAAAAGGCCAAAAGTCCAAAATTTTGGACTTTTGGGTTTAGAACATCGAAACTCGGGTGCAAAAATTTCCAATCGTTAAGTAAAAACTCCTATCCCCAAAAGTCCAAAAATTTGGACTTTCAAGGTTTCGGACTTCGAGACTTTGAAAACACAATTTCAAGTCCATGCCATTAAACTCCGAAAGGAAAATCTATGAAACCAAGTCCGAATTTTCAAACTTTGGGACTTGGAGAATTTTCAATTAACAGAACCTTTTCAAGAATAACTACAACCCATGGCATGTTACAAGGACGGATCTAGTACCTACAAATAGTTCATAATGTTCTTTTGGATTTGGCATTGAGGCCATGCAGACATGCAAACAATTAATTGAATGGAAATTTCTAGAAACAAATGGGACATCTGTCGCATCCACCCTTTTGAGTTGAGTGAAGACCAACAATTGGATTTTGATGTTATTCTTCATCACTATTCGTGCAAATTCATCCTTCCACCGCTTAAGCTTGTTATTCGGGAACCACATGGGCATGAAATTCCTACCATATTCAATCTCTTAAGTCTTCTTTCTGCTCCACATCGGTACCTACTATATCATCCCTTCTTTAATTACTTTCCCCTACCGAGGTGGCCAATTTTTCATTTCCACATCCACTATTAATGTCAGCCTTCGTATTCCCATTAGAGAGCTAAAACCCTGGAAGGCCAAGCATTATCCTCTTTTTAAGAGCTCTTGAAAAATATTGAATATATTTTAAGTGATGAAATGAGTTTTGTTCGATTAGTATTTTTGGCCCTTCATGGGAACCCAACAATCCATTCCGTGTCCCCATCCCGCCAATTTCTAGAGGATGTCATAGATAGTTTCCATGTAGAATGGCATTGGAAAGTCTCAAGGACTTTCTCTCGTAAAAATGTACAATTGACATTGGTAACACCAAAAGGTAAGGGATTCCATTCACCATAATATCTATCGCTCCTTGTTACTTGACATTCGTATATCACCGCCTTTTTGTTTTGACCATTACTCCAACACGTCTAATACCCCTCTCGCTTCAATTTTATAGAAATGAGGAATCCCACTTGCAACCACTTCCTCTCTCGCCTCCCTCCTAATCTCCTTCACATATTCCTACACTTCCCTTTCACTCTTCAAACCCCTCTCCTCTCGCAACTTCCTAATCTTACATTCTCGTAATTCTCCCCACTTACATGTAGTATTTTTCCTTCTCTTCTAATACAATTCATATGTACATTTCTCATATTTTTACTCCTACTTTTAATTGAAACTCTTTTACAATCTTTGTTTAACTACATTTGCACTAGTGTTGTTGTCTCATCCCCTTTCAACGCTCACATCGCACTACTCACGTGCAATTCCTAGTTGTAGGAGCTTCTTTGGTATGTTGTTTGGGACTGATTTACAGCGATTAAGTTGTTGTATGTTTGTTTTTAGTGTGCTTCAATGTTTTATCTATCATCAAATTGTAGAAGGTTTTGGGAAACCTTTCATAACTCATATTCTTTTACCTAATTAAAAACCTAAGCATTTTTGCACACATAATATCAAAAGATAGTAGCATTTACATGAAAATATATAATAACATGGATCTTACATGAGATATATTGCTAAAGAACTCAATACAAAGAGACCAGTGAGATTGAATGGGAGATGGAAAAAGAAGACGGAAAAACATTATGTGCTTATACAAATCTTGAGGCACAATTGTCGATGAAATGTTGTGTTGAATGCTTGTACTCCACCAAGAATTATTAGAAGGGGTACCCTTAAGCCCTTGATACCCAAGACAATGAGTGGAAAAATAGTTTACTTTAAAAGGCCGAACAACAATACCAAAGTTAAGTTATCAGAGATTCATTAAAAAAATAGATTTTTATTAGTAGATTCATAAAAAGACAAATTTTTTTATTAGCAGATTCATAAAAAGATAGATTTTTCATAAAAATACAGGAACAAACTTTTATAAGCTATCATGGTAATCTCTTTTCATGATGTGTAATCTGCTGAAATGAAGATAATTATGTTAAGATATATATTTAATCTTAAAAGGAATGTGTTACTAATCTGGACCCTTGTTATCGTAATTTGTTTTACTTGGGAAGGAGGTTATTATAACTTGTGTTTTGTAAGAGAGAGACAACAAACTTGTTTGTATGTTGATGAACTCTTGTTGTTGATTGACAGCACACCTTGAATCAATTCCATTGATCCAAGGTATGTTGTGGCCTTCTTGTGATGCTTTGTCAATTTACTTCTAAACCGAAATGAAGTCCGAAACCGTGATCAAGGTTGATATAAATGTTATGAAAGCACCTAATTTCAGGTATAAATATCCAGACATGTATGCCAATGGAAAAGGTTTGATTTCGAACCACATACAAGTTGTAACGCTAGACAACGTAAGACAATAAGAGCCTGGATGCAAGTGACACAGGTATGTGTTGAACATAGGACGAAACATCCTGCATTGTGTTGAATGTGAACGCCAGTCGGAAAGACTTGTTGGAAACTATTAAATAAATAGTATGGGGATTAAATTCTAACCTACAACTAAGTTTTATCCTATAACCTAACTACTACCCTACATGGATTTTAAATTGCATGGGATGAAAATTGATTTAAATCCTAATAACTTAAGAACTAGGTGAAAAACTTAGCTATGGACTATAAAATCCTAAACTATTACTAACCTATGGAAGGGGACTTATGGACCCATGTTGGTGAAGTGGATAAGATGGAGAGGTTAGAGATTTATTAGGACAATAAATGATGTCCTTACAATTTCAAAGCGCCAAGTTTGGTGGGAACATGGGAAAAGTTGGAGGCATCCAACTAGCTAAGAAGCTAAGAAGGAATTACATGCAAAAAAAAAAAAAAAGAACTCGCCAAACCCGAGTCGGTGGTGGCGTGAAAATTTAGGAAAAAGCAATGCATTCAATGCATTAATGATCTTGGCCTTAGCGACCAGCTCGCCTTGGAAAGAGGATAGAGGAAAATTTGTTGGTCATTGTGTTCATTCGGGTTTTTAGTTGCTCTGCATTTCTTCCATGGTTATGTCGAACCTGCTATTATTTTTTGTTATTGTTGCTGTTGTTTGGAGTAGCCACGGCTATTTTTGAGCCTAAGGAAGTTAGAGGATTGTTTGGAAAGCTTTACTGTTGTCACCGTGGAAAAGAATAGCTCCTGTGGGCGCGGTTTTCTTCAAGCCACAAGAAAAATTAATAGGCATGTTGAGCCCTTCTCCTTAAATCATTTTGCTCTTGTTTAAGCATCTCATTAAAACAATTCTGCTCTTATGATTGAGTGTTTTTAAAAAATGGTTGATTTAGTTAATGTGATTTTCGGGTTGAAATGTCTCATGTTGAGAAAGAATTTGAATTGGGTATTTTTTTGCAAATGGGTAAATCGAATGAATTTGTCCATCTTTGTGTGAGTTTGTTTTGAGTTGTTGGAAATTCGTTCTATTACCCAATATGGGTTTGAGTTGTTGAATGTATTAGCTATGCGTTTATTATTTTTTGAGTTCTGTGCATTTTTTTGTAAATATGGAAGGATAAAATGATTCGTATGACCTCTGGTTTGAGCTGTCATTATAAAACGAACTCGACTTGGGTATTCTTGTTGCGTTTTGAAGAAAATGAGTGTTTTTCTTACTGAAATAATTAATGGAATGAATTTTCTTTTTTTCTTTTGAATTCTGGAAATAATGGCAATAGGGCTTCACTGTGCATTACGGGTCAAACTTGTTGTAGGTAACAACAATGTGCAAATTGTTATCTATGATTTGTGTGCGTTAATGGATATGGAAAGCCGTAAAAATATTTGACAAGACTGTTGTATAACTGTTCCTCTGGTTATAATACAGTGTATGAGGTATGAATCCTTCTATGAACAGTAAGAGCATAGTAGCATCTTTACATTGTTTGTTCTAGTTGGATACGATGTTCTACCTACTTGTTCTTGGTATTCGTATATGCCTGTTTGAAAGGAAGTTCTGATCTGAATGGGAATAGGATAGCCAGTCTATAGAATGGACTGGGTAGAACATGCAAATTATACGCACTGCGTCTTGTTGAACTCAATATATATATCTATATATATATAATTTACGGATTATAAATTCTTTATTGTTTTCATTAAAACGGAATATGAGTGGATTTCTTACTTCTTTGTTTGGAAAGTGAATTCTCTTATAATTTAAATGAAAGCATGATTTTTGTTGCTGTACACTTTTACTTGATATTTCTGGACGAGAATGTCCGTTGAGTGAAATATTTCAAAGGAAATGATTGTATTTAGAGGTACCTTTGATACTAATGCTTACGGACCAGATGCAAATGAATTCTGGCCAACTTTCTGGAAAGGTAGTTAGTGGTTTTGAATACTTATATACATATTTATTCGTAGGGATCACACTATGGATCAGTCTCATTCTAAATAGTGGTTATCCGGTTAGGCAGTAAGAAGAGGTAATATGATCCTTCTTCCTTTTATTTGATTATTGACTTTATTTACTTCTCTTTGGGCTGTTATCATTGATTGATATCACGTCTGAATTAAATTACTCAGTACAGTTATGATGAAAGGAAAGAGAGTGTTGGATGGATAATTTGAAGTAATGTTCATTTCTTCTCTTATACAGTTGAAAATCTATACTTGTTATGGAATGAATTTTGTACTGCCTTGGCATAAGCATCTGCATTTAACTATTGTTTACTTTCTTTTGAATTGAAAGAAGTATTATGCTGATTGATGAAATTGAGAAATGACACTAGTATTGTCATGGCGAATGACTGCTTTTCTCTTCTGCATTTGATTGTTTGAAATTGAATGAGTAGTATGAGAGGAAAGTAGTTCTGTTGGAATTCTTACTTGAAATTTATCTCTTGAAATTTCAATTGTTAAAAAGAGAATGGAACTGACAGAAAATACATTAGAAACAACATTATATACATATGTGTATTAGCTCATACAAATTTTTTTAATCTGGAACTACTTAGAAGAAATTACTTCTGTAGTAATCGTTTGGGAGAAAGTCAAGTAATCTTTTGTTTGATTGTGATAGTAATTAGAAGATTGGGTTGTTAAGCTGTTCATCCTTATCAGTACTTAATTGTAGATGATGTCCATCTCAGTTTATTAACGTTTCATAAAAGCAGAGTTCTTTTATTGAGACAGTTAATTAAGAGCACCTCATTTTAATGATAAGTGCTCAATATGCTCAGTTCAATGAACTGACCCATGCAAGTAAATTTTGCAGATGGTCCTTTGAGTAAAAATGAAGACATGGTTGTTTTCTGATGCTTCTTCTGAGTAGCTAAGGATGGATCGTATTTGATAGTTATTATTCCTCTACGAGGAAATGGGAAAAGAAGAAGTTACATTTTTCTTTCCTTATGTGTTGTAATGTTGTTTGATATAAACGAAGTCCAGTTGTTTGGACTGGCAATTGTATAGATTGTAAATCTTATGGATGAATACAAGGAAAAGTGTGATATTTTAATGGTTGTATCATTTTGAAACTATTTGAATAAGATTGAGAATATAATATTATTCATTGATTGGGAATTATTCAAATGATAGTGGATAGATTTTAAAAGGACATAATATCTATTCTTTACTAGAATACATCTTTAAGTTGGAATGTGCAATTAATTCCTACTTGGGTTAATATGAAATTTAGATTGACATTGAAAAGGGTTTAAATGAATATGAACTCTTAATTGAACGATATTCGGGATTAGTTATAAGCTAAGGAATATCAAATATATATAAAAAAAAGAGGCAGTTGAACCTTGTATTTGGACTTCGTTAATATCCTCGAAATGTTTAAATTCAGAAAATATTAGATATGAGGAAACATATCCATTGGTAACAAACCTTAACTGAAGTAAGGTTATGGAGAATAAATGAATACATTCATTTAGAATTAGACCTCGTACAATTGATGTCTAATAAGATGGAATTTCGAATTTAAATACGGTTTGTGGATAAAAACTTGGTTAAAGTTTAATAGGTTGAACTTGCTACGTTAAGTCAGTAGTGGACTTTTTTATCCGAAGCTTGAAGTAAAGAACCAAGATGGAAATATGCGATCCTTCGGTATGGAGGAGTAAACGATATTAAGCTATAAGACAAATTGAGTCTCTCTTAGCTATATACAATCCGTAACGAGTAACGAGGTTAAAGGATCAACACGATTGTTGAAAATTGATCTTAAATATTTGAGATCAAACCCAATCACACTAAAGCTGGATGTGTACTCCTTGATGAGAAGACTCCGTAGGACCTTGACACACGTCAGCTGCAATATGGTGTCTTCATGAAGGTGGGGCCTTCATGATGACACAATGTTGTAGCTGACATGTTACAATGCCCTCCCGAATCAAATCATCAAGTTTACATAAGTTAGAACTAGTTATTTAGATGATGATAGGAATGTGACCGCGTATACAGAGTGACTCCAGAGAGCTAAAGGTAACTAGACACACGCATTCGTCTAGAGTTGACTCAGTATGTCTGCATACCTTTAGTTACCACGAGTGCTTTCCTATACTCTTTCATATTGCTAGTTTGGGTTATAGCTTAACTTTGGATGGAAGGACCGACGGGGGTCGAAAAGACCATTCTGATATGCAGGCGAAGTGTGGTGAAGGACTTATTCCATTGATGTGTATAACGTCTCGGGAATATGATCATGTGAAGCATGTGAAAATCTTTTGCCAAAGTATCGCAAGTTGCTTATTGCGTTGTCCTAATCACCTAGTTTAAGAAGTAGGATATCGATGAATATCAGTGAACAAGATATTCGAGATAGGCCTCTTAAATAGATCACTTGGATAACCAGAAACGTTAAAGAGAACCCTGTATACTTAGTATACAATGCATGGAATAACATGAAGGATCAGTAAGTCGCTGAGTCATGAAATGAGAGATCACTAAAACTCCGAGCCATGAAATGGGAGATCGGTAGTTCTTTGAGTCATTTACAGGAACATATGGTATCTATTATATGATTGAATGAAAATGAATGTGTGTTCCATATTGTAAATATGTGAACAGAGAACATTTGTTTTAAAAGTAATTGTGTGATCCGAATTACGTTAATTGGACAGAGAACAATTATTAAACCTTGAACATGTGTTTGAATTACATAATTCAGAATAGAGAATGTTGCATAAAAAAAATTCCCTTGTTCTAGTATCTTAAAATGGGGATGTTACATCTTGGTATCAGAGCTGAAGGTTGCACCTATTGGACCTAATGAGTCCACAATTTAATAAGTTTTACATTTTCTTATTGAACAGAAAATGGTCAGAACAAGAGGAAATGCTGCGAACAACCCATTACCGGGTGGAGAAGCAGCTACTGCTCAAAAGCTGGATGAAATCCTTGCTGCCCTACTGGATATGAGAGATCGTTTGACTATTTTGGAACAGTAATCAATGGGAAATGAGGAGGAGGAAGAAGAAGCTGATATAAATAATCAGCCACCTCCTGTGGACAACACCAATGGAGGGAATCCGGGTGTTGATAATAGTAATGTGAATGCTCCTAATCACCCTGAAAATAAAAGGGCAAGATTAGCAGCTAAACTTACAAATGATATAAAGAGAATAAGTCCTCAAAATTTTGATGGGGCAATACTTGGGGATAGGGCTGAAAATTGGCTCAAGTGAAATGGAAGAAGTACTGCAGCAATAAGAAACTTCTCCGAGGAGACCAAAGTGATATGGGGAGCACATCAGCTTTCTCATGAAGCATCATCATGGTAGTGGGACAACCGTAAGGTTGAGTTGAATATTGTCGAAATAGACATAACTTGGGATCAATTTAAGGTTATTTTACGGAATGGTGGCTACCTCAACTCTATTTTGATAGGAAAATGACTGAATTTTAGAATGGTCGCAAGGAAGGTCGATGACGGTGAGATAATATTGGGAAGGGTTACTAAACTCCTTAAGTATGTACCACAGCATCAAGTCGTGAGAAGTTTAGAATACGAAAGTTCATAATGGGTCCGAATCCCATCATTGGTGGCAAAGTGGATGTCCACGGTCAAACCACTATGGAAGGAGTTGTCGAAAAGGCAATAAGACAGAACATAAATTGAGAGCAATTTCTGCTCATAGGGAGGAGATTAGGAAGAAGATTCCCAACTCTTCTTCATCTCTCGCACCCAAAAAGGGACCCTGGAAAAGGTTTGGAATGAGAAACAAGATTGTTGTGGATAACAACAAGAAATCAGTAATGAAAAAACCTGTTAATAGTGTGTGGAATAGCTTTGCAAAAGTTAGTGGTAATGGACAAAAGTCCTATGGAAGCCAAAATGATAACTTCAAGGCTGGTAGCAAATTTGAGCCTAGGAGGGGCCAGTTGGAGGTTGCTCTAACTATGGAAAGGAACATTACGCGAGTCACTGTCCTCTGAAGAAGGATGATTGCGGTCAACAACATAGGATACACATTGCGGTGGCTAACAAACAAGCTGAAAAGCAAGTTACACCCATAGAAGCTCTGGGTAACTTATTCGGTACACCTGTAGTCATACTTTTTGATACTGGAGCTCACCGAATGTTTATTTCTACTAAACTTGCAATGAAATTAAAAAGGAAATTTGAACGAATGATAAGATAAGACTTAGAATAGTGCATTATGGGAATAATGTTGTCCATACAATCAAAATGTGCCTTTTTGGGGAAATTCTTGACTTGCCCAGTTTCTCCACCAAAGTTGACCTGTATGTCACTCCTTTAGGGTCATATGATGTCATTATAGGAGTTAATTGGTTGGCGGAACATAAGGCAAAGGTCGACTGTTATGAAAAATAGATTTTTGTTTTGATGACCTATAGAAAAAAAGTAGTCATTCAAGGAGTAAAGCGTGAGGTTGCAGTTAGGAAGCTAACAACTATGCAACTGAAAAGGGCTAAAAATAGAGGTGCACTTGTATGCCGTAAAAATGAAATAAAATGCTTGAGGAAGATAATGATTTCATGTAAAGGTATCCATTATTAAGGGATTTTAGTGATGTATTTCTAGAGGAATTACCAGGTCTTCCACCCAAACGAGAGTTTGACTTTATAATAAAGATCAAGCCAGGAACCGAACCCATATCTAAGGCACCCTATAGAATGACCACCCTCGAGTTGGTGGAGCTTAAGGCTCATTACAGAACTTTTTACTAAGGGGATGATAAGACCGAGCGTCTCACCATGGGGAGCACCGGTAATTTTTGTAAAGAAGAAGGATGCACACTAAGGTGCATTGATTATAGAATGTTGAATAAGGCAACTATTAATAATCGATATCCACTTCCTAGGATTGATGATCTATTTGACCAAATGCGTGGAGCATCAGTCTATTCAAAAATAGATCTTTGATCTAGGTATCACCAGCTGAGAATAAAGGAAGAAGATATTCATAAAACAACTTTTAGAACAAGATACGGGCATTATGAATTCACGGTGTTACCTTTTGGGTTAACGAATGCACCTGCCGCCTTCATGAATTTGATGAACAATAATTTTCAAGAATATTTAGACAAGTTTGTGCTTGTATTCTTGGACGACATTCTTATATACTCCAAAATGTCAAAGAGCACTAGGAGCATTTAAGGATAGTGTTAGAAGTTTTGAGAAAGAGAAGGTTGTATGGTAAATTGTCTAAATGTTCCTTTTATGATGCAGAGGTGCATTATTTGGGACATGTTATAAGCAAGAATGGGATAGTTGTAGACCCTTCAAAGATCGTAGCTATAACCGAGTGGCCTGCACCTAAGAACGTGCATGAAGTAAGAAGCTTCATGGGCTTGATAGGATATTATAGAAAGTTTGTTAAGGAATTTTCAAAAATTGTTTGCCCAATCACTTCATCGAAAAAAAGAAAGATAAGAAATTTGTCTGGACTGACAAATGTGAATATGCCTTTAAAATTTTAAAGGAACAACTAACTACAACACCTATTCTGACTGTACCCGACCCAAATGGAAATTTTACGGTCATAACGGATGCATGTCGGAGAAGGTCTTGGAGGCATTCTGTTACAAAATAACCATGTTATAGCTTATGAAAGCAGAAAGCTTAAGTTACATGAACAGAATTATGCTCCACACGACCTAGAGCTCGCTGCCATTGTACATGCACTTCAAATGTGGAGGCATTACCTTCTTGGCAAACCCTTTGAGTTAAAAATTGACCATCTGGGGTTGAAGTATATTTTTACTCAACCAAATCTAAATGCAAGACAACGAAGATGGTTAGAATTTCTGTCTCAGTATGATTTTGATATAAGCTACATCAAAGGCAAGGAAAATAGGGTGGCAGATGCTCTGAGTCGTAGGAAGCACATCTCTGCTCTTATAACATTAAGAACTCAGTTTAAGGATGAGGTGAAAGATGTCATGGAATCTGACTCTTATTTCCAGCAAGTTAAAATAGCACTTGCTGCAAATCCAAAGGATGTGAAGTATAAGGGATTTCATTTTGATAATGAAGGAATTTTGAGGTTTGAAAACAGGGTATATATACCCTTGGCAAATGATTTAAGAAGGAAATTGTTAACTGAATTTCATAATTCACCTTTTTCTGGACACCCTGGCATTACAAAAATGCTTGCTGATCTCAAGCAACAATACTTTTGGAAGGGAATGAAAAAGGATGTGGTGGAATTTGTGACACACTGCTTGGAATGCCAGCATGTTAAGGCGGAACATATGCATCCCGCTAGATTACTGTATCCCCATAGCATTCGTACAAATGGCAAGTGATAATGATGGATTTCGTTCAAGGATTGCCTATGTCAAGGAATAAGCATGATATCATCCTGGTTGTCATTGAAAAATTAACCAAAGTGGCACACTTCATTGCTGGTAATTTAAAAGATGATGCACCAGTGTTAGCAAGAAGATTTGTACATGAAATTTTTAGATTGCATGGAATACCCGAATTGATCATATCGGACAGAGATCCGAGGATGACATCAAGGTTTTGGCAAATGCTTAATGCGGCCTTGGGAACTAAATTAAACTTTAGTTCTGCATATCATCGGAAACGGATGGACAGACCGAAAGAGTCAATCAAGTTTTAGAGGATATGTTAAGAATGTATTGCATGGACCAACAATATAAATGGGAGGAATACCTTCCGTTGGTTGAATTTTCCTACAATAATACATATCATGCCTCTTTAAAAATGGCACCTTTTGAAGCATTGTATGGAAGAAAATGTAGAACCCCTGTTAGTTGGGACAACGTAGAGGACAGAGAGGTAATTGGGCTAGAAATCCTTACGGAAATGGAACAACAAATTAAAATAATTCGGGAACATCGAAGGAGGCTGCCAATAGGAAAAAAGAGTTATGCAGACTTAAAGTGGGTTGATAGGAATTATAAACTTGGTGAGAAGGTCTTTCTTTGGGTTAAGCTAAAAAAGAGTTCTATAACTTTTGGCAAGGCTACCAAGTTATCACCCCGTTATGTGGGACCTTTTGAAATTGTTGAAATAATCAACCATGTAGCTTATCGTCTAGCATTACCTCTGCTTTATCACAAATGCATGATGTTTTTCATATTTCTTTGCTTAATAAATACGTAACAGATTTATCACATGTGCTGAATTGGAATTCCTTATAGGTCCAAGACCCAGGAATAATCATGGTTAAGCCCATTCGAGTGCTGGGAACTCGCCAGTTGTACTTAAGAAATCACGAAGTGAACCAATGTAAGGTCCAATGGGACCAATTTAGTGAAGAAAGTGCAACTTGGGAAAATCTCGAAGGAATGAGATCTGCTTTTCCATACTTGTTTGATCAAAATTGAATTCAAAAAACTGATAATTCTACCAAATATAGACAATTACTGGTCTATTTTACAGTTATCTTAAAACATTGTTTTGATGATTAGATCTATTTTTGGTATGAACTTATGAATGGAAGGACGATAATTGAATTTTGTCCTAGAAACTCTTTGAATTGGTTAATTTGATCATCGGGACGATGATTCTTTAAGAAGGGAGGAATGTAACGTCTTGATTTTTATAAGCTATCATGGTAATCTCTTTTCATGATGTTGTAACTACTGAAATGAAGATAATTATGTTAAGATATATCTTTAATCTTAAAAGGAATGTGTTACTAATCTGGACCCTTGTTTACTGTAATTTGTTTGCTTGGGACGGAGGTTATTATAACTTGTGTTTTGCAAGAGAGAGACAATCAGACTTGTTTGTATGTTGATGAACTCTTGTTGCTGATTGACAGCACACCTTGAATCAATTCCATTGATCCAAGGTATGTTGTGGCCTTCTTGTGATCGCTTTGTCGATTTACTTCTAAACCGGAATGAAGTCTGAAACCAGACTGAAGGTTGATATAAATGTTGCAGCACCTGATTTCAGGTATAAATATCCGGTACATAGATGCCAATGGAAAAGGTTCGATTCCTGAACCACATACAAGTTGTAACGCTAGACAACGTAAGACAATAAGAGCCTGGATGCAAGTGACACAGGTATGTGTTGAACATAGGATGAAACGTCCTGCATTGTGTTGAATGTGAACACCAGTCGGAAAGACTTGTTGGAAACTATTAAATAAATAGTATGGGGATTAAATTCTAACCTACAACTAAGTTTTATCCTATAACCTAACTACTACCCTACGTGGATTTTAAATTGCATGGGATGAAAATTGATGCAAATCCTAATAACTTAAGAACTAGGTGAAAAACCTAGCTATGGACTATAAAATCCTAAACTATTACTAACCTATGGAAGGGGACTTATGGACCCATGTTGGTGAAGCGGATAAGATGGAGAGGTTAGAGATTTATTAGGACAATAAATGATGTCCTTATAGTTTCAAGCGCCAAGTTTGGTGGGAACATGGGAAAAGTTGGAGGCATCCAACTAGCTAAGAAGCTAAGAAGGAATTACATGCAAAAAATTTGAAAAAAAGAACTCACCAAACCCGAGTCGGTGGTGGTGAAAATTTAGGAAAAAGAAATGCATTCAATGCATTAATGATCTTGGCCTTAGCGACCAGCTCGCCTTGGAAAGAGGATAGAGGAAAATTTTTTGGTCATTGTGTTCATTCAGGTTTTTAGTTGCTCTGCATTTCTTCCATGGTTCTGTCGAACCTGCTGTTATTTTTTGGTTATTGTTGCTGTTGTTTGGAGTAGCCACGGCTATTTTTGAGCCTGAGGAAGTTAGAGGATTGTTTGGAAAGCTTTTATTGCTGTCACCGTGGAAAAGAATAGCTCCTGTGGGCACGGTTTTCTTCGAGCCACAAGAAAAATTAACAGGCATGTTGAGCCCTTCTCCTTAAATCATTTTGCTCTTGTTTAAGCGTCTCATTAAAACAACTCTGCTCTTATGATTGGGTGTTTTTGAAAAATGGAATGGTTGATTTAGTTAATGTGATTTTCGGGTTGAAATGTCTGTTGAGAAAGAATTTGAATTGGGTATTTCTTTGCAAATGGGTAAATCGAATGAATTTGTCCATGTTGTGTGAGTTTGTTTTGACAGTGTTGGGTATTCGTTCTATTACCCAATATGGGTTTGAGTTGTTGAATGTATTAGCTATGCGTGTATTATTTTCTGAGTTCTGTGCATTTTTTTGTAAATATGGAAGGATAAAATGATTCGTATGACCTCTGGTTTGAGTTGTCATTATAAAACAAACTCGACTTGGGTATTCTTGTTGTGTTTTGAAGAAAATGAGTGTTTTTCTTACTGAAATAATTAATGGAATGAATTTTTCTCTTTCGTTGTTTTGAATTTATGGACATAATTGCAATAGGGCTTCATTTTTGTGTATTATGGGTCAAACTTGCTGTAGTAACAACAATGTGCGAATTGTTGTTTTGATTTGTGTGCGATAATGGTTAAGGAAAGCCGTAAAAATGCTTGACAAGACTCTTTTGTATAATTTTCCTCCTGGTTATAATACAGTGTATGAGGTATGAATCCTTCTATGAACAGTAAGAGCATAGTAGCATCTTTACATTGTTTGTTCTAGTTGGATACGATGTTCTACCTACTTGTTCTTTGTATTTGTATATACTGTTTGAAAGGAAGTTCTGATCTGAATGGGAATAGGATAGCCAGTCTATAGAATGGACTGGGTAGAACATGCAAATTATACGCTGTGTCTTGTTGAACTCAATATATATATTTATATATATAATTTACGGATTGTAAATTCTTCATTGTTTTCATTAAAACGGAATATGAGTGGATTTCTTACTTGCTGTTTGGAAAGTGAATTCTCTTATCATTTAAATGAAAGCATGATTTGTTGTTGTTGTACACTTTTACTTGATATTTCTGGATGAGAATGTCCATTGAGTGAAATATTTCAAAGGAAATGATTGTATTTAGAGGTACCTTTGATACTAATGCTTACGGACCAGATGCAAATGAATTCTGGCCAACTTTCTGGAAAGGTAGTTAGTGGTTTTTGAATACTTATATACATATTTATTCAGAAGGGATCACACTATTGGATCAGGTCTGTTCTAAATAGTGGTTATCGGTTAGGCAGTAAGAAGAGGTAATATGATCCTTCTTCCTTTTATTTGATTATTGACTTTATTTACTTCTCTTTGGGCTGTTATCATTGATTGATATCACGTCTGAATTAAATTACTTCAGTACAGTTATGATGAAAGGAAAGAGAGTGTTGGATGGATAATTTGAAGTAATGTTCATTTCTTCTCTTATACAGTTGAAAATCTATACTTGTTATGGAATGAATTTTGTACTGCCTTGGCATAAGCATCTACATTTAATTGTTGTTTACTTTCTTTTGAATTGAAAGAAGTATTATGTTGATTGATGAAATTGAGAAATGACACCAGTATTGTCATGGTGAATGACTGCTTTTCTCTTCTGCATTTGATTGTTTGAAATTGAATGAGTAGTATGAGAGGAAAGTAGTTCTGTTGGAATTCTTACTTGAAATTTATCTCTTGAAATTTCAACTGTTAAAAAGAGAATGGAACTAACAGCAAATACATTAGAAACAACATTATATACATATGTGTATTAGCTCATACAAATTTTTTTAATCTGGAACTACTTAGAAGAAATTACTTCTGTAGTAATTATTTGGGAGAAAGTCAGTAATCTTTTGTTTGATTGTGATAGTAATTAGAAGATTGGGTTGTTAAGTTGTTCATCCTTATCAGTACTTAATTGTAGATGATGTCCATCTCAGTTTATTAACGTTTCATAAAAGCAGGGTTCTTTTATTGAGACAGTTAATTAAGAGCACCTCATTTTAATGATAAGTGCTTAATATGCTCAGTTCAATGAACTGACCCGTGCAAGTAAATTTTGCAGATGGTCCTTTGAGTAAATGAAGACATGGTTGTTTTCTGATGCTTCTTCTGAGTAGCTAAGGATGGATCGTATTTGATAGTTATTATTCCTCTACGAGGAAATGGGAAAAGAAGAAGTTACATTCTTCTTTCCTTATGTGTTGTAATGTTGTTTGATATAAATGAAGTCCAGTTGTTTGGACTGGTAATTGTATAGATTGTAAATCTTATGGATGAATACAAGGAAAAGTGTGATATTTTAATGGCTGTATCATTTTGAAACTATTTGAATAAGATTGAGAATATAATATTATTCATTGATTGGGAATTATTCAAATGATAGTGGATAGATTTAAAAGGACATAATATCTATTCTTTCTGGAATACATCTTTAAGTTGGAATGTGAAATTAATTCCTACTTGGGTTAATATGAAATTTAGATTGACATTGAAAAGGGTTTAAATGAATATGAACTCTTAATTGAACGATATTCGGGATTAGTTTATAAGCTAAGGATATATATATATATATATATATATATAAAGAGGCGATTGAACCTTGTATTTGGACTTCGTTAATATCCTGAAATGTTTAAATTCAGAAAATATTAGATATGAGGAAACATATCCATTGGTAACAAACCTTAACTGAAGTAAGGTTATGGAGAATAAATGAATATATTCATTTAGAATTAGACCTCGTACAATTGATGTCTAATAAGATGGAATTCTGAATTTAAATACAGTTGTGGATAAAAACTTGGTTAAAGTTTAATAGGTTGAACTTGCTACGTTAAGATGTAGTGGACTATTTGTCCAAAGCTTGAAGTAAAGAACCAAGATGGAAATATGCGATCCTTTGGTATGGAGGAGTAAACGTATATTAAGCTATAAGACAAATTGAGTCTCTCTTAGCTATATACAACTGTAACAAGTAACGAGGTTAAAGGATCAGCACGGTTGCTAAAAATTGATCTTAAATATTTGAGATCAAACCCAATCATACTAAAGCTAGATGTGTACTCCTTGATGAGAAGACTCCGTAGGACCTTGACACACGTTAGCTGCAATATGGTGTCTTCATGAAGGCGGGGCATTCATGATGACACAATGTTGTAGCTGACATGTTACAATGCCCTCCCGAATCAAATCATCAAGTTTACATAAGCTGGAACTAGTTATTTAGACGATGATAGGAATGTGACCGTGTATATGGAGTGACTCCGAAGAGCTAAAGGTAACTAGACACACGTAGTCATCTAGGGTCAACTCAGTATGTCTGTGTACCTTTAGTTACCATGAGTGCTTTCCTATACTCTTTCATATTGCTAGTTTGGGTTATAGCTTAACTTTGGATGGAAGGACTGACAGGGGTTAGAAAAGACCATTCTAGATAACAGATGAAGTGGGGTGAAGGACTTATTCCATTGATGTGTATAATGTCTGGGAATATGATCATGCAAAGCATGTGAAAATCTTTGGCCAAAGTATCGCAAGTTACTGATTGCGTTGTCCTAATCACCTAGTTTAAGAAGTAGGATATCAGATGAATATCAGTAACAGATATTCAGATAGGCCTCCTAAATGGATCACTTCGATAACTGAAAACGGTAAAGAGAACCCTATATACTTAGTATACAATGCATGGAATAACATGAAGGATCGGTAAGTCGCCGAGTCATGAAATGAGAGATCGCTGAAACTCCGAGCCATGAAATGGGAGATCAGTAGTTCTTCGAGTCATTTATAGTAGCATATGGTATCTGTTATATGATTGAATGGCAATGAATGTGTGTTCCATATTGTAAATATGCGAACAGAGAACATTGTTTTTAAAAGTAATTGTGTGATCTAAATTACGTTAATAAGATAGAGAACAATTATTAAACCTTGAATGTGTGTTTGAATTACATAAATCGAACAAAGAATGTTGTATATAAAAAAAAAAAAAAAAAATTCTCTTGTTCTAGTATCTTAAAATGGGGATGTTATACTATTTCTAAACCCGATCTAAGTTTTACTAAGGAGACATGGATAAAAGGAATACAAGAAATTAAAAAAACTAAGCTACAAGGTGATGCACTAAAGGAATGATGAACATTAGTTTGTTGATAGACACAAACCAACCAAATGCATACAATAATCAAGCACATATAACCAGATTTGTAATAGAAGACTAGATGAGAGAAATGGAGACAAGAAAGGATCTAAAATCAATCAAAAACGTGTTTTATTGCTCTACAGATCGATACAATGTATTAAAAAATGGACAAAAGGTAGAAAAACGTATTTCAATCGATGGAAGGTCGAAAACTCCTTGAATTCGCTTTTCCCGGGGAAAAGGGGAGCCTGCAAAACCAAAGAATGTCCAACCCTTTGAAAAATGACCTCCATAGTATATAAAATGAGAAAATACGAGCGGGAAAATGCAAAATTTCCAAAATCCTCCTTCAACCACCGATAGGAGTGTTTAATTTGATTGAAAATTAATGGGTTCGAGGAAAACCCAAATCCCCATGTATTTTGCTTCGCAGAGCAAGAAGAGAAGTCAAACTTCATTAATTTTGGTGGTTGGAGTTAGTTATGCATTTTTTCCCATGATGGAGAAGTTTCTCCTCAAAAATTTTCCAAAATTCAAAATTGATGCTTCCATGGCATAGAGGGTGTTGATAGCTTTCCAACGGTACCAAATTTGATGAATTCGACCACCGGATCAAAAGATATGCTCCTCTAAAACTCTGCAACCAAATTAGGGCAAAATGGCGAAAAAACATGTCCGCGGCTCAACATTCCCTTTTTCCATTTTTGCAAAATTTGCAAAAACCTCAAAACCCCACAGCCCCGTAGGCATGAAATACCACGTGGCACTAAAAGGGCCTCATGGGTCCAAAAATATAAAAGTTTGAAATTCCTCCCATGCCCGCAACTCGCTTTCTATGTCTCTGCAGATTTTTGGTCACTTTGTGACTTTTTTCCTTTGGAAGAAAAGGGGTTAAGTTCCACATTTTCTCCGATCCTCCGCCTCCCCACTTTGGCTTGAAATGCAGCCACGTGTCCTCCTCGGGCCTTAGGCAAATTTTCTTCCTTTGCGCCTTCGTAGACTAGCGGGCCAAAATTTACTTTGTACCCTTTTGAGTGAAAAATGCTAAGTGCCAAAAGTCTTCCTCTTCCCACATGACCCACAATATCCTTTGGCAAACATTCCCATGTGCCCGCCTTGGGTGAAATTTCCTCCTTTACTCCATCAGAGCACATCTGGAAAAGTTTCCCTCAAAACTCCATCGGACCATAACTTGGAACATATAAGTCGTTAGAGGGACTTCCTTACCTTTCTGGAAAGGGGAAGAAATTTACCATCTGATAGAGCCATCTCTAGAATTCCTTGAGTGCTAGAAGTGTGTGAAAAATTGGTTTGAATCACCAGCAAGGATAAAAGACAAGTAGTTAACAAAAAATAAGCATGGGCTTATTTTGGATAACAATTTTGGCGACTTAAAGGGGTCATATGCCTGTTAGATGAAGTGATCAGCAGCCTTGAAACCTCCATTGGGCATGGAGTCATGAGTGATAACTTGAAACTGATCTCGAACTTTGAAAATATGACCTCCGAGTCACTTGAAACCCACGAAATTGAATTGAGTTTCACCAATCTACCTTTAAACTAGATTGTGCAAGAGCAACAAAACAACACCACACAACTATGTACAAAACTGAAATCATACATGCTCCAAGTTGTTGGGTTTCAGAATGGAACATGGGTTGAAACCACGGTCAGGGAAAACAAGTCCCTCCTCTTTAATGGGAGAGGTTCTCTTATTGAAAGTAGGAAACACAAATGTACATATATACAACTCTCAATGTTTGGACCCCGATATTCGGAATGTTTTCATACTTAAAAGATTATCAATCGGAGAAGGAATGGAAGAATAAAGGGATGGGAGAAGGAAGAACAATAATGCTTTTGGGAAATATAGATAACATAGTATCTCCTACTCACATTGAACCAAGAAAATATAGAAAAGGATCAATTACTTTACCACCGATGCAAATCTATAGACACAAAGTTCTAAAGATTACACAGCACTTAACACAAAGTTTCTATTGAATGAAAAATAAACGATCCATCAATCAAGCAAGGGAGAGAAAGATATAATAGAGGAAAATAAGAAAGAAATAACTTCTATATTGAATTACTTCCAAATTTGCAACCTTCCCGAAAAACAGAATCCCTTTTTCCGTGGCTAAAGCCATATATTTATAACAATTCGTATACATCCATACTTTGTCCCCAAGAAAAGAATATCCAAAAGGAATAATGTTTGTTGCAGATCCACTTTTGGAAAGTGACATGAAACAAACGCACTTATGAAAATCGGAGGTTCAAAAAGGTGAATATTTTGTCAGTTCAAGCATGATTATTTTAGTAGGGCACATCTCATGATTTTCTTCTTCACATGGTCCTGCCATTTCCACCTTTTAACCACTTTCGTAGCACTCCAGTGCTTACTGGTAAGTTTTATCCCTTTTTTATCATGTATGCTCGATAAAATCTGTCTTCTGATGATCAAAATTTACATCCCTTTAAACTTATCGTTGGCTCCATAATAAACCGAAATGCATCTCATGGAGAAATGACAAAAATACAGAGAAAAGAATGAAGAATGAGCTATTTTGACATTTTGTAGAGCTCTGGTTCGTTAATGGCATTAAAAACCAAATGATTACATTTGGCTATCTTTTCCCCATTTTAGCTTCAAATTTGGACCCTACACGTGGCAAGATCCAACCAACGACAACCCTAGGGAAGGAATCTTCATTTCCTGACATCTGGGAGAAAAAGTGCAATTTCTCGATTTGCTCCCCCCCGCAGCTCTGCCAAAGGCCGGACACATGGCACCGTCTGGGTGGCTGACGAAATGCGGTTCAAATCTACCATTTAAACTCTTTTTTAACAAAAGGCTCGAATTCTCAAAAATTTCCATGGGCCCGCTGTTCTGATTTCATTCTTCAACATGTGGCATCACTTGATTGGTTGCCGTGGTGTGTTTCGATTTTATACTTTATCTATTTTGGAAAGGGGAAAATTCCAATATTCCCCGAAAGTCCATGCCCTGCCGTTGAATTTTCAACATAGGCCATGTGTTCCTTCCGATTGATGCGGGCCTTAACTTAGAAATTTTCCCTTTCCTATGAGCGGGGCCCATTTCCATGAAATTAGATTCGAGTAAAATTGAAAGGACAACACAAGTAGAACATGCAGAGTGTGCAAAGCACTTATGTAGTGCCCACTTTCCTTTGACACTATTTAGATACTAATCTTGCTACTGTTAATCTCATTTTGGGACATTACTATGTTTTGACTTAGTATGATGTGTATATGTTAGATCATGGATTACTATGGACCTTAATTCAGTTAGCATGCATGATGATTCTTGGAGACATTATGGATGATGATATATTGCTTTATATGAACAGGTTATTGATATTGATTTTAGACATGTGACATTTGATATTATGAGTAGCTCCAAAGATAAAGATTCATTGGGTGATGATATAGTGGCAAAATTGAATTTAAAATGAAAATGTTGAATTCTTGATATTGTTGTGATTTGGATTTGATATTTATATGTTTCTTATATCATTTTGGATGTTCTGATATGGCCACGAGGCCGAAGGAGGTATTGTTATTTTGTAGGTTAAAATATCACAACAATGTCGGGGACTAGAGACTAACCATATTGAAATTCTGGATGAACTCAATGGGGTCACCATGGCAACTGTAATTGTTTGTGTGTTGTGTTATGTTAGGATTTCCCATGGGGGATTTCCATTATTGTGACCATGGGATATATGTGTTTTATTTATGTGTTCCTTTTCATTATTGTTGTATGTATTTTTATTTGTAATGTGTTTATTTTTAATTTAAATGTGATAGTCATATAGTTAAACTTTATTTAAATTTAATTGGGATGTGGAATGTAAATAATAAAGTTGTTGTCTTAGTTATTAATTAAATTGGAATTATGTTAAGTATAACCATATGTTAAATAAATAAATTATTATGTCAAAAGTAAGAAATAAATGAAGTCATAGATATTAATTCATGTTGTAAGAATGTGTAAGAGGATGTAAGAGATGTGTAAGTGATGTGAAAGTTTGTGTAAGTCAGATTTTGGAGTGTAGAACACTCCATCCTCTATGGAATTCGAATTTGACCTTGGAGGCCAAATTTGGAGGCTTGTGGGACAAGTTAAACTTGTCCCACACCTCTTAAAATCTTACACCAACCATACCTATGGTTTGAGAGTAAATTTTAGTCTTTATAATTAAAATTTGAAATGACTATGTGTAAGTTTTTATTGCACTTTACTTACAAATTTTTAATTCAATCCTTGGTAAAGTATGGGTTAATTTTGAGTGTGTAAGTTGCTTGTCATCTCCTTTTATTGTGATTTATTGTGAGGTTGAATTTCTCCTTTTGGGGTTGAGTAAAAATGATGTGGCATCCCACTTGGAATCCACATCATCCACTCCCTCCTCTCCTTTAAAATTTGAATTTCTTCTCTTTTTGTGGTTGTTGAAAACTTTGCTCTCTCATCCTTGGGTCGAATTTTTTTTTATTGCTGTTGGAGCTTGCCTTGAGGAAGGATTTGGAAATTCTCTTGCATGCATATACCTTGCTGTTTTGGGACTGCATTTTGAGCACTGAAGGAAATGTTGTTGGGAAAATAATCTCCACTATGGAGAGGTAGGGTCTTGCCTTTGTAAAATGTTTTTTTCCCTTTTCTTGCATGCATTTTTGAACTGTGTTTGTGTTTGCATTCTTGGCTGGTTGGGTAGAATGCTTAGGGCAAGGTGTAGGAGAAGACTATGGGGATTTCACATGGGGGGCATAAGGGATTGCCAATGGCACTTATTCTTGTGGAGGAGTGTTGGTTTGGGATCCACCTAGGAAAATAAATTGCTTGCATTTCTTACTCTTGGGGGCATAAGGAGGGGTTGGGAGATATAAGGTTTATGGGAATTGATATGGTTTTGGCGGTATGCTTATTGGTGGATGCCCAAATCCAACTTGGGAGGTATAAGGAGCTCCCCATAGCTCTTGCTCTTGTTTGGCTTTCTTGAAGAAGCCTTTGTGTTGTTTGAAATGTTTAAAATGCAGTTGGGAACTGCTGTCTTGTTTTTGAATTGTGCATTTTGTTGTTCTATGCATGTGAAAAGAAATTTGTTTGTTGTGAAAGAAGCCTATGTTGCCGTGTGTTGTTATTCATGCTCCATTTCAATATGGTTGGGGCTCAGGGGCCAATGGGGAAATATGGATTCTCCTTTCCCATTGGATGTCTTGGTTGGGTGGAGAGCGTTGCCTTTCCCCCTTCCTTGTTGTGATCAGATAAAAGAAGAAGAAATCAGCATGTTGCTGTTTTGGAAGCTTGGAGAAAATCAGTTTTTGACAGTCCCTTCCTTTGATCAGAATTATTGTAACCTTCCCACTTTGAAGTGGATGAATTGTATTTATTTTATTGTAATGTAGAGACACTTTGCATTGGAAAGGAAAGAGTGAATTCATTTGTGCAATGTAAGGAATTAGCATTTCATACTCTGTTTTGAAAATAACGTGACAGAATGAAATCTACTCGTATTTGTATATTGAAATTTAAAGAAAGAAATAAGTTGTAATGTGTTGTTTGAAATCAATGAAAGAAAAACATCTCTTTCTCAAATTGTATTATTGCATTGCAATTTAATTGTTGTTGTGTTTTAAAATCTCTATTGAAAAAGGAAAATATGTGTGGGAGAAAATACAACATCCTGTTCTCTGCATTTATTTAAAATTTGAAATATCAATTGTTGTTTGTGCTCTTGGAATGAGTGGATAAGTCAATTAATTTCTTTAGACAAGAATAGAATGCCTTAGATCAGATTTGATATGATTTCCATGCTTAAGAGTTGCAAAATTGTTAATTAAAACTGTTAGTAAATGATCTCTGTTTTATCTACAATTCTGGCATTTGAATAATCAAATAAATGCATAGTTCAGATCTACAACTTAAATTAAGCAATGAAATAATGCAATTCGGATGTAATAAGCTCTAATGAATTCAATTTGACTTCAACATCAAAGAAAGACATTTTAGAACTCACAAAAATCAATTTTAGAACTTGCTGGACCTTTTTCCATCAAAAGATGTAAAATATATAAATTGCAACTCAATCCAAAAATTGAACCTTGATAACACTCTTAAAATTACCCAAGATCATTCCTCCATGTTCATTTTACATGTTGAGAAGAAAAAAATCAAATTGAATAAATCTTACAAGTTGGAAAAATTGTCAGTTTTAAATTTTAAACCCTGTAGATCAATCTCTTAAAATTGACCCCAAAACTTCATCAAAATCCTAAACTAATGATTTATGTGCAAAGAGGACTCTGAGATATTTTTGTAAAGTCCTTGTTTTCCCAAAATGGAGCTTCCTATCAAAAGTTATGGCCATTTGAAGTTTTTACTTCAAAATGGCCACCCAAAAAATAAATCTAACTATATAAAAATCAAAATTTGAACTTTGGAAAATTTTCCCCAAAAAGTCCGCTACCCGGCAATGCTCTTAGAGAACTAGGTGTCACCACGTGGCACTTGGGAGGGGCAAATTTTATTGAAAACTTAACTTTTGAAAAATTTTCCTTTGGGAAAATTTTCCCAATTTTCTCGCAACCCCGCGGCCCTGCAGCCAATCATGTGCTGACACGTGGCTTGGCGGGCACGCGAAAGAAAATTTGAAAACTTTATCTTTTGGCTCTTTGGGAAAAATTTTACTTTTTCCTTTGCGGCCCCGCACCCCCACAACCAATGGGGTGCTGACACGTGTCCGAGCAGACGCACGGGTCCACGCGAGCCTTTTGGCCTTTTAAAACTTTTGGCACAAATTTCTTATTCCCTCCGCCGCTCCGTCGACCCACCTCCAATCACAGGACACCACATGGAAATTTTGGCAATGACAGAGGAGGAAAGGAAAATTTCCTTTGGTAAGATTTTGGGTTTTGACCTTGGGAAAAATTCACCTTTTTTCCTGTAACCAATAGGCGTGCGACACGTGGCACTAGGGCATCGGCATGCGTGTGGACCCTTTTGTCCTCTTAGCACTCTTTGGTGATTGAGACTTAAAGTCTCAACCCGCTCTGTCAGCCCACCGACCCTTTCAACCAACCGAAGCATGCCACGTGTCTCCTTTGTTGGCCCCGTGGGCGCGTGGAGGTGTTTTGCGCCTTGCACCTAAGGAAGGGAAAATTTCTCCCTGAAACTCCGTTGCCCCATAACTTGAGTTTTATTGGGAGTTAGGAGGACTTCTTTATATGGTTGGAAAGGTGAAGAAATTTCCTATCCAATGAGCATGATTTAGGAAAGTTTTTATGATTCTAAGTGAGTGAAAAATTGAGTTGAACCCTGTAAGCCTGTTTGGGCAGAATTGAGAGGGATTTCACTCTCCTAACCTAAGAGATGAATTTAACTTCTTGTTGGCCCTTGTGCCTTGTTGTTGTTTGTTGCTTGGAGTACTTGTTGTAAGTGAGTATTGCTTGATAATCCTTATCCGGTTTGCACTAACTATGATCTGGTAACCTTCCTTACAAACACCTTTAACAAAAAAATTATTCCATAATTTTTCCTAGCTAAACCTAGTTTGTTTCTTGGTCTCAAGTGGTAGTTTGAAGCGGGCACTACAACTTAAGAAGAAAGAATCCTAAACTACAACAAGGTAATGTGCATAAGCACCTAGATGAATGAGAAATCTAAACTAATATGTACAAGGTGAGAAACTTTCCTTCTAGTAGAAATGTTTAATATAGATTCCATTCACTGGAATTTGCAACTCCTCACCATCCAATGTAGGAAATTGGAAAGCATTGCTACTTTTGCATCTTGTGACCATGTAGGGGCCACTCCAAATGGCATCAAACTTAGAATTCCTTCCTGGTTTTTCCCTATCTGTATCCCATTTCAAAACTAGCTCTTCTTCTTGAAAATTTCTTGCTCTTGCTTTCTTATCAAAGCATCTTTTGATTGAGATTTGATCTTTCTCCATTTTTGAGTTGCATGCTCTTTGAATTCTTCCAATTCCATTAGCTCTGTATACCTAGCCTACATTGATTCAAAATCGACATCTCCAATCGCTTTATGAGTTCCAATGCATTTGACAACTCAAGTGATATAGGCAACACCGCTCTTTCCCATAGACAAGTTTAAATGGAGACATGCCTATAGATCTCTTGGGTGTTTTCCTATCAGCCCATAGAGCATATTTGAACTTTGAATGCCAAGTCCTCCGATTTTCATCAAGATTCCTTCTCGATAATCCTTAGTAGATTCTTGTTTGTAGACTCATCTTGGCCATTACCTTGAGGGTAATAGTTGGATGAAGTGCTCAAATAGATCCCATTCTTAATAGCCCATTCTGTGATCTTAAAACCTATGAATTCCAAAGCATTGTCGATATAATGGTGTCCGACACTCCAAATCTAGTCACTATCCCTTTATAGAAATCTAGTATGGTAGATTCATTTGCTTCTTTGATTGCCACCGCCTTAGTCCACTTGGTGAAATAGTCGGCTGTCTTTGCCGAATCTAATTATGGCCTTGGCTCGAATTTGGATTGATGACTCCAATGAAGTCCAATCCCCATTGCATGAATGGCTGGTCAACTAAAATTGGGTGCAATGGAAGTGTTGCTAGCTTTTCTTTGCCTTTAAAAATGCACAATTCTTGCACCTTTTTATCCATGCATAGCAGTCACTAAACACCTTGGGCCAAGTAATAACCGCCTTCATAATCTTGAGTGTCTGTCACCCTGGAGTGAAATTTCCTCCATTTACTCCATCATGGAACTCTTGTAACACTCTCTCAATCTAATTTGTTCTTATGCACCTTAATACAACACCATTGATGTATTTTTTGAATAAGGTGCCACTAACAAGCACGTATGGAATGGATTCGGCTTTGAAGTGTATTGTTTTTTCCTTACTCAATTCCTCGAGGGCATAAGCCTATTTGTAAGAAATGCAAAATGTTCTAAGTCCAGAAAGAGTGGGCACATCATCGTTTTCTTCCTCTTGACCATTCCACAGGACAAAAACAACTTCCTTTTCGCCGCTTGCTTCAGTTCAATGACTTGATGCCGCTACTCACACAATCCCTTTCCATGGACCAGCTTGGTGACTTTAATCTCAATGTCATACTCCATGACATGAGTGATCCAACCCGCACACTTTTCATTCAATGCAGATCCATATTTCTCAACAACAGATTGGATTCGATCTATTTCATCATTTTCTCTTCTTTCAAGGTGTTGAATCAAGGAATCATGTAGTAAAGACGGATTTGGGGCATATTTCATCAGAGTCATTAACAACGGTGGTTGAGCTTCAACCTTCTTTTCCCACTTATCTCTCTCTTCTTCTCTCTGATCAAATCTATAAATATAGGGGCAAGATTCATTGTAAAAGTTGTTTATTATTTTTCCCTTCCCCCTCTCTCTTTCTTCTCCAAGGTCGAATGTGGAGTTTAAGCCTCCTCCCTTGGCTTTGTAATGGCATTTTCTTGCCTCTTTCCCACTAACGATGTACTATGCAAACTTTTGGAGAAATAAATTTTGTTTTGTGATGCATTTGTCCATCCTTTGCTTATTTTATTGTCTCTCCTCGCCTCTCATCATTGCAGGTATACTATGCATATTCGATGTTTATTGTAGGTCCCGAGAGTTTGTGTTTAATGGGTTTTGAAGTGGTGTTCTGTGTGAAATCTATCCTTGGTCTATGGTGCATCTTGTCCACCCTCTCCTATGCTCACCTCTCTCCACTTTAGACATTTGAGATTGTGATCAGCACTTCCCTTTTCTTGGTGCTATCACCTCATTAGTGTAGGATTTCCCTCTTTATGCACTTTCTCTCTCCATGACTCCTTGGCATTATTAAGATAGGTGTAGTTATATGTCATTTCGCATTAGGAGTAGTTTAGTATTAGGATCAGGAAGAAGAAGCTAGCTTTCTCAGGAGGGCTATCTCAAGTCCGCAATCCCCACAACTTGAGAGATGGTCCCATGTTATGCAATCACACCAGATGATTATGACTTAGAAAAGTAGATCCATAACTCATTTGGGGGTGCTGTGATTTTGCACTAACACAACTTAATATTTGAGTTTGAGACTGTTTTTCATCCATTCTTCTTTCCATCTCTTTCATTATTTCCATTCCATAAAGTTGTGCATGTTAGTGAAAATCAAAACACCCCCAAATGACCACTATGATTTAGTGATTCAAACTTGTCATTTGGTGTGATTTGATTAACAAGGAGTTTTCTCCAAAGTGTTGGATTTTTCAAAGATGGGAAAATTTTCCAGATTAAAGGATGGTTCCTATTCCTCTGTTGTGTGCATGCATTTAGTTTTTAGAGGATTCACTCAAAGAACCTATTATCCCAAATTCACACGAAAAATTTGGTCAAGACAACCCTACACATGGAGAAAATATGAAGGGAAAACATTTTAGACCTACGAGCTCACATTCCAAAACGAGGAAAAGGAAAAAGTCAAAGTTTGAACCCGAGTCAAACCAAAGTAGGGAGTCAGAGACAAAAGGTGAAGTGCATCCCCCAGCCAACCAAAGGGTGTCACATATCCAAGTGGAGCTGCACGGCGCAGAATTTTATGGATTTTTTTATTCTCACGGAAAAGGGGGAAAAGATAAATTTTGAACCCACAAACCCGATTTTGTCCTAATCTAGCTGCCATGTGTCCTATATAAAAAAGGGACCCATTTTTCAAGTTATTTTCCCACCCTCCCTGTACGGACCCAATACAAACTTTGAAGGGGCATATCTTTCAACTCATGGCTCGAAATATTGTGAATCGACACCTCTGGAAAGATCTCACCTCACCTATGCCATGGAGGTCTGAGACTTTAATTTTTGAGAAGGTTAGGTAAAGGAAAATGGAGGAAACATCTTTGGGCCTTCAATGCAAGATCCATCTGTCTCAACAACCATATCGGATTTGATCTATTTCGTTGTTTCCTCTTCCTTCAAGGTGACAAATCAAGGAATCATGTAGTAAAGACGGATTTGGGGTATATTTCATCGAGAGGCATTAATAGCAGTGGTTGAGCTTCAACTTGATTTTCCCACTTCTCTCTCTCTCTCTTCTTCTCTCGATCAAATCTATAAATACAGGGACATGATTCATTGTAAAAGTTGTTCATTCTTCTTCTCTACCTCCCCTCTTCTTTTCTTCCCTAGGGTCGAAAATGGAGTCTGAACCTCCTTTTATGGCTCTGTAATGGAATTCCTTGCCTCTTTCCCACTAATGATGTACTATGTGAAATCTTGGAGCAATAAATTTTATTTTTGATGCATATGTCCATCCTTTGCTTATTTTATTATCTCTCCTTGCCTCTCGTCATTGTAGGGTATATTGTGCATATTTTGATGTTTGTTGCAGGTCTTGGGAGTTGTGTTTAATGGGTTTTGAAGTGGTGTTCTGTGTGAAATCTATCTTTGGTCTGTGGTGCATCTTTTCCACCCTCTCCTCTTCTCACCTCTCTCCACTTCAGGCAGTTGATATTGTGACCAACACTTCCCTTTTCTTGGTGCTATCACCTCGTTAGTGTAGGATTTCCCTCTTTATGCACTTTCTCTCTCTCTGTCTCCTTGGCATTGTTAGGATAGGTATAGTTAGACGTCATTTCTGCATTAGGAGTAGTTTAGCATTAGGATCAGGAAGAAGAATCCAGCTTTCTCTAGAGGGCCATCTCAAGTTCGTAAGTCCCACAACTCGAGATATGGTCCCATGTTATGTAAATCACACCAAATGACCCTGCCTTAGAAAATCATATCCATAACTCATTTGGGGGTCTGTGATTTCCCACTAACACAAACTATTATAATATTTTCCAAGGGACCAAGGTTAAGAAGATTGTAAAAATGAAATTTAATCTAAGCTAATAAGGTGATGCACCGAGGAATGATGAATATATATTTTGTTGTTTAAACACATACCCAAAAAATTTTAATCACTGTAACCATGCACAGATGACCAAATTGCAATGAAAAGATCATATGAATGTAAGAAAAGGGCTGAAAATCACCCAAAAACTTATTTTATTGCTCCACAGAATTGATACAAAGAATTACAATGGCCAAAATGGAAAAAAATTATGTTACAGATTCATGGAAAGGTTTGAAAACTCCATAAATTCACCGCAGTAACGAGCAGAAAAGGGAGGAGCAAAGCCAATATATCCAACATTAAAAAAGATTGAATCCTTTCCATTTATAGCTGAAGCAAAGAGTGAAAAAATAGAGGAGGAAGAAAATCAGATCTTTTAACTCAATCACCTTCCATTAATCCCTTTCAAATTGGCCTGCAAACCCATCAAATCGATTCCTCTATTTCTGTTTTGCGTGCTAGAAGAAAAAATGATGAATTTAGAAAAACACAACTCTCAAAGCAATCTGATCTTAGATTAATGGCATGAGAAGAGATTTTAGGTTTTTTCCCCATCAAATCGAGTTGATTCTTCATCCTTGGCATGTGGGAGAAGGCAACCATGGCGGATTGAGCAAAAAATGACCTGTTCAAGAAATTTGATTTCAGACTGAAATCAAGAAAGACATTTCTAGGTTTTCCTTTATTGAAACCCATAAAATGATGTTTTTATGCCTCCAATGCATAGAGGGGATTGGGATCTTTCCAACAAGTCTGATCTTGCCCAAATCTGATCTCTAGATCGAAAGATATGCCCATCTGAAAAATTAGGGCAAAATCAGGGCACAAATTTGACCACGAATTTCAAGGCACAAATTAGGGCAAAAAATGGCAGCAAATCAGATTTATAAATGGATCCATGGGCCCAAATTTTACTTTATGCACTTTTGTAAAAAATTCCCAAAACTCTCCACACCTCTCGCACTTCCGCATTTGGTGATGTGGCATCCATTAGGGCCGGCAGAGGCAGGGGCTTCCTTTTAATTTTTTACACCTTTTGGCAAAAAAGGAAAAATTTCACTTTTACCCTGAAGATCCTTATCCCCGCTATATATTTTATATGCGACCTCATCACTTAATTCCTTGGGGCCATGGGTCACCCTTTTGTTTTTATGCCTTTTGAAGAAAATGGAATTTTTCACTTTTTACCCCGATACCCCAACGAGAATAGAGGGAAAGGAAACACTCTCCACCCAACCAAGACATCCAATGACAAGGGGAAGCCACCATCTTCATTGGCCCCCGAGCCCCAACCACAATACAATAGAAGATGTGTTTCAACTCATGGAAACAACAGGCTTCCACAAACACACATGCAAACTCACATTTAAAAACACAGTTCAAAATAGAATGTAATTTGCAACCACATTAAAACATAACAAACAAAACTCAGGCTTCATCATGCAAGCCAAAAGAGCAAGAAACTGTGGGGATGCTACTTGTGCCTTCCAAAGGGGAAATGGGTATCACCACCTGATTTCAAATCACCAAACTATAGTATATCAAAACCCTGACATGCCCTTATGCCTCCCCAAGTACCTCTTATTCCTCACATTTCCTTATGCCTCCCCAACCTCTTATGGCACCCCATAACAAGTAAAGAAATGCAAGCTATTTATTTTTAAGGTGGAACCCAAATCCAAACTCCCTCCACACTTATACCTCCCCAAAACACTTATGCCTCCCATAAAATACCCCATAGTCTTCGCCTACACCATACCTAGGCATCTACCCAACTAGCCAACAATAAAACAACACATTCAAACATTCAGCCATTCCTAAGTGCATAAGAAAATGAAAAGAGACCATTTCAAGAGCTAATCTCCTACCTCTCAATGATGGAGTTTTGTTCCAAGGTACCAAGGTTCCAAGACAACAAGCTTTTCAATGTAAAACATAGTCCAAGATAAATAATCTACTAACATGCAATGCAGTCTCCAATCTTCTCCAAAAGAAAGAGATCTAAACAGTAAAATAATTCTCCCCAAATGAAGTATGCAAAAGTGAAGTAACCCCCAAAAACAAGCATTCAATACCACATAATTTTTTTAAAGCTCAAGAGCATAAACCGAATGGATTAAAACCAAAACCCCAAAACATCAATTAAATTTGAATAAATAGAAAAGGGGAGAGAGGAGGATGAGGTGGCTCCATGTAGGATGCCACATCACTCATCCTCAACTCCACCTCACAAGTCAACTTCATTCTCCAATGCATATAAAATAGGTGTGTGAATAATATGACAGTTTACTTACACACTCCAAAACAAGCCCATACCCCACAAGGACTGCAATTAAAAATGTGTAAGAAAGTGCAATTACAACTTGCAAGTTGACTTACAAAAATGCATAATGAAGGCTATATTTTAGCTCTCCAACCATAGGTAAGGTTGGCATGCAAATTTAAGAGGAGTGGGAAAAATTTATCTTGTCCCACAAGCTTCCAAAAATAGACTCCAAGGACAAATCCGAATTTCAAAAGGAGGTGGAGTGTTTCATACTCCCAAATTAACTTACATATCTATTACACATCACTTACACATCTCTTAAAACATTAATACAAGAGTAAACAACTCCAATAATTACTTTCTTATGACCCAATTTGATTAATTTATTTTAACAATATGATTACTCACATTATTTACCACAATTTAATTAAATAATGAAAAGGAAAACACATCACTTATAAAACACATACATACTAAACAAAGGAACCAAATAAATAAATACACATAACCCTTGGTCACATTTAAAGGTGATCCCCCCCATGGGAATCCCTAACACAATCAAACACACACAAAAAAATACAAGTTTCCATGGTGACCTTGTTGAATTCATCTAGAATTTCAATGTGGTTGGTCTCAATCCCCGATGTTTCTTGTGATATTTTAACCTGCAAAAACAAAAATACCTCCTTCGTCCTCATGGATGCATCGAACATTCAAAATGAATATCAATATAATTCCAAAACCATATATACATATGAATCACAACATCATCAAGGCAAACATCAACATCATTTTGCATTTCCATCAATAACTATATGATCATCAATTTAATTCAATTTTTCTAGTTCTACTCAATATATCAAATATCACATGTCCGAACAACATCCATAATTATAACTATGTCAAATAATATATCATCATCAATATATAAAATGTCTCTAATTCCACATGCATCATATATGAATTAAATCAAGAATAGTCCATGATCTCTAACAACAAACATCATACCAACACAAGAACTATAATAATGTCCATAAATATAGTCATCGGTGTAATAATCAATATAAAAAAGGTGTCAAAGGGAAGTGGGCACTACATCATGCAAGTAGTAAACTCTCCTATTCAGATTCTTCTATTTACGTATAGGGGTCAAAATGTTGATGTTGGCTTCATAGGTATTTGGACAATCTTCTTGGTCAAATGTTGAGTAGTTTGCATTGATTTGGCTTGGTGTGTGAGGTTCAAAATGGAAATTTACAATTGGTTCAGACCTGATGGTGGCCTTAGCTCCATACCTTGTTCTGAACAACATATGTGACCAATCAAAGCAGACAAGTAGCCTCCAATTTTGGCTGTGAAATCCCTTGACAAACATATGGTGAAGAGAGGTGGAAGGTTAATCACAGACACATCTTGCAAGACTGTGACATTTGGACATGCATGCAACGTAAGACTTAGCTCTTTGATGACTCCAACTGTTGCTACTACTGTGCCATCCAATTGCACTACTCCTTTCATCACTGGCTCATACTTCAGACCCAATTGATCTGCTATTTGCTTTGGCATTACTACATTATTTTCCCCTGAATCAATCATGTAATTGTGTACCAAATGATTCCCAACAATCAAAGACACATAGAAAGGTGGAGGTTTCAAAAAAATTTGGTTGACCCCATGTTGTTGTATTGCAGGCTGAGCTGCATTAGTAAGCACCTTTTCTTGTTCTTTGGATGGCTGATTTGATGTTGACCAGTTAACCATAACAGCTTGCAAAAGATCCCTTTGTCCTGGGATAGCTAATGATTCCCACATGGAAATGTTTACATTGGTCTTCTTCATCTGCTCAATGATATTAAAAGGAGATAAAACATCTCTCTACTTTGTCCCTTGCTCTACACGTTATTTTCTTGCACATGTGTTATAACAGCTAGCATCTAAGTTGGTCTAGAAGGTGGTTTAGGTTACCCCTACACATTGGGAGCTGCACTTTGATTGTTAACACCTTGTGGAGTGATGGGAGGTTGTGAATCACTCAAGTTTGGTGATTTCCCATCTCCAATGTTTCTCCTCTTAGACCGTGTATTGGCTGCTACATTTTGAGAAGGTGCTAGGTTCATCCCACATAAGTCCTCACTGCTAATTTACAAGTGCGGTCTCATTTGGATTTGCATCCTGATGAGATGTTCCTTGTTGCTGATTTGTTTCTTGATCTATTTCTTGTCCTACACCTATTGTTGTTACCATAAGATCTTGATTCAAGGCACCATTGAAGCACATTGATTGGTTGTGAGGTTGATTGCATGGAAAACACCAATCATATTCTTGAGCCATGTTATTTTGTACTGGTACTAAGGTTCTAGATGTAGATGCAACATTTAGATTGTAAGGCTGATACGGTCTATTAGTAGGAGGCCTGACCTAATTTTGATTTGTAGTTTGGATAAGTGGTATATTAGGCTGATATTGAGGCCTATTTGGTTGGGATTGAGTCTGATATGGAGGCCTAATGTTCTGAGCTTTCTACCTCTTAAGAGTCACCAACTCATTCCCTAGGTTTTGCAATTTTTTCATGACTTCTTGGAGCTCATTTGAGGAATTGGAAGATGAAGTAGAGGCTTCATTTGAGCTCGATTTCTTGAAGTGGGAAAGAGAGCTAAAGTAGGTGCTTGACTAGTGTTTGGATTCTCCAACTTTGGGTAAAGAGGCATAGGTGGATTGGGTCCAAGTTTACTAGCCTAGATTAGACAATTCTCAGCTCTAATTGAAATATTGTAGGCTGTAGGTAGAGTTGTACCCCCATGGATTGAATCAACACAACAATATCAAAATTTAAAGATTTAAGGAAATACAAGAAAGCACCTTGAGTAGTTGGTCTCACTGCCAATGGAATTCTATCCCATGTCCTCTAGAATCTGAAATTGAAGTCTGTCAGCTACTCATTAGGAGCCCTCTCGATGGTGGTCAATTGCTCTAGTAGGGATAAGTTATCCCCCTTTTCTCCAAACTGGTTATGGAGGGTCAGTGCATAGCTGATCCCACCTCGAATGGAGCCTATACTCATACTTTTGAACCATTAAAAGGCATTACCTTTGAATGAAGAAGCTAGCAACTGAATTGCAATGTCCATCTCCATAATTTCATGGATTGCACAAACATTTGCAATGTCTTGGACATGATCACTAGGAGTGGTCTGATTTTCTCCAATGAAGTATGGGATATTTTTCAATGTTGAATGGGAATTGGGTTCTACAAATTGAGAGAAAGTGGGTTGTTGCTATTAAAATTAACATAGGGATTAGGTAATGCCATTTTGATTGGCCTAAGAACCCTTGTAGACTAAATGAAAGGCCTTGCAGGTGGGCGTTGACAAGGTTACATTCGGTGGAGATGGAGACCCTCGAACTCTTCTTCCTCTCCTTTCTCTACCCGGGAATAGATGTAGATGAACAAATAGTCCTTCTTCTCTAGTCCTTGACCTTGTTTAGATTTTTCTCATGAATTTTCTAAACTCGGACTCCTAAAACAAGTGGATTCTTATTTTGTTGGAGTCGCAGGATATACAAAATTGAAGCTTCTTATAAGTTGAAGATTGCAACAAGTGCACATTAATCTCCTGTGTAATGAAGTGGAGACCTCTTAGGTCCCACTGGTCTGCCAAAACTGTTAGTGGTGCACGGTGGTGTAAGTTTTGTTGTTTTTGCTAAGATACTAAGAGAAGATGAAATATCTAACCCTAGTGTCCCACCGGGCGTAAAAAGCGGCATTAGTGGCGCATGGTGATGTAAGTTTTGTTATTTTTGATGAGACACTAAGAGAAGATGAAACATCTAACCCCAATGTCCCACTTTGGTTGTGCCAAAAATGTTAGTGCAAAATCACAAAGCATCCCAAGTGAGTTGTTAGATCTACTTTTCTAAGGCAAAGTCATTTGGTGTGATTTGCATAACATTGGGTTTTCCCCAAAGTGTGGGACTTTACAAATGGGAAAACTCTCTAGATTAAAGGTTGGTTCCTATTCCTTTGTCTTGGTGCATGTGTGGAAGACTTGTAAAGGATCTATTTCTAAACCTGATCTAAGTTTTACCAAGGAGATGGATAAAAGGAATACAAGAAAAAAAAAAACTAAGCTACAAGGTGATGCACCGAAGGAATGACGAACATTAGTTTTACTGATAGACACAAACCAACCAAATGTATACAATAATCAAGCACATATAACCAGATTAGTAATAGAAGGCCAGATGAGAGCAATGGAGACAAAAAGGACCTAAAATCAATAACAAACGTGTTTTATTGCTCTCTAGATCGATACAATGTATTACAAATGGAAAAAGGTAGAAAAACATATTTCAATCTGATGGAAGGTCTGAAAACTCCTCAAATTTGTTTTCTAGGGGAAAAGGGGAGCCTGCAAAACCAAAGAATGTCCAACCCTTTGAAAACGACCTCCATAGCATATAAAATGAGAAAATACAAGCGAGAAAATGCAAGATTTTAAAATTCATTCTTCAACCACCGAAAGAGCATTTAATATTGGATCAGCCATGACCCCACATGGAAATAACCTAAGAAAACTCATTCAGATCTTGAAAATTAGCCAAGAGGGACTCAACATTAGAAGTAGAGGAGGCCAAGAGAGGCTAAAGGACCCTGCACAAAAGAAATGACTCTATCGGGCCATTTCCATGTTTTAAATCCATTCCCAAGTTACAGGTAGACTCGGCGATGGGATAAGCAGCTCAGACAAAGTAAGGGTGATGCCAAGAAGAACCGGGATCAAGAAGGGGGAAACAACAAAGATCCAAAGCCCTTGGGCTCGAAATGGTTTAGAAAAGGTTTCAAAATTGGCCAAGTATAAAGGTGTAAGTGGAGAATCCTAAGTGTTAGTATGGTGTGTCTCTAAGAGTTAGTCCCAAGGCGAGATAGCCAAATGAGTGCGAGATCACCACATAGCCCAAAGCCTAAAAATTAAGAGGGTTCGTTTAAAATTCCATAGATCAACGGAGGCTACCAAGTGTCTTAATGGCACTTATTCAAAGGTTGAATAGAGAAAAGAGTTTTAAACTAGCACCAAGGCTACCATGTGTCCTGGGGGAAAGTGGGCCACCGGAAGAAAATTTGGTTCTTTTCCCTGCTTTATCTCAAAAGGGGGTAAACGTTGCAAAATGGCCCACAACTCCACCCAAGGAAAAAGTTAGTGTTTGGGCTCGAGTCAAAGCCAAAGCAGGGAGTTGGAGGAAAAGGTGAAAATTTTCCTTTTGTCAAAAGGCACAAAGATAAAAATGGAAGTGCTTTTCCAGCCAACCAAAAGGAGCCACATGTCAGCAGAGCTTCGGGGTGTGGAGTATTTTAATTTTTGCCTATTTTGTGCAAAAGGGCAAAAGATAAGTTGTGGGCTGTAGGCCCGATTTTTTTCCAACCTGGCTACAACGTGTCCCATACAATAAGGGGGCCCATTTTTCAAATTTTTTTCCCACCCATTTGTACGGACTCGATACAAACTTCGAAGGGGCATATCTTTCGACTCAGGGCTTGAAATATTGCGAATCTGACACCATTGGAAACATCTCAACGTCCTCTATGCCATGAAAGGATTAAAATCATTTTTCAAGTGATGGTGGGTAAAAAATAAAGAAGAGTCTTCCAGGCCATTAACGTATAATCCAATCTCTTCAACTACCAAATCTAATTTGATTCGATCCACCATTCTTCAACATGGGATAGACAGAGGGAGCTAGAATCGACAGATTTGGGGTGGATTTGAAAGGGGGCATTGATTGATGGAATTTGAATCTTCAAGATATGATTCAATGCATATCCTGGGGTCATTGAAACAAGATTCAAATTTTCCCTCTTCTCTCTCTTTTCTTTCTATATAAACTATAACACTTCTCGTTTGAGAAGGAGAGACATTCTAGGCACAAAGAAACCTTGTCAAATTTATTTCTCGATGCCATTTTTGAGCATCGAACCTTCTCTTATGCCTGAAAAATGTATTTGTGCCTCTATTCCAGAAATGTAATGGTTCTGTGTACCTTCTAGAGCAATAAAAACATGTTTTTGTGGTGTTCTTCAACCCTTTACATCGTTTTGTTGTTTCTCCGTGCCTCTCCCTTTCAGTCTTGGTTTTCGTGCATGTATTTCACATTTGCAGTGCAGGATGTTGTGTTTTATGGAGTTTTATGGATGATTTATAGATCTCTGGGCCATGTCACTTCGTCTCGACCTCCCTTATCTCCATTTTTGTGTTTCTTTCTCCTCAATAGAATATCTCACTCCCTTTACTGGTGTAGCACCGCTCTAGTGTAGGCTCTATTTTTTCCCTCTTTCTCTCTCCTTGGTCCCTTGGAATGGTTAGATTAGGTTAGATTTAGTTTTCCTACACTGGAGTAGCTCATGATAGGTAGTTTATGAAGAGGAACCAACCTTCTCTGGAGAGATTTCCCACTTTGCAAGGTCCACACCTGGGTAAAGTTCAATGTTATGCAATCACACCAAATGAGTATGCCTTAGAAAAGGCACTGTAGAACTCATTTGGGGGTGATGTGATTTCACACTAATACTTCTCATATATCATACTAGCTAGTTTTGAAGGTTTTCCTCTCAATATCCCTATGTTCTACTGGTGGCAAAATGGCCCTAGTTGAGGTTTGAAGTAAAATGGATAAGCTCCATAGAACCTGTAGGGACAAGAAGATCAGTGGCATTCATTTCCCAATCTCTCTGGGAAATTATACATGTAGGACAACCCTATATGCCTAGAACATTGACAGGACCCTTGCTCCTCTCACCATCCATCATTTCAAAAATAGGACTTTCTTTGATATTAAAGGATACTTTGCCAAGAATTTCAGAATGACTTTCCATCATCTTCCCAACACTGAAGATTACTGGGCAGATTGTGCAGACGAATTTGAGGCCAAAAGAAGATATTTTGGTAGGTTGTCTCTTCAAAAATCATAGACTTCAACGTCTATAAGGTTCCTTAAGGACTCACAGATGATGATGAAGACTTGCAATTTGTTGAATATGAAATATCTATCAAACATACTCCTATGGAAACTATTGATTGGCTTGTAAAAGAGAAAGATGATTTGAAGGAAGTAATCAATCCTATTATCATAAGAACTAAACTCTAGTTTGATAGGAAGATGTAATTCTTCAGGATGAACAAGGCTAAGACCTCCTCATGAGAAAATTCCTATCCTAGGAAGGAGGAGCATACACCTAGCATGGAAATTCCCGACCAGCCTACCCCTTCCTCTTCAAAGTAAAGGTGCTCGAACAGTCTACTCCATCTTCTTCCATGAAGGTATATCTAAAGAAAGGTAAGACCATTAAACAAGAACCATTGGAAGAAGAAGTTCTCTTGGGGCAACCTGAAGCTCCTATTGGGTCAGAAAATATTATTCTTCTAAGTGAAGATGATAGTGAAGAGATGGAGCCTCAAGAGGAAACTCCTGCCGATCGTTGTTGAGGTAGAGAATGAAGAACAAATGACTGAATCCCTTGGTTTAATGGATCCTTCTCCCAAAGGTCTTTATGAAATTGTGTCAACATCCCTTTTTGAGACATTGGTATGCAGACATTGAGTGCAATGAGTTCCCTTACACTTGGACCCATAGTCCCTTCCACTTCTTATTCTTCCTTTTCTTGGGTTCAACCTTTTGTTGATAGAAAGAAAAGGAAATATTCTTCTCAGGTTGTAGTTCCCAATTTTGATATTATGGCTACCCTTCTCGGTTCTACTCCTCCTCCCCCAACAAAGAAAGCAAAGACTACCTCAAGGTTGGTAACTGACTTACGGGGTAGCAGAGTTCATGGAGATTGTAAAGCCTAAGGTGGATAAGGAGGAAAAGGATCTTGTATTTTCTGATTTGGAGCTCACAAGAATTCCACTTGGGAATCTACACCTAAAAGTGAGGTTCACAACCTTAGAGAAACTATAACCAAATTCATTGAGCGAGTGGAGAAGGGAAAATAGACTATGGAGCAGTTGGAAGAACACAATCACGTTCTTTCTAGTTTCATAAGGTCATTATTGGAAAAATATAAAGTCTTGGATCCAACTCCATTGACTACTCTTCCACCTCCTATGGTCCTCAACAAAGATGAAATAAAAACTATCAAGGACATTCAAAAATACCACATATGGGAAGTCCATGAAGCATTAGTTGATGATATGATAGTAGTTGGTGAACTTCATCGAGGAGGCCTTCAAGTCATATGAGAAGGTGTCCAGGTTGCAAATGAAATTCACTATAGCAACCGGTGGCTTGGAAAAAGAATTGAAGCTCTAGTGTGAATGTATTCAAGATCTTTGGGTGATGGGCCAAACAAATGAGGAAATCCTATTGGTAAATAAAGTTTTTGATGAAGCTAATAACAACTTATCAAGAACATGGATTTTCAGCATTGAATGGACGATTAAGGTTGGAAGAAGCACTGGGAGAAATGAACAATATGTGGAAAAAGGAGAAGCTTTCAAGGCTTGTGTTTTTTCCTCCAAAGATATTCATTTCCAAATTCAAAATGAAGCTACCGATGTTCCTTTTTCCCTTTAGAAGATCAAAGCTCAGTTTAACATCTTTTCAAAGAGGACTGTTCAAAGATGAGTCAATGACCAAGGAGAAAATGAAAGATATCTGCTCTCTTGATCAACCATCACTAAGGCCAACAAATAATTGATGGAGAATATAGAATTTGATAAGGACATGGAGAAGTGTCTTGGTACATGGACTCATGCCACTTCCAACACTACCATTCCAAAAGTCATGGAGATAGTTGGGGCATTGAAGAAATTCAGGCATCAAATTCTTAAGTCAGTTGGCACCTCTAAGCCCCATTTGGATGTTTCTACCTCGGGGTCTTGAGACACTTCTTTTGTTTCAAAGTTGTGAACCTTTGATGTAATTTTAATTAAGGATTTTCTTTTGATGTATTTTCTTAATTAATCTTTTGATTAAAAGAAGTTGTAACCAATTGTAACCATTTTACAAGCTATTTATTGGGCTCTCCATGCCATTGTTAAGGGCTAGAACTCTGATACTTTTGAAGTGTAATCGGTGTTTCACCTTTTCTTAGATTGTTTCTTTGAATTGTTGATGAAGCAGATAGGGTAACAGGCGTAGGAAGAATACCTGTTCAAATGTTGGTTGATGGGTTGTTGCAAGCATATAACTTCCAAATCCACTGATCGTGAGAGCTTCCTTTTGGCTAGGAGGAACTACCCGTAATGAAAAAAAGACCACGAGAAGGAATTAAATAATATGGGCGGTGAAGCGCCTAGCGTATGTTAGATCCGGAAGTATGATACTTCCTAGATGGCTATTAGTCCAATATTTTAAACAATTCAATGCTATAAACAAAGTAAATCCTATTGTTATTTTGAAATGATTTAGGTATCTCACTTAAAACACAATAAGAAAATAGATCTAATCTAATAGGCTAAGCTAGAATAGAATCCAAAGGTCAAATGATTGGTTCTAGGTTCTACAGGTTTGATAAAGGTCTCGGGTAGGTCACAGGTGAGTGAGGGTGAGATAAAATTAGGTGGGTAGGTCTGTTTAGGGTGTGTGAGTAAACACGAGAGCAGTGTCGGTCGTTGGTGATCGACGACGGCAGTGGGGTGACCGACAGCGGTTAGGCGTGGCGAATCGGTGCCGATTCTTGTGAGATCTGGAAATGTCACAGAATAGGGTTTTGGTCTCCTTTGTGATTACACAAAGGACTTTGGTTGGTTGGGACAAGGTATTGGGTGATTGGAGTAGGCTTTTGTGAGGTTTTAATGGGTCTATAGAGGTGAAAATGTTGGAGAAGGTCAATAGGGAGAAAGATAAATAATGGGTGATAAAATAATGATGAAATGAAATAACCAGGAAAGTATGATGTTGTACTTACTTGGATTTGGTTCTGAATGTCTGTGTGTGAAGGATGGAGGTGCTGATGATGGGTTTGAAGGCTGCAAGTGATCACCAACTCGAAGAAAATCTTGTGCATGGGCTACATGCACACTCCTCTTGCTTGGATAAATCGAGATCATGGCTGGGATGGTTGTGTAGGAGAAGATGCTCAATCTCCTTCCTTGAATGTGATTTTTTGCTGGAATTGGCTCTCTGAAGATGTGTTATCTCTCTGAGATGTGTTCTTTCTCGTCAAATTTTGTCCCAATGTTTACTAACCTTGAGAATAAGGTAGTTTAGGGGTTCAAAGGGGCAACCGACGGTGGTCGACTTAAGCGGCGGCGGTTGTTAGGGGTAAGCGACGCGTCGGTCAAGGTGGGATTTCCTAGGTTTACTAAACTAGGGAGATCCTCCTGATTTCCTTGGATCTCATGTCGTTATCCTACGGATTAGACTCAGAGCCTCTTGTGAGCATACGGGAATGTGGTTAGAGGGAATGTAGGCATTGATTTTTAGGGTTTGGGTAAGTCTTAGTTAGTTATGGGAACTTGCTAAGAATAGGTCTTAGGTTGAGTTAGCTTGGTGAGGTGTCTAAGTGAACTATATGTGTAGATATTATTTAAATAATAAATATAGTGAGGATAATGCATTAATTTAATTAAATTAATTAAATTAATATTAGTGGGGTGAAGGGGGTCATGGCTAGGTAAATGTAATAAAGGGTGCTTATATGTCGAGGGACAAAAGGGGAGTGTGACCTAATTTTAGTGTCTACATTTTGCCCCTTTTTGTTGCGTAGCTTGTATTGGTAAGCGATGCTAACAAAAATAAGATGTGGTTTCCCCATGTGAGGGTGAAGGTGATCCCCCTCAAACTAGGAACTGATGAGGCAACAGGCTGAAGTGGTGAGTGGTTTGATAAAAGGTAAATGTGAAGAAAAGGCAAGTGGGTATAGGGGAAAAGTGGTGAAAGGTCTACTTGGGCAATCTAGGTAATGGGTTAGGGTCAAAGGTAGTAACAGTAAAACACACGCACACGTATAAAATGCAGCACGCTACCGGGTTGAAGAACATGCAAACTCTACATCATCTAAGGTTGATAGTTTTATCAAAATAAGGTTGAAGTGAATCTAGTATCAAAGGTATATGATAAGTTTAGGAAGCACAACGTAGGTTAGGTGTAGGAACGTTTAGGTATGTTCCAGTACACCAAAGGTAGGGTCAGGATAAACAGTCACGGTAATAGGCTAGGTAAGGTCATTAGGTCAATCAACACAGGTAACAGTGCCGCAAGGTATAGTGAACACATGAGGTCAAAGGTCACTAGTGATGGTCAGTCCGAATATCTAGGTCACGGCACGAGGTAAGGTGAGGGGGGGTAAAATAATAAGTCCCCAAAGGAGGATAAATGGAGGTAGGAAGTGACGAGGTCGGGAAAGGTAAGCTATGGGTTGGGTAAAGCATGGATGGGGTAAAGGAGCAAGGTAAAGGGTCGGGTAAAATAATGAGTCCCCAAAGGAGGAAAAATGGAGGTTAGGTTGACCGATTGTGGTCATGGACAATCGCGTCTATATAGGAAAAATAACGACGGTGAGGTAGGCATGAGACCGATGCCGGTCTAGGGGAACCGATGTCGGTTAGGTTGGGTTGTGTATAAAAACAAAAAAATCCATGTTTTTATTATTCATTTGTGAATTATGAAGTGAAGAAATGACAAAAAGAGAGAAAAGTGAGAAAAGTGTCTAGAGGAAGTGGGACAGTGAGCTGGCAGTGTGATTTGATGGTGGTTGGGTTGGTGAGTAGTGGGTCCACGAGATCAAGGTGAGAGAGTTGATTGGTTGCGCAGCTTGTGGGTAGATATTTGGTGATGGCAAGAGAGGTGGAGAGGGATCGAGCGGACCACCAACAAATTGGCCTGACATGCCACTGAGACGACGGCAGCAGGTGACGAGGTAAGCACCTAACTCTTTAATGTTAATTAGATAGAGTAGGTGGAGTAATAAATGTATAAAATGGGAAGCAACTTTTTATGTATATGGCTTAATTTCCAATTTTGTTAGAAAAGGGGAACTAAGTGAAATGTAGGGTAAATGGTGAGTTAGGCATGGTGGATGAATTATTTAGGGTAGGGAATGGCCAAGATAACCTCCAGGGCCCCATGCTCTTGGAGTGTTGCCTACATAGTCCCGGTGAAAAGGGACCTCGAGGCCAATGTAGTTCTCCCATGAGCTAGGAAGAATATGAGAACGAGTTGGTAGGTTTGTGGGCATGTTGTGGGTTTAGGTTTAATAGGTGTGGGTAGATTATAGGTAAAATGATGTAGGTGAAGGTGATTATGGCGAAAGGGGAGGACTACCCCAAAGGTAAGTGTCAAGGACCAAGTCCTGTATAAGGTAATCAAAATGTAAACAAAGATGGTTAAAAGATAGTAGGGTGGAAATAAAGCCACTGATTGGGTAGGATCATACCAAGTAGATCATACCTTGGAGGGGGTGATGAACACAAGACCCTAAAGGCATTGTACAATTAACTGTTCTATGGTAAAAGTAGTCATAGGATCATCAAATGTCAAAATTCCAAGATGTCCCTTGAGGCAATTTAGGAAATGAGAGTGGAAATGGTAAGGTGGGTGAAAGGTAGTTAATTGTATATGTTTCGAGGACAGGATTACATTGGGCAAGAGGTTCGAGGTCACAATGGGAAAGTCCATAAATAAAAAGTGTTTTTATTGTGATAGACTGATCAATGCGGGAAGTCTATATGGGATAAATAATATGGTACTCCTTGAGGTCTTCGTGAAGCTGATCAATGTGGGAAGTTTTGGTTTATCTCATTTTTTTAAGCTTCACATAGCTTTCCTTCGATGGAGCAGTCTATTTATAGTAGCAATTTTGTCGAGAGGAAGATGTCCTTTTGAGGGAGTCATCTTTTTACTAGAAGTTTGACTCAAGGAGTTTGGTCCCATGTGAGGTTTTGGAATCATGGACAAGACCAAGGTGGAGGATAGGACTCTTGTTCAAAAGGAAAGGTGGAATGACCATGGGATCTCATCTAAAGGTAGATGAAAAGTATCCATGAGAATCATGCTATGTGCAGTGCCGTGGTACACATATTCAAGAGAAGATAACAAGTGACGGGTATTCACATGATTCTTGTTTAATCATTAGGGAGGTGTATGGAGTGGATAGTGCTCAAGGGATGAGCCTGTAAAGAGACAAATGGTGAGGTAGGACAATGAGTCAATAATAGAATGGTTGAAGATGTAATGCGTTAAGGGGCTTAGGTTCGGGTTTACCCTCAAGTGAGGACAAACGATAGGCACTCGATCCATAGGTATGAGTTACGATGTATGGTCCAAGCCAATTAGGAGTGAATTTTCCTTGTTTACTTTTTTTTCTTTGGTTACGTGTTGATTTTATTTCAAGACAAGGTCACCGTCTTGGAAGGTTCATTCATGAACATGTTTGTCATAAGCACATTTGATATGTTGTTAGTAAACTTGAAGGTGATCTAGAGCGTTAAGACGACGTTAGTCTAATAACTCTAGTTGTGTAAAGCGGTCCTGACTAAAGTCATCATTAGTAAGAATGTCATGGAGAGAAATGCAGAGTGAAGGAATCTAGACTTCGAGAGGTAGAACAACCTCTGTACCGTAGACCAGTGAAAAGGGTGTGGCCGCAGTGGAAGTGTGAATACTAGTGTGGTATGCCCATAGGGCAAAAGGAATGTGCGTATGCCAATCCTTCCCAGTATTGTCAACCACTTTCATGAGAATTTTGTTGAGGGTTTTGTTAATGGATTTGGCTTGGTCATTGGTTTGTGGGTAATAAGGTGATGAGAAACTAAGTTGAATGCCGAAGGCATCGTAAAGTTTTGCAATGTTTTGTTTTTGAATTGTTTTCCATTTTTAGTGATGAGGCGATGAGGAACACCAAAATGACAAATGATGTGATGGTTAATGAACTCACATATTTTATCAGCTTTCGTGGAGATGAGTGGTATGGCTTCCACCCATTTTGTGTAGTATTCGGTAGTAGTTATGATCCATTGATGGCATTGGGAAGAATGAGGATTGATTTCTCTAACAAGATCCAAACCCCATTGAGAGAAGGGCCAAAGGTCACGAGTGACCTATAAGGCATGACTAGGTGTATGATGAAGGTTGAAGTGTTGTTGACATTTCACACAACATTTGACATAGTTGCAAGAATCATGGTTAAGGGTCGGCCAGTAATAGCCTAGGCAAAGAATACACTTAGCAACAACAAGGCCACTAAAGTGACCTCCACATATGCCATCATGAACCTCCTTAATGGTCTAAGGAATTTCAGAACTTGTGAGGCATCGTAAGAGAATACCATCAAAGTTGTGCTTATAGAGGAGTCCCCCTAGAATGATGAAATGAGATACCTTTTTAAGGAAGGCGCGTTGTCCATTATGGGTGAGATCAGGAGGTAAGATGGAGAGGGAAAGGTAGTGAAGTATTTTTATACCAAAGATCACTCGGGTCGGGGGTGTCGTTTCGATTGAGTAAACATTGTGAGGTAAATAAGAAGGTGAATGGAGGCATTGTACGGTGACAAATTTTTGGAATCGGCGGGGAAGCGGGTATTTGGGAAGCTAAGCGAGGCCATGGTATCTACAAATTTGTTGGTTGAACGTGGGATGGTTTAAAGGGTGTAACGATCAATGGTGGTCAAAAGTATGTCTACATGATGTTTATACTTTTGGAGTATCTCGTTATGAAATTGCTACATACCATTTACTTGGTTTATGACCAATTTTGAATCGCCACATATGTGGATTGATTTGACATCTAGGGCATAGGCATCCTGGAGACCTAGTACGAGCACTTCATATTTGACAATATTGTTGGTACATTCAAAATCTAATTTGAAAGACAAAGGCATGGGTTCACCATCAAGAGGAATGAGGATAATACCAGCCCCGCCCCCACGTTGACACTTGGAACCATCGAAAAAGAGTGTCATTTGGTAAGGAGGTTCGTCCAGGGAAAGGGTAGCAATTGACTCATCTGGAAAGTCAAAATTAGAGGGTTGGTCCTTGGAAATAGGTGTGTCAGCCAGTTGGTTGGCAATAGCCTGGCCTTTAATGGACTTTTGGTGAATGAATTTGAGGTCAAGATCAGCTAAAAGCATAAGCCATCGCGCGACACATTGATTTTGATAAGGTTTGGCATACATGAAGTGTAAAGGGGTCGGTGTTGGTCATAACATAGGTTTTATGGTTGAGCGAGGTAATGAAGGAGTTTGGTGGCAAGGAAAACTAAGGCTAAGCAAAGTTTTTCGGGATGGGTGTTTAGGATGAGTTGGTCCAGAAAATGCATGCCGCTTGGGCATATCTATGGATAAACGAGCCAATAGTGTGCAGGGCATAGCCCCTCTTTGAGTCAACAAAGCGAAACCGGTTTATTGCTATTCTACCAAAGAGGAATCTATGTAAGTCTCATGATTCTACCTTCGGGGTTTGGGATCTCATCCCGGTAGAAGTATTTCCGGCTGCAAAGAGAAAGGAATGAAAGAGAGGAGGGAGAAGGAACAGTCCGAAGGGAGAAAAGAAATGAATTCCAATGCAGAAAGGTTAGAAGATTTATGTTTTTTGATTGGTAGTAAACAGAGCCAAACCTACTTGCATAAATAAACAAAGCAATACTGATGATAAATAAATGACAATAAAATAGAAGCAGATCCAACAGAATAAATACACAGATCTAACATAAGAAAGATCTAATGTATATAACACAGGTATTCAGCACAAAGTCTAAATATTGTATTACTAATTTGTTCTGTTAAAAATCTCAAAGTCTTTTCTCCTTACTCCTATTTCTCATCTGAAAGATATTCATCCATCTCTCAACACAACAAGTGTTGGGGTATTTATAGAAGAAGAGGAGAAAAGAAGGCAAAAAGGAGCCAACAACTATTTACAAAGATATTTACAAAATATCTAAAAGTCATGTTGACTTTTACAACTTGATGGATGACATCATCCCACGATGCAACATGGATGATGTCATCATTTGCATCAACTTACTTCAGATATTCCAACAAGAAAGTCGGAGAAGAGAGAGAGAAGAAGAAGAAGAAGGAGGAGCAGCTACTCGTCGTCATCATCCTGCGGCCGAAAGGGAGTAGCATGCTTTTGATGTTGCTCAGGTGATGAGATATGGAACTGAGCACGGTATTCCAAAAACTTGTTAATCATTGGCCCAAATTGATCCCGAGAAGGATCTTGTGCGGATTCGCCGATCGCCTCACAAGTCTCCCGCTCATCTATGAGCTTCTCTGGGAGTTTGGAATAATCCTTTTTCCGCTTCAATGAGGAACCCGACGAAGTCCCTACAGGCCAGCAGGTTGTTGATAGATTCAGTGTCAAATGTGACCTCTGGCCCTGTTCCTTGAGAAGCGATCTCCTTGAAGATCCGGATGGTTTCATCAGCTGACCTAAAGGTGAAGGAAGGAGTGAGCAACCCTGGAGACATGTTGAGAACAATTCACTCCATCGATGCATTGCATCCAGGGCTTCTTCCTTAACCTTGTCAATTTTTTCCAGAATAAATTCAAGCTGATCTATCCGATAGTCCAGAGTGGACATGGTTTTGTTGAGGGCCCTTGGATGGCCGAAGACACCGAACTTGACCAGATCTTCGACTGAACAGTCGAACATTTGTTGAAAGGTCTCGTGTTGGAGTCTAGCATGATCCAACTCTTCTGATATGGGCCCTGCTAATGCTTGGAGCTCTTTGTTCGTCTTTCCGATGCTCAGATACAAATTGACGAATTCAGTGATCACTCTTTCACTGTCCTTGAGGATCTGGCTCCTCCAAGCAGAAACGGCCATACCACCTTCGCCAATCTTTGCATATTCGTTGATTTTCTCTGCCGAGAAGCTCGAAGTCTCGGCGGCGATTGTGGGAGCGCACTACCTATCTTCGGAAGGCTTGGAGTAGATATTGGTTTTGCTCTTTTAGTAGCCTTTTCTCTTCTTTTGTTTCTTGAAGCTTTTGACAAAGGGCATCGACCACGGAAAGAGCTTCCCCCTGGAGACTTTCAGAAGATGTCCCCATTGTGACTTGGGTCACAGTAAAATCTGTCGGAGACAGATCCTTTTTCTCTTTGAGGGGATCGGGGTATGCAATTTCCATGATTCTCTCACCTGCAGCACTTTTAGAGAAGCGTGCAACAGGCTTTTGCTTCTTCGCCCCTTTGGCTGGGATAACTGAAAAGTCCATCGGAGTGATGAGAACTTTTCTCTTTTCAGGTCGGTGATGAGAGATCCAGGCTGGTCCTATGGAAGAAGGACCAGAAACAGAGGAGGGGGCAGCTGCAGTAGAAGAGGGGAAAAATGTGGAGACACGCGCGCGGCGCATTGAGAGAATAGCCAAGAAGCACCTACGAGAGGAAGGGAGGCTGCACCTGCACGGAAGACATAGGAAGGGAAGGGAGCTCGGAGATGAGGGAAGAAATGGAGGAGGAAGGATCGGTGAGGGAAGAGAAGATAGACGAAGAAGCGGGGAAAGAGTAGAAGAAGGGGGATGGAGGACACGACCAAAGGGATGGTCGCTTGAGTCAATCAAGGAGGGGAAGGAAGAGAAGAAGAAGGGATAGAAGGGACCTCTATTGTTGTAACAATGCCGACATCCCGAGTGGATGGGCCTATGGGACTATCCTCTGCTGCTTCTTTCTCTGGCGAATCCAGAGTTATTACCTGTTCTGGCGCTGTGGAAGGAGGACTTTCAGGGGCTTCTTCCTCCTGAACGGTGCTGGATTCACCTTCTACACCTTTGCCTTTAAGCTGCTTCTTGGATCGTGGAGGTGCGTTACCCAATGGGGAGGTAGTGAAATCAACCCCGAGGTAGATTAGGCCGTTCATTCGGCACCAGTGTTTTGTTCTTCACAAAGTCTCCTTGACCCTTTCCTCAATTGTCTGAGGAGCTTTAGTTCTATCAATGGCCGGAAAGGGCCAATCGTCCCCATCTGTATCATTATATACCTTGTCCACTTCACCTTTTGTAGTCCGGTAGCCTTTAGGGACAACGGCTACCCCATATTGGATGATTTCCGCCAAGGCTAGGTGAGAATGATCCTTTCTTCTGAGTTCTACCTCATGGATGACATCAATGTAAATGTCCTCGATCTGAGGAATGTGGATTGGATCAAGCTTTGCTCTTGTTAGGCAGCTCCTTGGGTCGAAGGTAGGCCTGGCTGGGAAATCATGCTTCAAATTGAGTAACTCAGCTCTGCGAACATTTCCCTCGCCTTGTGGTGGGTAGAGCATGTATATCGGCCACCTTTGTGAGGGGGAAAGGAGTTCCACCCTTCTTTCTTTTCAGGCACTTTTCGTGATATGTGATTAGCTGCCTTGACAGCTCCAGCAGAATCAGCTTAGGCCCGGCATACCTTGGTAGCCTGGTTGGCTCTCCCAAAAAGTTGGCAGCCCTTAGATAGGTGAATGTAGGAAATTGGGTGAACATGGCCCCCATCTCTCCGCGGCTGCCACTATGTTTTTGGTCGTATGACCATGAGTCAGATTTGGCCTCAATAGGCAGATGATGTGATAAAAGAATGCATCATTGATTTTGGCGAATTGGGTGATGCTATTCTCCAGCCTCAATTCGGATAATACTCATATATTTTGACCTGAGGCCAAACTCCACTTCATGCTAGGCCGGATAATCCCTCTCTGACGCTGCAACGTAGACCACGTAGGAGTTCATATGGAATACTCCGTTGTCTTTGCCGAAGCTGTTGTAGCTACTCGAGAGAGGGTACTCGCTTATAATTTCCCCCAAAGAAAAGTGCTACTCAAGGACATTCTTGTTCATTGTCTCCAAGTACACAGCATCCATTTATGGAAGTAATGGGTGTCAGAAAGCCCGAAGACCCTGCTCAGGAAGGTAATGGTATCACTGAGCTCTTCTGAGAAGTCACTGCGGTGGATGATTTGGGGCCCTTTGGGTTACCACCTTCTTGGTCTTCAAGTAGACTTCGTTCATTAGTTGCATACATTGGTCTTCATTGTCTTCCCGAGTGCCTTGATACACTCTGCTTGGCTGACGGCCACGAAGTGCCGGTGGTGAGGATGCCAAGTATCATCTCAAAATGAGGCGGTGAGGTTAATGACTACCTCGCCCTTTGCTTTTTTCGACACATCTTGTGTCTTTGTTGTAAGCCGAGCAACCACCATCATAAAGTCATTGGTGTCTTGTGGGGATTCTTCCGGCGAAGTGTAGCACTCGCCAATTAATTTGTCCATCCATGGACTCCTTGTAACTTTCGAGTTACGGCCTAGAATTCCTCCATGTCGATATGCCCCCACGAGTGTCGACATCCATCGCTGCGCATCACTTTGTGACTCGGGCATTCGACCCTTTGATATTTATACTTCATCTCTTCCTTAGTAAGCTTAGCCTTTCCTTTCGATTTGGTGGGTCTCCTATTTGGATGTAGACATATGTTCTTCTAAGTTTATCTGCTGATCTGCATGAAGAAGAAGCAAGACCCAATCCGAAAAGTTGAATTAACATTTGATCTTTCATTGGAATGTTAAGAGAATAAAGAGCTATAGATTTTTAGGCTCGGGCGCAGGCGCATGAAAATTGCAGCTTACGGGGCTAAATAGGCGGGGCACACGGGAGGAGGGTGTTGCAAAGGTTAAATTGGTGCCAAAGTCGCATGGCGCATGTATCTGCAGAGTGCATTTTAGTAAAGGGCGCATGGGAACATCGTGTTGCATGGAGAGGATACGCCAAAGGCGCATGGACTTTGCATGTTACATTGAGATTGGGTACGCCCTTTGGCGCATGGGAAAAGTGTGTAACAGGAACATTTCGTGTGCCAAATGAAATATGGCGCGGCACACAGAGGGTTTGCACAACACAAATGTTACTGTAAGGAGGATGCGCTGTGCTTTTGTGACTTTATACTTGCGCAGATAGAACTTGTGTTGCATGGACGCTGGGTGCGCCAAGGGTGCATGTAAAGGCGATGCATCATGGAAAGATGGTGCGCCAAAGGGGCGCAAGGAAACTTGATGCAACAAGCATGATGGGTGCGCCATGGGTGTGGGTTCTAGTTATGCTACTGGGGAGACGAGATGCGCCATGGGGCGCAATCTGTTTATGATGTTGCGAGATGCGCCGGTGCACCCAAGGAAAAACAGGGTTTGTCATATGGTTCATCCCTTCATTCTTTCTTTTACTTCCAAGGATTGGTTCAAGAGATACAATGTTTCAAGCCAAAGGGGTTCGAGACCAAGTTTTCACAATGACATCTTCTACCGGCAGATCGGAAAGGGGGGCTAGCTAGCTCAACATATGCATATCAAACAAAATAACCAGCAAGCCAAAAACCGAAAAAAAAGCACATGGACGAGAAAAGAACCTCTTACCGGATAAATAGCAAAAACTTTGAAAGTGGGTCCACAACGTATTGAAAATGAGCGAGGCGAGTAGGCCGAGCTCGGAAAAATCACGTGCTCGCTGCGTCATGATAATGACATTTGGGCGCGCAAACCATATATATATATATAGGTTAGCTGGACATTAATGCGCCACCCACTTTTTGAAAGGTGCATCAAAACTACTGTCTACACGGGAAGGCATGCGCCCTTTGGCACACCAAAATGCATGCCAACATGAAATAAAGCGCGCCTTTAGCGCATCAAAAGCAATGTTGACACGGTATTATGTGCGCCCTTTGCGCACACAAAAGGTGGCGTAACAAGCGTTGTGCCAACACAAAGCGCATGCGCCTTAGCGTCTGTGAGGAAGGCTCGACATACTTTGGCACACCAAAAGGTTTGTTGACACTAAAAATCATGCGCCAAAGGCTTTAAAGGGGCACCAAAAGTTGGTGTAACATATCAATTTCATGCGCCCAACCAAAAAGGCTCAAAAGACTAAGTTTGAAAAACCAGATTTCGGGAAGGGATTTTACAACGTTTGAACGAGGATCCCTAATGAGGGATCGGAACAAAATTTCGGTATGGTTATCGGTAAAATTGCCCTTGTCAATTTTACGGGATAATAGTTTGGCTCTTTCAGGGACTCTCCCGAGCGAACTCGGGGTAGAGAATCCCGGTTCTCATGTGCCTATCCATTGGGTAATGAGTCAAAAACAAGGGCGACTAGAGGGGGAGCAAAAGAAACACACAAGAAACCAAAAGCAAACACACGACGAAAGCAAACACTCAACATAAAGCAAACTGTATAAAGAAGAGAGCAAGCTCTACTTCCTGAAGATCTTCAGATGCTGCCCGCTATAAGGAAGCGGGAGTTCGGTTCCATCTAGATATGAGAGATAGAAGCTATTCTCTCCGTTGAGCTGCTTGATCTTGAAGGGCCCTCTCCACAGGGAATCAAACTTTCCATGCATGCCCTTTGGTTCTCTTCGCTTGTCCCACAAAAGGATGAGATCTCCCACTTGAAAATCTCTTTGCTTGGCCTTCTTATCAAAAAGCCTCTTAACTTGATTCTGATGTTCAGTGATCCTGTCGACCACCCTTACTCTCTTTTCTTCAAGTTCTGCCAGATACATGATTCTCTTTTCAAGAGAATTTTGGAAAGTTTCATCTTCGATGGCTCGTGCCAAGCGTAGAGCAGGAAGTTCCGTAGAAATGGGGAGTTCGGCATCAGTGCCATATAACACTTGAAAAGGTGACATGCCGAGAGATCTCTTGGGAGTAATACGATTGGCCCACAAAGCGTCGTACAAAGACTTGTGCCACATTCACTGATTCTCATCTACTAACTTCCGTATGATGGTCACCAAGTTCTTGTTACTGGATTCCGCCTGACCATTTCCCTGAGGGTAATAGTCGGATGCGTGAGCCAAAGTTATACCATATTCATAGCAAAAACTAATAACTTCTCATGAGGAGAAGTTAGAAGCATTATCAGCAATGATTTTGTTTGGAACGCCGAACCTGACAATGATATTTTCTTTAATGAAATTACAAACCACCTCAGAAGTGGCATGCTTGACAGGTATGGCTTCCACCCACTTGGTGAAGTAATCCGTTGCTGTAAGGACATAGCTATGTCCGGCACTCGATTGAGGATTGAGTGCGCCAATAAAATCAATTCCCCATTGCCTGAATGGTTCATTGATAATGACCGGCCTTAGGGGAAAGGCAGCCAACTTGGGCTTGCCGACGAATTGCTGGCAGGGTTCACACTTCGCCACCCAGGTGGCTGTATCTTGAAAGAGCGTCGGCCAATAGTACCTGGCTCGAATGATCTTGTGTGCAGTTACGGAGGAAGAGAAATGCCCTCCACAGGCTGAATTGTGAAAACTTTCCAGTAGTTTTACTTGCTGGGGTTTGTCAACACATCGCAAAAAGATGCCATCTATCCCACGTTTATATAAGCCGTCATCCCAGATGACATATTTAGCCGCTCTGAGCTTTATAGTGCGCTTCTCCTTTGCAGTTAGGTGCATCGGGCATTCGCCGTAGGTAAGGAAGAAAGCGATGTCGGAGTACCATTCATCACTAGTTGCAACAAATAGAACCAGAGGCAGAGAATCAGGGTCTTCCTGCCGGTCCTGCGCTTCTTCGATGTAGTCACCCCTTTCATCAGGATTTTCTGAATCTTTGTTTTCAGCCATTAGCTGACACAAGCCCTTGCCCCTTACCAGCTTGGTTGGTTTAATATCTAGGTCATACTCCTGGACCTTTGCGATCCAATTTCCTCGCAAGCTTCCTAACTCCTGCTGAGTTAGAATTGATTTCACCGCCGTGTCAGGGACCAGCACCACCGTATGCGAGTTTAGAATGTAATACCTGAAATTCTTCACTGCTTTGACAACGGCAAAGGCATGCTTTTCCAGCTGAGTCATCTTTAGTTCATGAGGCTTGAGGGGAGAACTCATGAACGCGATTGGAGATTCAACATCCTCCGAGTTCTTTTGCATTAAGATTGCGGACACAGTATGCTCAGATGCGTAACTATACATGATGAAGTCCTTGGAGAAATCGGGACATACCAGGACTGGTGCATGAGCAACGGAAGCTTTTATTTCTTCAAATGACCTTTTCCCCTCTTCACTCCATCTGAAAGTTGGTGACCCCTTCATCATGTTCAATATGTGACGGTCTTCTTAGGTAAAGTCAGAACAAACGCTGAGAAAGTTCACCTTTCCAAAGAAAGAATGAACACCAGTCTTGCTTGTAGGCAGAGTAAGGCTTTGAATAGCCTTAACTCTTTCGGCATCGATCTTTGTTTCTTCTTTGCTAACCACATGGCCTAGCAACTTCCCTTCCGTGACTCCAAAATAAGAATTTTTTGGGTTAAGGGAAATCCCATGTTCTCGGCACCTGGCCAACACTTGTTCCAAATGATCACAATGATCATTTCATTGTTTAGAGAACACGGTTAAGTCATCTAGGTAAACCACAATGAATTTCCCCATCATACCTTTGAATGCGAAATCCATGGCCCGCTGAAAAGTGGCGCCAGCATTAGTTAGGCCGAAAGGCATCCTGCTGTAGGCAAATGTACCCCAGGGAGTAGTGAATGCTGTTTTAAACTGATCTTCAGGTGAAACTTCAATCTGATTGTAACCTAAAAAACCATCGAGCATGGACAACATCTCTGATCCAGTTACTGCTTGCAGAACTTGATCCATTATCGGAAGAGGGTAGTTGTCTTTCAGCGAAGCTTGATTCAAATTTTGAAAGTCTACGCATATGCGTATCTCGCCGTTTTTCTTGCGTACTGGCACAATATTTGCTACCCAAGTGCTGTGATGGATAGGGAAGATGATTCTTGCGTCTAGCATCTTCTGAATTTCAGCCTGGATGGTGCCCGAAATCTTCGGATTATAGTGCCTCTGCTTCTGGCGGAAGGCTTTGACATCTTCTTTCAACGGAATGTCATGCTGAACGTCCTTTGGCTTGAAGGACTTTAAATCGGCATAGGACCATGCCAATACATCCATATATTTTTTAGCAACTTGACAAATTTTCGCTTCTCCTCAGGCGTGCAACATTTGCCAATGTTCACGAATTGCGGGTGTTCTATCGAACCTATATTGACCGGTTCGGTTTCTGGGGATGAGCTAGGGTCGTCCCGCTTCTTCTTTTTACAAAACGGTCATGTCGCTTCGAACAGGCGCTCCAGAGAAACCAGGCCTTTTGGAATTTTATTTCCTTTGAGCTGACATATGCCATCATTCCCTTCAGATTCATTGCCTTGATCGGTGACTGATTCACGGCAAGTGGAAGTAGACCCTTCAAAGTGCAATTCTTTAAAATTTTCTGCCTTCTCTAGAAAGGCAATGAGTTGATTATCGTCATTGAACACCTGCCAATGCTGAGAATTATCTGGCACGCTCGGGCGGAAAACCACCTCAATGGTGTACTTGTTCGTTTTCAAACCTGGGTGTGGGAGCATGAGAGATGCTGAAACAGCCAATGAATCAGCCATGTCATTTTGGGCTCTTGGAATCGCCTCTATTGAAAAAGCATCAAATTCTTCGATGCTGTCCCATCTTGCGCACACGGTAGTGCCTGAGCCTTTCATTCTTTACTTGGTAAATCCTTTTGACCTGATTTACAACTAGCTCAGCATCACCTTGCACTTTTAGATTTTTATTCCTCTTTCTTTTGCGGCTTGCATACCGAGTAAGAGAGATTCATACTCAGCAGTATTGTTAGTGTTGAAAAACTGCAATTTGAAAGAGAGAGGAATGACTTCTTCCTCAGGAGATATCAAGCACGGCCCCAGCGCCACATCCACTAGTTGCACAGCTGCCATCGAATTGCAATGTCCAGATCTTATTAAGATCTCCTTCTTGAATGAGGACAGCCCCCTTATCGGTCTAGTAGATAAGAAGTAGTTCCCCATCCACGATGATTCAAACAGATTTGAGCTTTGGGGTCTTCAGAGCTGGTAACCAAGTATTTCTTTTGTGATTCTGGCTCCAAAGTCTGCATTACGCCTTTGAGTGGAATTCTAGCTTTGGACTAGTCCATATGAATTTCTCCACCAACTTCGCTGCAAAAACTTCTTCCCAGCAATATTCCATATCTTTGCCGGAATTTCAAGCAACGAGGATCTGTCATTTTACTCTTTTATCGGAAAGCCACAAATGCAAATTGCGCATCCTTGATTTGGCCAACCAACGGAACTTGCTTAGTTTCAAGGAATAACACCGCCAAAAGGCTTGGTAAGAGTGAGGCCCAAAGCATGGGTGAATTTTGCGGCATGGCGTTATCGAAGCCCCAAAATCAATTATGCAATTACTCGGCTTGTGTCCATTCATCGAAGAGAGAGATAGAAAGGCTCTATCTTGCAGCGCAAATGTTGAAGCAACATTTATATGGGATTCGATGGGAGTGGAAAGGATTCCTTTTGGGGAAACCTGATTAGATATAATAGCTTGACTTTGGATATACTTAGTCAATCTTACAAGTTGTTCGGGGTTTGAGTGAAGATACTCAGCTTTAGACATTTGGATCTTGGTCTTTTTTGCGTGATCTATGATATCAAACGCGGCCAAGGGTTGCGTTGGTAAAGGAATGAGTCCCTCACCTCGCAATGATGGAATATTATTGGTGGTCTTAATAGGAATGTGAGAGGATTGATTTGGAGGAGAGATAGGGGAAAATATTTCTTTGTAAAAGATTTGAAGGAGTTGAGTAGAAAGGATTACTCTCAATATATTTGGTCGATTTTAGCAACATTTATGTGGGATGATGGAAAGCGCTTTTGACACGGCCTTCTCACTTCGCGATGATGGAATAGGATGGTGGCAGGATTGATTTGGAGGAGAGATAGGGGAAGAGCTTATTTTCCAGGAGTTGAGCAGAAGAGATTACCTCTTTTAAAATAGCATATGACACGGCCTTCTCTGCTGGACATGGGCAGCAACTTCCATGCGGCGAGTAAAAACAGGTATGACTATCCGCTTGCATATCCCCTGGGTACCCTCTTCTTCATCAGATTCTTCCTCGTCAAATTCCATATACCCGATAGTAGAGTCGCCAGTCGGTTCACCGACATCTTGATCATCTTCGCCTTGAGACGAAGGTTCTTCATATCTTGCTCTTCTTCTTCAATTTCAGCGAGTGTTGGCCGGAGGAGCCTCAAGCGCCAAACCATGGAGCAATTTGTAGGTAAGCGCGGTCTTTGTGAAACATTGTTAGGAACGAAATTCCTCCGCGGGATATCCCGGTATGAGGAGGCTGGGAGAGGCTGCCACCATTGCTTCTTCAATGCAAGCAAGTCATTGCCATCTTTTGAAAGGTTGGATCAGACGAAGTAGTGGGCGAAGGGCCCAAAGATTTAGGCTTGGCTGATTCCTTTTTCAATTCGCAGATATTATCAGATTATCCTCTATCCGAATGGCAGCGGCTTGGTGAGAATCAAGGTGGTAACTCGTTCTGAAGAGAGAAAGAAACTAAGTTTCGAGCTCATGGCGTTACGAAGAAACACTTTTGATTTTCCAGCGTTGGAAGCATGGCAACAGGGACACGGTTGATTAGTGCATTGAACCGGGTGATAAAATCGCGCATGGTCTCATTTGCCTCCTTCTTCAGGTGAGTGATTCATGATAATAATGCAAACGCATCCTCTGAAGGCTTGTATCTGTCTTCGAAAGCATCCCGTAAGGTGGCCCAACTGGTGATAGATCCGGCCGGCAAATGCTGAAACCATTCAGCTGCAGGCCCTTGTAGGGTTTCCAGAAAAAGGTGAACCGACACATCTTCGTGAGTTACGTCCAATATACTGCATGACATGATGAATGCAGATATGTGGGAATCCATGCTTTGATTTCCGCTCCCATCAAATTTAGGAAAATTCTTTCGATTTCCGTGAGGGAGCGCGTGAACTGGATGTGGTAAAGCCAAAGGACCCATCGCGTTTCCCCATGGTACCGCCATCTGAAAAGCTGGAAAGAGAACACGAGCTGGAAGTGTGGTTCCACTGAGTAGCAAGGCACTACAAAGGGATGTGGATGCTCCCTGCAAAAGAATTTTCTTCGTGAAGGTGAGACACTCCTAGATGATGCCAGCTTGAGCTTAGTGCTGAAAAATGTCTTTGGTGTCACGCTGAAATTGTGTCTCGAAGCAGATTGAAAGTAGGATCAGCTTCTCCACGGGCTTCCTGCTGCGCGTAAAAGGTTCACTCGCTAGTGTACCTTCCAGATCTACAATGTTATGGCGCAGATTTAAACTTTCTTTTTGGTTGTCTTGGCTGATTTTTACGGTTCTTCCGACAAAACCAGCAGCAAATACTTTTCTAAATATTTAAAACTATCCTCTTCAGAAAACCGATTGCGGTTAAATGACAAATAACAACGAGGATAAGATGGCAGGGAAGATTAGCAAGCTGATTTTCGGATCTGATTTTGACTTTTTCAGAGGGTTTCAAACTTTTTGCAAACAGTCAAAAACTCAGATCTATGGCAAAATACTAATTTTTTCAAAAACTCAGTGAACTAAAGATCTTTAACTGGACCAGATCTATGACTCTCAGAAGAAATTTTTTCAATTTGAGCACTTTTGCAAATTTTTGGATTTTTAACAAAAAGTTCAGATTTGCAAACAGGCAGCAATCTGCTGATTTTTCTGATTTTTTATCTTACCACCATCATAGATCTGACAGATCTATTCGTTCCCCAGTAGAGTCGCCAAAAACTGTTGGTCCGAAAATCTGTCACTTGGGCAGATCTATGGATAAACGAGCCAACAGTGTGCAGGGCTTAGCCCCTCTTTGAGTCAAAGAAAGCGAAATGGCCCGGTTTATTGCTATTCTACCAAAGCAGGAATCTATGCAAGTCTCACAGATTCGCCTTCGGGGTTTGGGATCTCATCCCGGTAGTAGTATTTCCTGTGAAGAGAAAGGAATGAAAGAGAGGAGGGAGAAGGAACAGTCCGAAGGGAGAAAAGAAATGAATTCCAAAGCAGAAAGGTCGGAAGATTTATGTTTTTGGATTGGCGATAAAAAGAGCCAAACCTACTTGCATAAATAAACAAAGCAATACTGATGATAAATAAATGACAATAAAATAGAAGCAGATCCAACAGAATAAATACACAGATCTAACATAAGAAAGATCTAATGTATATAACACAGGTATTCAGACAAAGTCTAAATATTGTATTACTAATTTGTTCTGTTACAAAAAGCTCAAAGTCTTTTCTCCTTACTCCTATTTCTCATCTGAAAGATATTCATCCATCTCTCAACACAACAAGTGTTGGGGTATTTATAGAAGAAGAGGAGAAAAGAAGGCAAAAAAGAGCCAACAACTATTTACAAAGATATTTACAAAATATCTAAAAGTCATGTTGACTTTTACAACTTGATGGATGACATCATCCCATGATGCAACATGGATGATGTCATCATTTGCATCAACTTACTTCAGATATTCCAACAAGAAAGTCGGAGAAGAGAGAGAGAAGAAGAAGAAGAAGGAGGAGCAGCTACTCGTCGTCATCATCCTGCGGCCGAAAGGGAGTAGACTGCTTTTGATGCTGCTCAGGTGATGAGATATGGAACTGAGCGCGGTATTCCAAAAACTTGTTAATCATTGGCCCAAATTGATCCTGAGAAGGATCCTTGTGCAGTTCGCTGATCGCCTCACAAGTCTCCCGCTCATCTATGAGCTTCTCTGGGAGTTTGGAATAATCCTTTTCCGCCTCAATGAGGAACCCGACGAAGTCCCTACAGGCCAGCAGGTTGTTGATAGATTCAGTGTCAAATGTGACCTCTGGCCCTGTTCCTTGAGAAGTGATCTCCTTGAAGATCCGGATGGTTTCATCAGCTGACCTAAAGGTGAAGGAAGGAGTGAGCAACCCTGGAGACATGTTGAGAACAATTCTCTCCATCTGATGCATTGCATCCAGGGCTTCTTCCTTAACCTTGTCGATTTTTTCCAGAATAAATTCAAGCTGATCTATCCGATAGTCCAGAGTGGACATAGTTTTGTTGAGGGCCCTTGGATGGCCGAAGACACCAAACTTGACCAGATCTTCGACTGAATAGTCGAACATTTGTTGAAAGGTCTCGTGTTGGAGTCTAGCATGATCCAACTCTTCAGATTTAGGCCCTGCTAATGCTTGGAGCTCTTTGTTCGTCTTTCCGATGCTCAGATACAAATTGACAAACTCGGTGATCACTCTTTCACTTTGTCCCAGGATCCGGCTCCTCTAAGCGAAAACGGCCATACCCCGCTTCGCCAATCTTTGCATATTCGTTGATTTTCTCCTGGCTGAGAAGCTCAGAAGTTTCGGCGGCAATTGTGGGAGGCGCACTACCCATCTTCTGTAAGGCTTGGAGCAGATATTGGTTTTGCTCTTTTAGTAGCCTTTTCTCTTCTTTTGTTTCTTGAAGCTTTTGACAAAGGGCGTCGACCGCGGAAAGAGCTTCCCCCTGGAGACTTTCAGAAGATGTCCCCATTGTGACTTGGGTCACGGTAAAATCTGTCGGAGATAGATCCTTTTTCTCTTTGAGGGGATCGGGGTATGTAATTTCCATGATTCTCTCACCCGCAGCACTTTTAGAGAAGCGTGCAACAGGCTTTTGCTTCTTCGCCCCTTTGGCTGGGATCACTGAAAAGTCCATCGGAGTGATGGGAACTTTTCTCTTTTGCTGGCTCAGCTGCTGAGAGATCCAGGCTGGTCCTATGGAAGAAGGACCAGAAATAGAGGAGGGGCAGCTGCAGTAGAAGAGGGGAAAAACGTGGAGACATGCGGCGGCGGCATTGAGAGAATAGCCGAAGAAGTGCCTACGAGAGGAAGGGAGGTCTGCAGCTACGGAAGACATAGGAAGGGAAGGGAGCTCGGAGATGAGGGAAGAAATGGAGGAGGAAAGATCAGCGAGGGAAGAGAAGATAGACGAAGAAGCAGGGGAAAGAGTAGAAGAAGGGGCGGAGGACACGACCAAAGGGATGGTCGCTTGAGTCACTCGAGGAGGGGAAGGAAGAGAAGAAGAAGGGATAGAAGGGACCTCTGTTGTTGTAACAATGCCGACATCCTGAGTGGATGGGCCTATGGGACTATCCTCTACTGCTTCTTTCTTTGGCGAATCTAGAGTTATTACCTGTTCTGGCGCTATGGAAGGAGGACTTTCAGGGGCTTCTTCCTCCGAACGGTGCTGGATTCACCTTCTACACCCTTACCTTTAAGCTGCTTCTTGGATCGTGGAGGTGCGTTACCTAGTGGGGAGGTAGTGAAATCAACCCCGAGGTAGATTAGGCCGTTCATTCGGCACCAGTGTTCTGTTCTTCGTAAAGTCTCCTTGACCCTTTCCTCAATTGTCTGAGGAGCTTTAGTTCTATCAATGGCCGGAAAGGGCCAATCGTCCCCATCTGTATCATTATATACCTTGTCCACTTCATCTTCTGTAGTCTGGTAGCCTTTGGGGACAATGGCTACCCCATATTGGATGATTTCTGCCAAGGCTAGGCGAGAATGATCCTTTCTTCTGAGTTCTACCTCATGGATGACATCAATGTAAATGTCCTCGATCTGAGGAACGTGGATTGGATCAAGCTTTGCTCTTGGCAGGCAGCTCCTTGGGTCGAAGGTAGGCCTGGCTGGGAAATCATGCTTCAAATTGAGTAACTCTAGCTCTGTGAACATTTCCCTCGCCTTGTGGTGGGTAGAGCATGTATATCGGCCCACTATGAGGGGGAAAGGAGTTCCACCCTTCTTCCTTTTCAGGCACTTTTCGTGATATGTGATTAGCTGCCTTGACAGCTCCAGCAGAATCAGCTTAGGCCCAGCATACCTTGGTAGCCTAGTTGGCTCTCCCAAAAAGTTGGCAGCCCTTAGATAGGTGAATGTAGGAAATTGGGTGAACATGGCCCCCCATTTCTCCGTGGCTGCCACTATGTTTTTGGTCGTACGACCATGAGTCAGATTTGGCCTCAATAGGCAGATGATGTGATAAAAGAATGCATCGTTGATTTTGGTGAATTGGGCGATGCTATTCTCCAGCCTCAATTCTGGATAATACTCATATATTTTGACCTGAGGCCAAACTCCACTTCGTGCTAGGCCCGGATAATCTCTCTCTGACGCTGCAGCGTAGACCACGTAGGAGTTCATATGGAATACTCCCGTTGTCTTTGAATCGTCATGCTTTGAGATGGTGCGCTTATAATTTCCCCTAACAAAAGCGCTGCTCAGGGACATTCTTGTTCATTGTCTCCAAGTAGCGCAAACATCCATTTATGGAAGTAATGGGTGTCGAAAGCCGAAGACCCTGCTCGGAAGGTAATGGTATCGAGCTCTTTCGAGAAGTCACCTGCGGTGGATGATTTGGGGCCACCGGGTTACCACCTTCTTGGTCTTCAAGTAGACTTCGTTCATTAGTTACATACATTGGTCTTCATTGTCTTCCCAGGCCTTGATACACTCTGCTTGGCTGACGGCCACGAAGTGCCGGTGGTGAGGGATGCCAAGTATCATCTCAAAATGACGGGCGGTGAGGTTAATGACTAGCTCGCCCTTGTGTTTTCGACACATCTTGTGTCTTTGTTGTCAGAAGACCGAGTAACCACCATCATAAACTCATTGTTGATTGGCTTTGATGGGGATTCTTCCGGCGAAGTGTAGGGCACCTTTGCCGATTAATTTGTCCATCCATGGACTCTCTTGTAACTTCTCGAGTTCGGCCTGCAGAATTCCTCCATGTCGATATGCCCCACCCCGAGTCTCGACATCCATGCGCATTCGGCCGGTGACTTGGGCATTCTCGACCCTTTGATATTTATACTTCATCTCTTCCTTAGTAAGCTTAGCCTTTCCTTTCGATTTGGTGGGTCTCCTGCTTGATGTAGACATATGTTCTTCTAAGTTTATCTGCTGATCTGCATGAAGAAGAAGCGAGACCCAATCCGAAAAGGTTGAATTAGCCATTTGATCTTCCATTGGAATGTTAGCAGAAGAAAGAGTTAGAGATTTTTAGGCTCAGGGCGCAGGGCACATGAAAATTGCAGCTTACAGGGCTAAAATAGGTAGGGCGCATAGGAAGAGGATGTTGCAAAGGTTAAACTGGCGCCAAAGGCGCATGGCGCATGCATACTGCAGAGTGCATTTTAGTAAAGGGCACATGGGAACATCGTGTTGCATGGAGACAGGATGCGCCAAAGGCGCATGGACTTTTCATGTTACATTGTGATTTGGTGCGCCCTTTGGCGCATGGGAAAAGTGTGTAACAGGAACTTTTCGTGCGCCAAAGGAAATATGGCGCGGCGCACGGAGGGTTTGCACAACACAAATGTTACTGTAAGGAGGGATGCGCCTGCGCTTTTATGACTTTATACTTGGCGCAGATAGAACTTGTGTTGCATGGATGCTGGGTGTGCCAAGGGCACATGTAAAGGCGATGCATCATGGAAAGATGGTGCGCCAAAGGGGCGCAAGGAAACTTGATGCAACAAGCATGATGGGTGCGCCATGGGTGCGGGTTCTAGTTATGCTGCAAGGGGACAGATGCGCCATGGGGGCGCAACTGTTTATGATGTTGCAGGACGCGCCAGTGCGCCCAAGGGAAAAACAGGGTTTGTCATATGGTTCATCTCTTCATTCTTTCTTTCACTTCCAAGGATTGGTTCAAGAGATACAATGTTTCAAGCCAAAGGGGGTTCAGACCAAGTTTTCACAATGACATCTTCTACCAAGAGATCCTGGAAAGAGGGGGCTAGCTAGCTCAACATATGCATATCAAACAAAACAACCAAATGAAGCCAAAAACCGAAAACAAAGCACATGGACGAGAAAAGAACCTCTTACGGATAAATAGCGAAAACTTTGAAAGCGGGTCCACAATGTATTGAAAACGAGCGAGGCAGAGAGGTGTGAGCTCGGAAAAATCACGTGCACTTGCGTCGATGATAATGACATTTGGGCGCACAAACCATATATATATAGGTTAGCTGGACATTAATGCGCCACCCACTTTTTGAAAGGCGCATCAAAACTGATGTCAACACGGGAAGGCATGCGCCCTTTGGCGCACCAAAACACATGCCAACATGAAATAAAGCGCGCCTTTGGCGCATCAAAAGCAATGTTGACACGGTATTATGTGCGCCCTTTGGCGCATCAAAAAGTGGCGCAACAAACATTGTGCCAACACAGGCGCATGCGCCTTGGCGCACGCAGGGAAGGCTCGACATACTTTGGTGCACCAAAAGGTGTGTTGACACTGAAAATCATGCGCCAAAGGCTTTAAAGGGGCGCACCAAAAGTTGGTGTTACATAGCAATTTCATGCGCCCAGCCAAAAAGGCTCAAAAGACTAAGTTCGAAAAACCAGATTTCCCGGGAAGGGATTTTACAACGTTTCGAACGCAAGGGATCCCTAACGAGGGATCGGAACAAAATTTCGGTATGGTTATCGGTAAAATTGCCCTTGTTAATTTTACGGGATAATAGGTTTCATAGTCCAAAATAGTACGGCTTATGTAATAAACCGCCTACTCCCTGTGTTGTTCATTGCGATGAGCAAGCATGGCTCCCAAGGAATGATCGGTAGCTGATATGTATAGGTAAAAAGGTTGATCGTCTTTAGGTGGAATGAGTACGGGTGGTTGGAGAAGGTATTTTTTTAGGGCCTCAAAATCTTTGTGACAGTCATCATCCCATTTAAAGGAGACATCCTTCCTAAGCAGATGATGAAATGGTTGACACCGATTAGATAATTGTGAAATTAAACAGTGAATGGACTACAATTTACCCTGCAGCTACGAAGTTGTTTAAAGTTAGTGGGCAGAGGTATTTCCAGAATGGCCTTGACTTTAGCAGGGTCAACTTCTATACCACGGAGGGAAACAATAAATCCCAGGAGTTTTCCTGAGAGAACCGTGAAGATGCACTTTTTAGGTTGAAGGCAGATGTAATATTTATTGAGGCGGTCAAAGATGGTTATGAGGAAAGTAAGGTGCTCGGTGTGACATTTAGATTTTGCCAAGATATCATCCATGTAATCTTCCAATATGCAATGCATGATATCATGGAAGATGTAAGTCATAAGACACCGATATGTAGCACCGAGGATTTTTAAGGCCAAAAGGCATGAATCGATAGCAAAAGGTTCCCAAGGGGAAATGAATGCGGTCTTGTGTTGATCTTATGGGACAAGCAAAATTTGTTTATAACTCGAGAATCCATCCATGAGTGAGAGCATCTCATGACCAGCAAAGTGAGGTCAACCGGTTGATCAATATTAGGTAAGGGAAAGTCGTCTTTCAAGCAAGTGAGGTTGAGGTCACGGAAGTGCAGCAAAAATGTGGAGTCCCCCTGTTACTTTAGTAACAGGGTCAATGTTAGAAATCTAATGAGATAATCAATGGGTAAGATGAAGGAAATGGTAAGAAGGTATTGAAGTTCTTCTTTGATGAGAAGAGAAATGCGAGGGTGCATTTTCCTCAGCTTTTGTTTGATATGTTTGGCATCGGGAATGGTTACGATATTGTGGACCACTATGGTGGGGTCAATACCGGGCATGTCTATGTAAGACCAAGTGAAAGTGTGGTTATGATCTCGAAGAAAAGAAGTGATGGCTTCCTATTTAGCAACATCTAAAGATTGTCCGATCTTTAGGATGTGCGGGTTGTCTGAGTATGAATGTTGATCTCGATAGTTGATTCATTCAACATGGTTTGTGTCTCAGAGGGTAATGACCGATGAATATATGAGTCTTCTACACCAAGGTAGGTGAGTATGGATTCATCATCCTGAAATTGAATGATGTTAATGGTAGGTGTGTCGTCATCGATCATTTCAGGATATAGGAATGGGAGAGTGGAAGGGACCTCACCTTCATGTTGATAAGTCAAAGGCCCCAAGGAAATGGTGTTTATGAAAAAAAAAAGTTAGGAGGGATAGAGTCAGGATCCATCGACTTCGACAGTGAGGGTGGTGATGAAGGTGGAGAAGGGCTAGGGTCCTCAATGAGTTTAATACGGGCCTGTTTTTGGGAAGCCAATACACACAATTTTTCCTAGGAATGAATGAAATGCAAGGAACCCCGAGATGGGTCCCGTGGGACCGGGCGTACAAAATGTTTCACCTTTTTCTTAGATTGTTTCTTTGAATTGTTGTGAAATAGATAGGGTAAGGCGTAGGAAGAATAAGCTGTTCAAATGTTGGTTGATGGGTTGTTGCACGCGTATGACTTCGAATCCACAACTGATCGTGAGAGCTTCTTTTTGGCTAGGAGGAACTACCTGTAATGAAAACAAGACCACCAGAAGGAATTAAACAATATGGGCAGTGAATTGCCTAGCGTATGCTAGATCCGGGAAGTATGATACTTCCTAGATGGCTATCAGTCCACTGTTTTAAACAATTCAATGCTATAAAAAAGTAAATCCTATTTTTATTTTGAAATGATTTAGGTATCTTACTTAAAACACAATAAGAAAATAGATCTAATCTAATAGGCTAAGCTAGAATAGAATCCAAAGGTCAAACAATTGGTTCTAGGTTCTACGAGTTTGATAAAGGTCTCGGGTAGGTCACGGTGACCGAGGGTGAGATAAAATTAGGTGGGTAGGTCTCTGTTCGTAGTTGTGTGAGCAAACATAGAGACCAAAGTGTCGATCGGGGGTGACCGACGATGGTTAGGCTTAACTAGTGCGATTCTTATGACATCCGGAAATGTCACGAGAATAGGGTTTTGGTCTCCTTTGTGATTGCACAAAGGACTTTAGTTAGCCGGGACAAGGTATTGGGTGACTGGAGTAGGTTTTTACGAGGTTTTAATGGGTCTATAGAGGTGAAAATGTTGGAGAAGGTCAATATGGAGAAAGATAAATAATGGGTGATAAACTAATGATGAAATGAAATAACCAGAAAGTATGATGTTGTACTTACTGGATTTAGTTCTTGAATATCTCGTGTGTGTGAAGGATGGAGGTGTTGATGATGGGTTTGAAGGCTGCAAGTGATCACCAACTGAAGAAAATAGTGTGCATGGGCTGCATGCACACTCCTCTTTCTTAGATAGATAAGATCGTGGCTGGGATGGCTGTGTAGGAGAAGATGCTCAATCTCCTTCCTTGGATGTGAGTTTTCGCTGGAATTGGCTCTCTGAAGATGCATTATCTCTCTGATATGTGTTCTTGCTCGTCAACTTTTCTCCCAATTTTTTCCAACCTTGAGAATAAGGCAGTTTAGGGGTTCAAAGGGGTAATCGATGGTAGTCCAACTTAATCGGTGACGGTTAGGGGTAACGGATGTCGGTCAAGGCAGGATTTCCTAGGTTTACTAAACTAGGAGATCCTCCTGATTTCCTTGGATCTTGTGTCGTTATCCCACGGATTAGACTTGGAGCCTCTTGTGAGCATGCGGGAATGTGGTTAGAGGGAATGTAGGCATTGATTTTTAGGGTTTGGGTAAGTCTTAGTTAGTTATGGGAACTTGCTAAGAATAGGTCTTAGGTTGAGTTAGCTTGGTGAGGTGTCTAAGTGAACTATATGTGTAGATATTATTTAAATAATAAATATAGTGAGGATAATGCATTAATTTAATTAAATTAATTAAATTAATATTAGTGGGGTGAAGGGGGTCATGGCTAGGTAAATGTAATAAAGGGTACTTATATGTCGAGGGACAAAAGGGGAGTGTGACCTAATTTTAGTGTCTACAATCATATTTTAAAGTAATCAATATAGGGTTTTCTTTGTCTTTTTCTTCATCTATGATCCTTTCTTTTCTCGTATGAGATTTATGAATCATCTATCTTCTATGCTAAGAAACTTTGAGTTCTTATGATATTGTTTTAGAACTTTGTGTCTGTGGAATGATATCTCATGTTATAATTATGAATGATTATGTTTTGTATCACTTTTCTCACTACGTATATGGTTATATTCTATTATCTATATATCATGAAAGTGTTGTTATATTCTACCATTTCCACTTCCTTGTTCTTCTATCCTTTTGTATTGATAATCAATTTTAGTATTAAAAAATTTCAAGATATCGGTAGTCCTCATTGATTTGAAAGTTGTATATTTATACATAAGATTTTCTGCTCGATTTCAATAAGGGAACCTCTCCTATAAAGAGGAGGGACTTGTTGTCCCTCGACTGTTGATCACTTTTAAAAGTGCTAAATAAAAAACCAACAAGACGCAAGGTTAGCATTCCTATTTTTCCGAGGTTGACAAGTGACAAGATAGTTATCTTTGGAAGGTGCGGTTCTTTTTCTATAACATTCTCAAGTTAGAAAAAAATTCTTTACACTTATGAGATTTTTCAGCTCTTACTAAATCACATTCTAACATTCAACAAGAATTGAATAAGAAGTCTGGTAAAATTGCAGATCCTTTTCAAGATATCCAAACTCTAGTAGGAATGATTATGCAAAAATAAACACAAATTGCATTAGTAGAGAAAGACTACGGTTAATGAATAAATTTAATAAACTGTTTGATTTATAGATATCAAGTTTATGGGTATGTTGTTGAATTTTCTACAAAACTTTGTTCAATTAGAATTTTTTTGTTAATAGGTGTTAACTTTAAGTTTTATATATATCTTTGAGTTGCTTCAAAACTATTGTTTTGGATGACAATGTAAATAAAAACAATAGAGTGACAAGAGTTATATTATAAATGGAATCTGGATGTATTTGTTATCGAATCAATGCACCCCCAAATGGCGAGAATGTTATTATAACATTTGATGTGATTGGGACACATGGGATCACCTCTCAAGCTGTGGGACTTGGGATCGAGGTGAACCTCCGGAGAAGGCCAACTTCCTCTTCCTAAACTAAGTGTTGTACTACTCCTAGTGTAATAAAATGACTATCTAATCCTAGGCTAACATTTTCATGAGTTTTAGGGAAAGAGATTTGTAGAAAAGAAACTACACTAGTTATGGTGATGCACCAAATAAAGTTGTGTTTAACCTCTGGAAGGGTTAATGTGGGTAGGATGCTTGCATCGTTGACCGCCCTCACCTATTGCAACTTGAAAGGGTACCAAATACCACAAACCAGAGCATACGTTCCTTTGTTAAACTACAAGATTACAACAGATAGATTACACTTAGTCAAAACACAATCACTTTATCATGAGGATATAACACATGCACATGCAAAAGAATTCATTTCTATGATAGAAAATGATATCGTAGATTTCAATAATGAAGGAAAACTTAACTTTTCACAATTGACACCAACACTAGTTATATCATTTCTTCACAAAGTGTGAAATAAACTAATCCGAAATGAAGGCGGTCAATCATTTACATTAAGGAATTATGCATTCACAAAACATACATGATTAACCATTCACACAATAAATCAGAACTCTCAAGGCAACATGTTACTCTTGAAATATAATTGAAAGGTTTAAAATATTTGGAGTACTCTTCCAAGCTTGAAGAGCAACTCCACCAAAAATAATCTATATCTCTTGTTCTCTCCATCCTTTAATACTCCTTGCACTCAACAATTTATAAGTTCTTAGGCTAAGCCATTATAGTTGGGCCCTTAACTAACATTTAACTAAAAATAGAAATGTCATTAAATTAAGGGAACATGCTCCCAAGAAAATAGAAAATTTGTTACAAGGGATTGACTAAGTCAAACCTGTAACTTTGACCGATTCAGAGCTTGAATCTGTCCTTTCATGGCCGCTCAGCTTTTGGCCTAGTTCAGCTACGATCTCTTCCTCTCTTGGTTTTTGTTTTTGTTCTTCCCATGCGGTGATTTGATGCTTATACTCGATGAAGCGTTTGATGATCCCATGAATTTATTCATCTCCAAGACCACATGCATAGTGATTCACGACATCTGCGGTCTCAATCACCCTCATGATCTTGGTGGCACTCTCTGAAGTTTACTTAGAACTTTCTTTTACCTCTTTGTGAAATTCCGGCATAGGACCAATCAATCAATGGATTTCTCTGCTGAAAGTTACAGTGACCTCATCGTCACACTTCATGAAGTCCTTAAAGTTTTCCTTAATCGATCCTCTAGAAGAGCATCACTATTTTCATTGAAGAATTTACAATTGACAATATCAAATTCCTCCGATATGTCATTCAAGGCATCCATGATCTCTACCCGCTTATCATCTAACTTCTTTGTTAAATCTTGTAATACTTGGCACCGGAATTCCATAGCCTTTTGATATTCAAATAATTTTGAGGCATCATTGATCACCTATTCTTGAAGGAGCAAGTTTGGGTCTACTTCTCTTATTTGGCTCCAAGTTTCTAGATTCGATTCAAGTTATTATTATCTTGAGAAAATGGTTCATTCATTTTTAAAATAGTAGTTCTCCCAACCTGCAATTCATTGTATATTTTGACAACTTCTTTGATTAACGGATTCACTTCATGCAGTATTCTCTCCATCCATCCACTTACCGATCTCCCTTTCGGCATAGCTTCTTGATCTCATGATATGAAATTTCCTTGATGGTAGATGATACCATCATAGTTGTAGTAGTTGAGACTTTGGTAGATGGATTTGGATGGGTTAATTTACGTAGCAATGCAGTGAGCTATTTGACCTTGGCTTTGAGCTCATCCTTCGTAGTCTTCTCTTTCTTCTAGCACAGGTCGTGGCTGATCCAATATTTTCCCGGGGCAAAATATGGACAATATGTTCCAAAATTCTTAGATCTATAACATCTCCCAGAGGAACCTTCTTTTTCTACTTAGGACTTTTCCTAAAAAACCATTCTAGGATGGCTAATACGAGATGAAGTTTGAGCAGTGGATCCAATACGAAGCATTAGTTAAGATAAGAGCATAGAGAAACACCGGTGGCATTTGGGTAGAAGTAGCAATGATGGATGAGGTGGACATAAGGATAGCCATAGGAGTTGATAGAATGATGTTAGGGGATGAAATATAATGAAATGGAAGTGTTAAGGGAAGTGAAGAAGAAATAGGTGACCCGATAGTTTCTCCAGCTGAGAGAAGCTGGAAGGGATGAAAACACTTGGGCCATAGAAGGAGATGGGAAGGAAGAAATAATTGTGGGGGTGGAAGGAACTAAGGTTGGAAGTGACAATGGAAGAGGAGGGAGAGATGGTGGATCTTTGTCAGCTTTGGGAGAGTCGCGACTTCAACTACTTCTATTACAAGTGCTACGGGAGATATAGCCTTGGGAATAGAGGTCTGCATAACATAAGGATCTCGTTAATGTGAAATCACAGCACCCCTAAATGAGTTATGGATATGATTTTCTAAGGCAGGGTCATTTTGTGTGATTTTCATAATATGGGACCATCTCTCAAGCTGTGGGACTTGATGACTTGAGATGGCCCTCCATAGAAAGATGGCTTCTTCTTCCTAATCCTAGTACTAAACTACTTCTAAGGAAGGAAATGCAACTATCTACTCCTAATCTAACAATTCCAAGGGACCATGGAGAGAGATAGCATGAAAATAAAGAAATCCTACACAATAGAGGTGATATCACTAAGAAAAGGGAAGTGTTGGTCACAATCTCAGCTACTTGAAGTAGAGAGAAGTGATCGAGGAGAGCATGGACAAGATGCACCATAGACTAGAGATATATTTCACACAGAACACCACTTCAAAACCCATTAAACATAGCTCCGGGACCTGCAAAAAAACATCGAATATGCATAGTATACCTTGAAATGACGAGAGGTGAGGAGAGACAATAAAGTAAAGGATGGACATATGCATCAAAAATAGAATTTATTGCTCCAAAAGTTCACATGTACATCATTAGTGGGCAAGAGGCAAGAAAATGTAATTATAGAGCCGTGAAAGGAGGTTCGATTCCATTTTCAACCACGGGAAGAAAAAGAGAGAGGGGGCAAGGGAGAAGAATGAACAATAAATTTTTACAATGAATCTTGCCCTTGTATTTATAGATTAGAGCAAAGAGAAGAAAGAGAGAGGGAGAAGTGGTAAAATTAGGACAAAACTGAACTACCGTTGTTAATGCTTCGATAAAATTTGTGCCCAAATCTTGTCTTTTTGTATTGATCCTTGGTTTGGCACCTTGAAAGATGAGGAAACAACGAAATAGAACAAATCCTATCTGGTTTTTTGAGACTGTTGGATCCTTCATTGAAGGCCTGAAGTTGTTTCCTTCATTTTTCTTCACCTAACCTCCTCAAAGTTAAATTTTTAGACCTTCGTGGCATGGGTGAGGCCGAGATCTTTTCAACGGCGTCGATTTGAAATATTTCGAGCCCTAGGTTGAAAGATGAGCGTTTGTATCGGGTGCATGTACGGGAGGGTGAAAAAACACCTTGACAAATGGGTCCCTTTTTATATGGGACACGTGGCAGCCAAATTAGGGAAAAATCAGGTTTGCGGGTTCAAAATTTATCTTTTACCATTTTCCGGGAGAATCACAAAATCTAGAAAACTCACGTGGCCTGCTGACTCTACTTTTTGACTCTGTTTGACCATTTTACCCTGCTTTCATTTTGTCCTAAGATACGTGGAGACAAAGCACTTATTTGAGAACCCTTTCTCTATTCAATCTTTGAATCAATGCCATTAAGACACTTGGTAGCCTCTGTTGGCCTAGCTCATTCATTTTACAATGGTTCCCCTTATGCGGGATTGTGATCAATCCAATATTTAGCAAGGGTGAAATATGGCTAACAATTTGGCGACTCACGGGGACATCCGCCTACTAGATGAAGAGACCGGTGACCTTGAAGTATCTATTAGGTATGAAGTATACCGATAAACATGAAAATGATATGAAATTTTAAAGATCGATCCTTGATCCACTTGGAAACCAACTAAAATTTGGAGCTAATCTTCGCCAAAAAACCATTACAATGCACTGTGCAAGAGCAAAACAACAACACCAAAAACTATGTACAAACTAAAAATCATACATGCTCTAAATAGAACATGCAAATTATGCAAAAGCATTTCTTCTACTGAAAACAAACCTACCTACACTACTCTAACCAAGAGAAAAGGGAGTTCAAATAAAGCCTGCAATTGGTAGGGAGAAATAGCTTCCCTTCCTCAAAAATGGAAGCCATGCAACTGATTTGGCATTGAACATGGATGGTTGGATGACTGAAAAACTGACAATAATATGGTCCTCCACCCAAATCATCAAGGTGTCAACATTAATTGAAAATACCTCCTCAAGCTGACCTGCATTAGACTCCTAGAGGTATTGATGGTGACCCTTGGTACTTTGATGCTCATCCTCATGCCTTGAAGTAGGCATGACTGGTTTTGGTTTCTCCTTTGGCTCCAATGAAGCCAAGTACTTGATTAGGCATGGTCTAATCCTTTAGATGTGCCCATTTCTCTGAAATTCAACTCCAAGAATGGAGTCTTCCTGCGAGACCTTCTTGGGTGGATGGTGTGAGAGAGATGATGACATCCTCCTGCCTTTTCTCTTCCTCCTCATTTGAAGAACATGGAAGATCAAGATCTTCCAACCTTGGTTCCAAAGGGCTGTTATGAAGTGCAGGCTGCTATTCTGAATTTTATCCTCCACGGTAGTAGGCTCATGTGCATGGAAGATGGATGGAGGAGAAAATGATGTAATCTCCTCGGGATCCTCTCCATCAAGAGAATTCTCCAAGTTAGATAGATAATCTACCTCCTCGTTGTCCTGCTACATGTGTTCGACCTCCTCTATGGTGTCCTTCGAATCTGTAATTTTCTCACCATGGTTCCCCTCATCTTCAAACATGAAGTTTGAAAGCTCAAACTCTTCTTCAACATTAGAGCTTGAAGGGGATGAAGTGGGAGGAAGAAATAAAGGTTCTTATATGGTCTACTTCGCACTTGGAGCCTCTGAAACTGTATGGTCCTCCTCCATAGCCAGAATGTACTTCACTTCGTTTGGATTAGGAGTAGCTCCTTCTTCCCCTGCTTTTGCTATAGCTGGAGCTTCCACCACTTGTGGCTTTACCTCAGCCTCCTCTATAGGCTTAACCAACAAGGGAACCTTTGAAAACTCAAATTTAGCAGCCCAAATCTTTATATTTTATATCATTTCTTCTCTTTTGGGTTCCTCTATTTGATGTTCTCCTTGGCTGGTTTTTTTATTGTTTTCTTCCCAACATGGGTTTGGGAAAGTACGAGGAAGGATGGGTTGATTTACAATAGAATTTGCAATTGTTTGTGGTGTAGGGGAAGGTATTGCTTTTGGCTCTTATGGAGAGGGATTGGATTTGGGAGGGAAAAGGGCGAGAAAGGCGAGGTGGGATGGAAGACTAGGAGATAGAGAAAGCCAATTTCTTCTTCCTAATCCAAACACTAAACTACTTCTAAGGAAGGAAATGTGACTATCTACTCCTAATCTAACAATTCCAAGGGACCAAGGAGAGAGAGAGAGCATGAAAATAAAGAAATCCTACACTACAGAGGTGATAGCACCAAGAAAAGGGAAGTGCTGGTCACAATCTCAGCTGCTTGAAGTGGAGAGAGGTGAGCAGAGGAGAGGGTGGACAAGATGCACCATAGACCAGAGATAGATTTCACATAGAACACCACTTCAAAACCCATTAAACACAGCTCCCAGGACCTACAACAAACATCAGAATATGCACAATATACCCTGTAATGACGAGAGGCGAGGAGAGACAATAAAATAAGCAAAGGATGGATAGATGCATCACAAAATAGAATTTATTGCTCCAAAATTTCACACAGTACATCGTTAGTTGGCAAGAGGCAAGAGAATGTCATTAAAGATCCATGAAAGGAGGTTCGAGACTCCATTTTTGACCACAGGGATGAAAAGAGAGAGGGGGCGGGGAGAAGAATGAATAACAAGTTTTTACAATGATTCCTAACCCCTGTATTTATAGATTCGATTAGAGAGAAGAAAAGAGAGGGATAAGTGGGATAATTAGGTCAAAACTCAACAAACGCTATTTATTAATGCTTCCGATAAAATCTACCCCCAAATCTATCTTTCTTTGCATGGATCCTTGGTTTGACACCTTGAAAGAAGAGGAAGCGATGGAAATAGATCGAATCTGATCTAGTTGTTGAGACTATTGGATCTGTATTGAAATCCGAAGACGTTTCCTCCATTTTTCTTCACCTAACCTCCTCAAAATTAAAGTTTCGAGATCTACGTGGCATGGGTGAGGCTAAGATATTTTCAATGATGTTAGATTTACAATATTTCGAGCCTTGGGTGAAAGATACACCCTCAAAGTTTGTATTAAGTCCGTACGGGAGGGCAGAAAAATAACTTAAAAAATGGGTCCCCTTTTGATATGGGACACATGGTGGCGGATTATGGCAAAATCAGGTTTGTGGGGTTACGAATTTATCTTTTACCCTTTTTCCATGAGAATAAAAAAATCTAGAAAACTCCTGCAACCCCGCTACTCTACCTTTTGACTTTTTTGACCATTTGCCCCTGCTTCTATTTTGTCCTGAGACATGTGGAGATGTAGTGCTTGTTTGAGAACCCTTTCTCTATTCAATCTTTGAATCAGCGCCATTAAGACACTTGGTAGCCTCCGTTGGCCTGGCTCATGCATTTTTCAATGGTTCCTCTTATGCGGGATCGTGATCAATCCAATATTTGACACGAGGTAAAATATGGATAACATGATCTAATAAAAAAAAAAAAATTTGAAAATTTTCCCCATTCTAGAATGGGAACAATAGCTTGCTATTTTTGGGGAAATAGACTGGATTGAGCACCACAAAAACAAGACATAACACGAACTCAAGAATCTCGGGGTTTCTAAAATAGACCGGTGCCTTATCCATTGGTGAAAAATTAATATAGGAGACCTCCTCTCAATACAAAGCTACGTGCACAGAGACACACAAAAGGAACAGGGAAGGGAAACAAGTGAACATTGGGAAAGTATATACAAAGAAGGAATATATTTATAGGGGCAAGAAGAGAGACTCTACAAAATTACACAATACTAGAAACAAGTTGAGAGAAATAAGTACCTTTGTGGAACAACATGTCGAAAGTATGAGGCACCCGAGGACTGAAAATGATCATTTGAGTATACGAAAACATCCAAGGGGCATTGTGTAGCTTGAAATAGAAAATTAAAACAAGTATACCATCCATACAGTGATACTCCATAGTAAAATTATCTAGTTCATGTGAAGAGCTGAATGTCTTCTGAAGCTTCTCTTCTTCTAAAAATGAGAAGGTGGAGGAATAGTGCCATACAAAATCTTGTACGATGCTTAGTTGATTCCATACTTATTTCCCTATACCACTGAATTCTAAAAATAGGATTCCTAAGAAGATCCAATTCTTATAGCACCAACTTCCTACTTCAATGAATTGCTAGTCACATCTGTGTGAGGATTTTGGAAATTATCAAGACATAAATCTCAAAGCTCATGTACTTCCATAAATTTTCCTTGTAATAATTCTCAAGAGGAATTAGGAAAGAGGTACTGAATGATTTATCATTATCATTTCCTTCAATCTATGGAATTTCTACTTTACCCCTGAAGAATACACCTTTTGTTTCAACAAAATCAGCACTCCCGCTTTCTAGTCACGGAGTGTCTTGCTTCTTAGCATGACAAGCTGCATTACTGATTTATCTTCATGATTAGTAGGGAACTTAAAGGATGTTAGACTAGGTAAAAATTGATCAACAAAATCATCCTCTTCCTCTTTTTGCATCCATAAGAGTGAGCTGAAACAAGACTGTCATAATCATAATTGTGAAGAAAATATTCCAGGCATGGATTTCCATTTTCTATTTGTTTTGAAGGACTGCAAAAAGGCTCATGTGTGCTCATCTTATCAATAAATATAACAGAGGACTAGTGATCTCATTGATTTCTTTTTCTTTAGGTACATACACTTGTTTTTCATTGAAAGAACTCAAAACAACAAGAGAATGGTCAACAATGACCTTCATCTCAGTGTATTGAAATTCTTCAATCATAGGAGAAGGAGAAGTCTTGTCCATTTTGTTATGATGAACATCCACTTCCACCAGCATAGGATCACTTCTTTCAAAACAAGGACATTCAACCTCGTTCAGGACATATCTTGGTAAACTCTATTACAGATTGAAACAAAGCCTCAAGTGTTTGTCTTCTTCATTATTTGAAGGAATATTAAATTGGTATGCATCAGGTGGAGCAACAAAAAGACATTCATTTTTAGAATTGAGATAAATGTAGATTCCACTTCCACGGCAAAGATAGATAAACGTAGTTGTTATGATGAACCTCTAATTCCACCAAGTATAGGATCACTTCTTTCAAAATAAGGACATTCAACTTCAAAGTGTGTGACATATCTTCTAAATACTCTATTTTCAGATTGAAACTAAGCCTCAAGTTTTTTTATTCTTCATTATTTGAAGGAATATTAAATCGAAATGCATCACGTGGAGCAACAAGAATACATTCATTTGTGGAATTGAGATAATGATGGGAAATGAATACTTGATAATGTGGAGAATCATCTTGAGTAGCGTCTAGAACTTGAATGTTCTTCTCTTCATTAGAAAGTGTCTTATATTCATTGACTAATTGTTCTTGAATTTGATTTACCTCCTCTTGTGTCTACAGTTGCCTGTATTATCTTTGTACTTCTCTCATAAACTGTATGGAATTTTTTTCATCTGCAGGTGCTATTTTCATCTTCCTACCTTTTGCAACACTTTATTGATATTTAATCCATAAATATTTGATCACTGGGTCATCACACACAACAATTTGTTCCAATCTATTTTTCCTTTCTTGCATTGTTAGTTTCTTTTCAAGAGGTGACACATGTGTGATAGTGGATTTATTTTTGGCATATAGAACACTAGAAAATTATGGAATTTTATTTCTTACTTACTTGCCTTATATAGGTTACAACAGTGTTTGTGAAATCAATCTTGGATTCATACCTTCGTAGAAGTTTTGCAAAAACTTGACTTGTTCTGGATTGAGTGGAACTTGAAAATGTTGAGCGGGAGATCTCCATCCTCGTCCCCGTAACTTTCACTATCTGTTGGTGTGGACCAACAAGTGTTTTTCATTTTTCCTTCGTTCCTAGGAAGGCTCCTAAATCAAGAGAACGAATGTGACAGAAGTTCGTTCCTAGCGAAGTGACCAAAAAATTGTTGGTTGGATTTTCTGTCACTAAAAATGCTCAATGGAAGTGCATAGAAAACCAACAATAGTTAGGTAAATTCACCTTTTGAAAAAGTGAAATTTCCTCTGCTTTGTGAAAGGGTCAGTTCCCTTGTATGATATGGATTTTGTATTTTTAATGCTTTTAACCATAAAGCACAAAATGGCAGAAAATTTGAGAAATGGAAAATATGGAGAGAAAGGAAGAATGAATGTGAAAGAAGAAGTGCAGATTATAAGAAGAGAGATGAAAAAAATGAGAACTTCCCTATCAGAAAGAAAGGAATACAATGGGTGTAAAATCTAAGAAGCACAAAGTATTCATCTCCCTCAGGGTATGTTGATATGGCACAAATTCCATGTGCTTCGATGATTGGAAAAATGTCTGATTAACATAGGCATCATTCATACTATGAAGGATCAACAACATTAATAATTCAATCACAAGCAATTTAACTGATTTTGTAATTGGAAATCATTAACACAAGAATATAAAAATATTGTATTGATTTGTGTACACAAAGTTACAACCACATATGTAGATAGAAAAGCCTCTCCAGAACATAGAATGAAAGAGTGAGAAATAGAGAGCCTTTTTACCATTGCAATACAACTTTATATAGGCATTCATCTCCCAAAAGCAACTATGAAACTACCTGACCAACTCTTAACCCCAATCTCAACCTCAAGTTAACTCAACTTGAGTTACATATCACATTACAATTTATAGATATATAATATTTAATTAATTTGGTAAAAAAATTAATTAAATACATTTCAATTTGGTGATCACTTGGATGAGGATTAAATTTTTGCTTCATGTCATCCCATCACCTGTAGTTGGAGAGAATGATGTCCATGCCTCTTAATTTCACTTTCAATTACCATTAAATTGCCATTATGAACCGAGTTTTTTCCATTAAATTATCCCACAAATCTATATAAATTCCTTGTTTTCTTGGCTCTTTTGCATAGATCTCAAATCCACGTTTCCAACAAGTATTTTTTTGTGCAATTTTGTTAAGAAACACTCAAGTTACAACCATCCGAGTCGCAAGCAATTGTTTTTAGGATTGCTAGGCTTAGAGGACTGTGAAGAAATACCTTTGGTTGGAAAAGACATTTAACCATTTTCTCTTCTCTTCTAATGTTTTAAATAAATAAAATGTCACGGGTATTTAAATCGAGGGGATCATGCTTCATGCCGAGCCATTTAATAGCCATCTCGGCTAGCTTTGGATGAGCTCGTCCTTTCCTTGCATTGCCATTTACTTCCACCTAGCTATCCTACTTGTAACACCTCCCACATAGCCTTATTATTCCTGCTCGGGAAGATTTTACATTATACTACTCTAGTTCCATGCCAACTAGGCATTCACCTTTGGCTCATTTCATATCGCTATGACAACTACTTAACCAAATCAACCAAGTTGGTTGCCATCTCAATGAGTCGAGCTTCTACATTGCGTGGTTAAATGAAAATCATGCTTTATCCTCTTTATTCCACCTCCTTGGGGCTTTCACATTACTTTTGATGAGGAAACATTAATATTAAATTGCACAATTTACCTATGGGCCACTTGGGCTCATAAACGCCGACTTCTCCACATTATGTTGAAATGCCCATGTCGGACCCATATCATTTCTTCAAACCCACTTGGACCCTGGCATGGGTTATTTATGTCGTTGACCCCGATGTATCCACATCACACCCTTTTGTAGTGATTTCAAGTCTTTTGATCATGCTTGTCCAAAGTGCAACTCAGGCCGATTTTTTGCCACCTCAAAGCATCTCATTCCCTTTCGGCCATTTCAGCTCTTTCTTTGCACTAATGTCTGTGTCTTTGTTTGGGAAATAATTTTCCACCTCAACTACAAAGGTGCCTCCCTTAACTTAGTTTCTTTGCTAAGTCTTGTGCTACTGAGATCGCTATATTTTTCCTTTTCCGACTCGAGCTCGAGCTCTCGTGTGATTCGTCATTCATTTTTTGAGCTCGAACCCATGGTACCAACTTGGGCATCTAACTTGGTAAGTATTACAAAACTTGATGGGGATACTCAATTGAATTTCATATTTATGCACTGATCCATTCCCAATAACTTGGTCTAGGATCTTGGTGTGCATGAGCAACTCGATCCCTCATTACAGTGTACCAAGCCATATTATGCGCAGATGCGTCCGAGTTGCGTTGGCTCACTGCAACTCTCCTACTTTGAAAAGGTCTTCCCAAGTCAAGCTGTCTCTAGACAACCAACTTGACCATGTTATACATGATGCGAGTCTAGTCACCTTGCCTCCAATGTGACTTCACCGTGACCTTTGAGGAGCTCAAATCTTCCCATTTTCCATTGTTATGCACCACTAAGCTGAGCTCACATTAGAGAGATTGCAGTATGGTTTTATGCTAGCTCAATTGGTCTCTTTTAACACAAATCTATAGCTCAAGGTATCCTTAAAGTGATTACTCAGTTTAAATAATACATGAGCTGAAGATAACCCAAAGTATATCTTTATATTTATGTATTTTAAGCTCGGGCTCTTAAACCAAGAGCCACCATTCATTTTTATTACTATGTCTTCGTTAAACTTCTGTCATTCTACCATTTCCATCAATCTTGTGAAACTTAGTGAGTTCATGAGGCATACTTACCTTGACTTCTTCACATTCCCTACAGAGTTCAAAGGGGATATTTCACTAGCTCGGTCTGTAATATTTGAGCTCGGCTATGGGCTCAAGGAGCTCATATTCTATGCAACGACTTATTCTAGGAAGTACCTCTCTGGTGATACTTTTAGCTTATTTTCCTCAACATGCAGGTAGTTCCGTAATGGCTTTAGACATCTTATTGAGAATCTTGTGTCAATGTAACCATGCACATTGATTGTGCCCTATTGATCATGGCTTAACATAGAACCCGACCTATATAATTATTGCTCAACATCTTGGTTCTCATAGAAATGGGATTAATTTTCCTATATGTATAGGTCATAGTCTCATCCCCCTTGTTTAATGCATCACTTCTCCATTAAACAATCGGCTCGATTTAAATGAGTAGCTCGGAATTCACACACATAGCTCGATGCATCATACAAGTAGCTGAATCTTCCTTTTTAGTTCATCCCCCTTGAATACAACTCTTAGCTCGTTGGGTCCTCAACTCACCAATATTATGCAAACTCATAGGACTTGGTGGAGACATTTCATTCCCTTATGCAATGGCTCACTCACTTGGTATTAAATGACTCATCCCCGAATGATGGCTCGTATCTCCAATCCCTAGCTCAATGGATCTAAAACTCATATAACTCAATTTCTAAAATGTGAAACAACTCAGCTTGTGAATGGTTTGTATTAAATCGAGCTCACCCAAACATGAAAATCTTGACTCCTTTAAAACTTAAGACTGCTCGATTCCTTTAAATATCATCCTGACATAACAACACCAATTCGGTCAAGCACTACTAAAATATCAGAACTTGGTGTATGATTTGATCTCGGTATGATGAATATCTTTTGAAGGTAGTTTGGTTTGCTTCTATGAGACTTGAAAATGGTCCCTACCTTGATCTTCATCGAGAGAACTAGCTCGGTTCAATCCATTTAGCTCGCCCATGCGAGAGGAGCTTGACCTTTTGTAGAGATAACTCAAGAGACCGCCAATATCCTCTTAGCTCGGTCAAGAGATCAAACAAAACTCAATTCACAAACAACTCACCAGAGCCCCTTCGTCAGCTCGGTTTATTGCATTACTTAATGTACTATGTAAATAGCTTAGTGAGCTAAGAAAATAGCTTGGTTGGGATTTCTGCATAACATAAGCATCTAATCCAAATATTTTAAAATTTTCAAAAATTTGCCCCATTCTAGAATGGGGAACAACAAATATATACTTATAATGAATCAACAAATGTTATGAGCCCATTACAAAATAAACATGAACTAAATTAAAAATAGGAGATGGAAAAATTGACAAAGATTAGTTTCTAGGGAGTTTTAACTCTAATTCATAAAATTAGATGCCTTCCTTCTAAAAAGTGTTGAACTTTAGGTTTCCTACGTTAAGACCCAAAGTTAACATTCCTATTTTTCTAGGTTGACTAGTGACTTGGTATTTGTATTGGAAGGTGCGGTTATTTTTCTATAACATTCTCAAGTTTGAAAACAATTCTTTACACTCATGAGATTTGTCAGCTCTTAGTGAATCACATTCTAACATTCAACAAGAATTGAATAAGAAGTCAGTAAAATTGTAGATCTTTTTCAAAATACCCAAACTATGGTAGGAATGGTTATGCGAAAATAAACACAAATTACATTCTTAGAGAAAGACTACAGTTAACAAATAAATTTACTGAACTGTGTGAATTACAGATATCAAGTTTGTGGGTATGTTGTTGAATTTTCTACAAAACTTTCTTCAATTAGCATTTTTTATTTAAATAGGTGTTAAATTTAAGTTTTATATGTCTTTGAGTTGCTTCAAAACTATTGTTTTGGGTGAAAACTATAAATAAAAACAATAGAGTGACAAGAGTTCTATTGTAAATGGAATCTGGATGTAGTTGTTGTCATCAAATCAATGCACCCCCGAATGGCCATAATGTTATTAGGACATTCGGTGTGATTGGGACACATGGGATCACCTCTCAAGCTATGGAACTTGGGCTTGAGGTGAACCTCCAGAGAAGGCCAATTTCCTCTTCCTAAACTAAGTGGTGTACTACTCCTAGTGTAATAAAATGACTATCTAATCCTAGGCTAACATTTTCATGAGTTTTAGGGAAAGAGATTTGCAGAAAGGAAACTATACTAGTCATGGTGATGCACCAAATAGAGGGGTGTTTACACTCCGAAAGGGTTAATGTGGGTAGGATGCTTACATCATTGACCACCCTCACCTATTGCAACTTGAAAGGGTACAAAATACCACAAACTAGAGCATACATTCCTTTGTTAAACTAAAATATTACAATGAATAGATTGAACTTAGTAAAAAACACAATCAGTTCATCATGAGGACATAACACATGCACATGCAAAAGAATTCATTTCTATGATAGAAAATGATATCATAGCTTTTAATAATAGAAGGAAAACTTAAATTTTCTGGCTGACACCAACACTAGTTATATCATTTCTTCACAGTGTGAAATAAACTAATCCGAAATGAAGGCAGGTCAATCACTTACATTAAGGAATTATGCATTCACAAGACATACATGATTAATCATTTGCATAATACATCAGAATTTTCAAGGAAACATGTCACTCTTGAAATATAATTGAAAGATTTTAAAACATTTGAAGTGCTCTTCCAAGCTTGAAGAGAAACTCCACCAAAAATAATCTATATCTCTTGTTCTCTCTATCCTCTTAATACTCCTTGCACTCAACTATTTATAAGTTCTTAGGTTGAGCCATTATAGTTGGGCCCTTAACTAACATTTAACTAAAAATAGAAATGTCATTAAATTAAGGAAACATGCTCCCACGAAAATAGCAAATTTGTTAGAAGGGTTTGACTAAGTCAACCCTACAACTTTGACCAATTTGGAGCTCGAATCTGTCCTTTCATGGCCACTCAACTTTGTTTGGTTCAGCTATGATCTCTTCCTCTTCTTGGTTTTTGTTGTTCTTCTTCCCATGTAGCCATTCGATGCTTATACTCGATGAAGCGTTTGATGATCCCATGAATTTCTTCATCTTCAGGCCCACATGCATAGTGATTCATGACATCCGTGGTCTTAATCTCCCTTGTGATCTTGACTGGAACTCTTCAAAGTTTACTCAAAGCTGTCTTTAACCTCATTGTGATTATGGCATAGGACTAATTGATCAATGGATTCTCTGCTGAAATTTTTGGTGACCTCATCATCATGCTTCACTAAGTCCTTTAAGTTTTCCTTAATTTGATCCTCCGGAAGAGCATCAATATTTTCATTGAAGAATTTGCAATTGACAATATTTAATTCCTCTTATATGTCATTCAAGGAATCCATGATCTCTACCCACTTATCATCCAACTTCTTTATTAAATGTTGTAATACTTGGCACCGAGAATTCCATAGCCTTTTGATATTCAAATGATTTTGAGGCATCATCGATCACCTCTTCTTGAAGGAGAAAGTCTAGGTCTACTTGTCTTATTTCACTCCAATTCGCTAGATTAGATTCAAGTTGTTATTATCTTTAGAAAATGCTTCATCCATTTTGCAAATAGTAGTTCTCCAACCTGCAATTCATTGTATATTTAGACAGATTCTTTGATTAATAGATTAGCTTTCTGTAATATTCTCTCCATCCATCCACTTATTGATCTCCCTTTCTGGCCTAGCTTCTTGAGCTCATGATAAGAAATGTTGTCGATGGTAGATGAAACTATCATAGCCGTAGTAGTTGAGACTTCGGTAGATGGAGTTACCTAGGTTACTTTACGTAGCAATGCAATGAGTTGCTTGACCTTGGCTTTGAGCTCATCCTTCCTAGCCTTATCTTTGTCATATTTTTCCATAAGAGCCCCAAGAGTAGTGTGCACATCTTGCTTGGATCCTTCATCGGTGGATTTTCCCGGTGAAAATCTGGAGATCAATTAATCTACTGGTGTAATTGTTTCTTTAGTTTTCCCCTCAACGGGGGTAGTAACCTCTACTATTCGCTCACCGAGATGGGTTCACCGTCGGACTTGAAACAATCCTTGGCCTCTTGGCCTATCTTTTGGGCATATGTTCCAATATGTTGAGATCTATAACATCTCCTAGAGAGACCTTCTTTTTCTTATTAGGATTTTACCTAAAAACCATTTTGGGATGGATAATGCAGATGAAGATGGATTAGTGGATCCAATACCTAAAGCATTAGTTAGGACAAGCGCACTAGAAACACTGGTGGCATTTGGGTAGAAGTAGAAATGATGGATGGGTTGGACGTAAGGACAGCCATAGGAGTTGATAGAATGATGTTAGGGGATGAAATAGAAGGAAATGGAAGTATTAATTGAAGTGAAGAAGAAATAGGTGACTGATAGTTTCTCTGGTGAGAGAATTAGAAGGGACAAAAACACTTGGGCCATAGAAGGAGATGGGAAGGAAGAAATGATTATGGAGGTGGAAGGAACTAAGGTTGGAAGTGACAATGGAAGAGGAGGAAGAGATCGTAGATGTTGTGTGGCACCGAGAGAGTCATTGACTTTAACTACTTTTGTTACAGTCTTTGTAGGAGACATAGCCTTGGGAATAGAGGCCTTGAGAGAGATGACCTCCAACAACAAATGAAATCTTCTTTGGAACTATAGGGGCCTTTTAGGTTGACCTTTTCCCCTTGGTGGGTGTTGGTTGACTTATGGTTGATCAAGTTTCCAAATTTATAGATTGCTCTGCCCCTTGGGTGAGATTCCCAAAGTATTCAACCAATTAAAGGTCCTCTTGAATGGGCCCCGCCATTTATTTCGTACTACAACATTATTTTACATACCAATAAATCTATATAAATGGTTTATTTGTAATATTATCATCTTTGTATGCTGAATCCAAAACCTCATCATTATCTTGTGCATCCTTTAGTACATCGGCCAATCCAAACTTCCAAACTTCATCCGAGTCAATCTCTCATAATCCCTTTGTCGGATGATGTATTCGTCTCGATAATGAATCCAAATATCCTCCAATTGGGGCACATGGGAACCGAACTGACCTGTTTCGCCGAATTTTCCCCAATAGTCAAAGATGGTCAGTGGATGAAAAGTTTGCAAGGTTACTTAGGCCATTTCTACATCCACATTTTTGGCCTTATGAATATTCAGGAAAGTATACCTACCAATCAAAATAGGGAAATGCATTCCCACTTTGTGGTGCTTGTTCTAAATTTGATGATAATCCAACAACTACCGAACCAACTCCAGTAGTACCCATTTATTAGTAGGACACCTTAGTAGTTACTAGGAGCACCTATGAAGCCTGGAATCCAAATATAGGTAAATGTAGGAAAATTAAGGTAGATGGCTCTCCATTCACGTACCTCTTTGAAAGCTTAGTTAGAAATCCTCTAATTATACAAATGACTCCTTATCAAAACGGTAGATGATAACAACAAAGAAAGCATTATTGACCCTACAAAAATGTATGCTTCCCTCATCCGGTGTGAGCTAAGGATAGAAGTCATAAATTTGAGAGGTTTTGCGAATGCCTTTAGTATTCAACCCATTAAAATATCCTATAGCAGCAGCAACAAAAACCAGAAAGGATGTCATGTAGAAATTATTTGTAGCTAGCACCCTACTCAACTGATAGCAAATGGAGCTACTGATATGCTCCCCCCATCGGATAAATTCTTTATTTTTCTTGATAGTGGTGATGTACAAGAACATCCACTCTTGAAATTCCTTGGTGGATGGGAGACCGAAACTCGTCTTAGCAACACAATGATATCATTGACCCTCTGAATGAAGTCTTCCCTATACATGGTAACTTAGTCACGTTCTTAGCCAAATAGATTTTCATCATGATCTTCGTGCATACTTCCACCTCCCTATCCCAATGTTATATTGTTTACTATGGTGATATTGTGGTGTAATCTTTGACGTCAAGAAGTTTGAGGAGATTTTCGAAGAAGTCTGGGTCTAGATGAATTACCACTTTATCATCAACATCCTTAACCGACATAGAATCCTCGTCAAAATGAGTAGCTATGGATAGAATGAATTCTGGGCAATGCATAGATGTGGGAAAATTGGCAGCTCGCAAGCCCACATGCCGTATATGGCCTGCATCCATGGTTTCTTATTTGGAGCCTTCACTCTTTCGCAGAAATCGGAAAATCAATCTACCCTAGGTCGATGTCTCCTATGTTCCCCAAGTCTGAAGATAAGTAGGATTGAGGAGAAACTCCAAGAAATGAATACTTCATCTTGCCCTTTGATGTGGAAGTAGACAACAAGCTCTTTATTTTAGAACCTAATGACTTTTTGAATCCCGAAAACTGAAGTGTAAATTTTTGAAATGATAGGTCCCAAAATCCACGAAACCATCAACTTCAAAGCCTGAATCAAACAATTTCCAAAACAAAAAGTTTGAGAACACGAAAAGAAAAACTCCAAAATTCTCAAGTGGTAAGTTCAGAAGAAAAAAATCTAAAGTTCTAAAGAGAAAATTTCCGAAACAAAAAAGTTCAAAAGTGCATAGTTCCCAAAAATTGAAAAAGCTCGAAAACCCAAAAACAAGAGTTTTGAAATGAAATCTTCTAAAATGCTAAAAACATGAGTTCTAAAACTCCAAAAAGACAACCTCCAAAATGATGAAAAATTGCCAAATATCTAAAATATGGGAAGAAGGTTTCTTGAACAACCCTAATCTCCAAATCCCAAAAATGAGAAGTGTTGAGAGGGTAAAATGGAAAACCTAAGAGGATCCTTTGAAACTCGAATGCCTATGGAAACCCAAAATGTAAAAGCACTATGGGAAATCAGTTTCTCATTTTAAAAGATACATATAGGAGGAACCAAAGGAAGAAAAATAGAAGGAAACAAAACAAAATAAAAGATATTAAACAAAAAATAAAATAACCAAGTTAAACTACCTCAAAAACGATATCAAAAAGCACAACAAAATAATATGTCGAGAGAAAATTGTTAGGTGAAAATGACAGTAAAAATGTGAGTTTAAATAGAAAACCCGATATTAATGGCAAAAACCTAGTTCGTATGAAAGTAGGTGAAGAATTAATTGCGCAAAAGACTCTGAAAGTCCAAAGTTCAAAACCTTGAAAGTCTGAAATTTCAGACTTTCGGGGTTTCAGACTTTGGAGATTTGGAGATGTAAAACGTGATTTGGAAATGAAGAGTTCTGAAACTTGAAAGCCAAAAAGTCTGAAATTTCAGACTTTCAGACTTCGAAATTCCAAAATGAATTTAACGAAAAGTGCGAACAAAAGTTCCAAAACCTGAAAGCCTGAAAGTCTAAAATTTTGGACTTTCGGGGTTTCAAACTTCGGAAAATTTAAGAGATATTTTCAAAAACTGAGACATAGAGTCTCCAAAACCCGAAGCTCTAAAGTCCAAAATTTCAGACTTTCGAGGTTTCAAACTTTGGAGATTTGGGTCCAAAAAATTGCCAATTGTTAAGTGAAAAACTCCGAACCCCGAAATCCCAATAGTCTGAAATTTAGGACATTCAGGTTTTTGAGCTTCAGATGTTTGAAAACACAATTTCCAATTCATGCCATTTAACTCCAAAAGAGAAAATCTCCAAAATCCAAAATCCAAAATTTTCAAGATTTCAGAACTTGGATAATTTTCACTTTACATTGCAAAATTCCTTCATACAAAATATTTTTCTAAAGAATTTTTGATTTACTACTCGACATCTATTTCACAAGGTAGCTTAAAATGTTAATAGTAACCATGTGATTGTGTAAGAAGTAATTGAATCTAGATGTCTCCTTAATTATGTTCTCTGAAATAATAAGTGACACAAGAGCATATTTGGCATATGAAATCTATGTACTTTAAGAGATCTCAAAGAAAATACAAAGTAGGTACACCAAGCAAATTAGAATGTGAAATATACCCCTATAATTATTACATAGAAATAGGAAATTGATGTCTCATCAATTAGTGAACAAGCTATCCACTGACAAAACCAGGTACTTGCAACTCTAGGAGATTCATTTGCATCTGCTACACATACAACACTAGTAACATGTTTTTCTATTTCAGATTTATGATGGATGACCCAGAAGGAGTCTTAGAAGAAATAATTTCCAAGTCGGAGCGCATTGTAAGAAATATCATTTTTTGGCAATATTAATTTCATAGATTAATTCAATTTGTTTGCTACTAATGATTTTTTTTCAATTTGTATAGGAGAAAGAAATTGGTAGCCAATCATCATTACGTGTGTTCCCTAAGTTTTGACATGTTCATCGGCGTAACCAAGGTCCTAAGAGGCTATTAGAATTTACATCCACTAGTGGTAATGGGATTCACATTGGTTACTGTTGGTGCTCAAATTTTCTTGCCTCATTTGTCATTAAAATTCTTTAGATTGCAACCTCTGTTATGTTTTCGCCTCCTTGGGATCAAATGGCGGTTGTCCTACATTTTGGTTTGACAGTGTAATTTCCCAGTCAAAATTACTTCTTGGCATCAGTTGAAAAGTGGCCTTTTCTGGTTGGATGCGGCTCTACGGGGTACTTCAAAAATTCCAAGGCTCATTTCAAACCAAAACATGTCCATGTGGAGGCTTCCGCCGGGCCTTCCCATACTTATACTTTTCACGTAACTTCCTAAAGGGGCTTGGGACACGTGGAGGGACCGCGCTGGTTTGGGGTCTCTAATTTTCGGGACCATCTCAAAGTGCGCCATTGAGACACGTAGCAGGCAGGTAAACAGAGGTGTGGGCCCGCAGGGAAAATGTGGAACTTTTTCCTTTTTGGAAAATAAGTAAAAAATGAAAAAATGAAGCGCAGTCCAGCTGGGACCCACATCAAAGGCTAAAGGTAGAAGGGCGGAGCTGCGGGGAAAATTTGGAAAATTTTCCTTTTTCCAAAAGTTATAAAATGTCAAAAAGGTGCCCCTAGACCCGTTTCCAATCACATTTTTCCATGTGGAGGGCTCAGATTAAAAGTTGAAATGTAGGATCAATAGTAGCTATGTATTTCATCGATTTTGCCACCATTGAAGCTCCAGGATGTTTGGAAACGCATCTTTACATCATTCTTCATCATTTTTGGTAAATTTGTGTCATTTTGGCCTGCGAGGTTCAATTGAATTAATTTGGGAGCTCAATTTGTCAATCTGAAGTACTTTTGAGGAGGATTTTTTCTTAGGATCGTGCAAGGAAGAAAATGCCAGATCTAGAAGTTATAGAATAAAATTTCAAAGGAAAAGGAAGGAAAAGGGACGAAATGATGAAAGTACAAGCGCGAAAGGTGAAAAAGGCATTGCCATGAGAGCAAAAATGGATGACCTGTCAAGACTAGCTACGCAGAGGCTCCGAGAAATGATTAAAAAGGGGATTTCTCACATGACAGAATCATAATGATTAAAGGGACTCCCGAGAAGTTGTGGCATGACATCCTAGTCAGTAGTCGAGGGCCCAAGAAACGTGATCTATTCACAGTTGGTCCACCTGGTAGATTTCGGATCTAAATTTGTTAAATATCATGTCGAAATAAATTTAGTAGCAAACAAAAGTCCCTCGAATATTCCTCTCTTTTGAGGGGAAAAGGTGTTGCAGGTGCCAAGGATGAAGAATATGCCTCTAGTTAGAGAAATGATGCAAATATTTGCAATGATTCACCTTTTTGGAAACACTTGACAACCTTTTTACGAATCTATTGAATGTCACCATCTGCAAATCATGATTCGATATGTCCAACAAAGGTGCTTCGAATATTCCTCTTTTGGGGGTGGGAATTGGATGTAAAATGGTGTATTATAAATGCAATCGGACTACTCTTGCAAATGGTCGGGAGTTAATTTTCATGAGAAAATTTTGAGAAAATCTCATCTTCTGAGAAAATTTCTAAGAAACTAGGTTGACTTCCTTTGTGTTAGATTTTCATTAATGTTGAGTTGGTTACGAGTATATAGCCATCAACAAGCTTTGAGACTATTTAAATAACTCTCCCTTGCTAATGAATTTAATAAACTTTGAGTTAATTTTGTTAAATCTCTAACAAGTTTTGTTTTTATTTCACTTTCAGAATGTTTGCAAGTAGTTTTTTTGTTCCTATTGCAATCTTGTATCAAAATCTCTTTGAATCACATAGATCTCAATCCTTGTGATAGTTTAGTGGCATCTGTAATTTCATTTTTCAGAAGAGCTTTCATTTGGGAATGAAATAAATGATTTAAAATCACTTTTCTTTCATCTGTTGATAGATATTGTTTGTAAGCCTCTGGGTGTACCTCAGGCATGATTGATCTTAGATTTTGATGTTTTATTGGGTCTTCTAACTCGAGCCTTCATGCTAGAATCTAAAATATTTTTGAAAAAGTGCATGTTTGGGCCTCCATTAATAAACACCTTCCGGTTGAGGGAATGTTTTAACTATCTTTGAAGCTTTTGTTATTGAGTTCTACATTTGTTGTGAATTTTCTCAATGATCTGGCAAAGTCCAATCTATCTTGTTGATCTCCCACCAATTTTTTTCAAATAAACAATCCTACCCCTGAACTACCCTATTTTTTTCTCTGTATATCCAAAAAATAACAAAATCCATTTGCTAAAGTATGCGAACTAATCGGGATTCCAAATGTCTTCAGTAACCTTAGCCATGTGTTGAAAATATCTCCATAATATGGAAGTGACAACTTGTGAGAGTTAGATTTGGTGTGTTGATCATATTTTCCCAGGTTTTTCTTTATAAAATTTGTGCAAAAGAAAGGTATTTATGTCTCCTTCAATAATCAAAGGTTACAAAATAGGTTCTCTTACCTTGGTTGAAAGGCACAACCTAAAATAGTTAGGATAAGATAACATCCTTTTAAGGTGCTACCCACTTCTTCAAAGCCCGAGTGCTAAAAAGTTAGATAAATTTATTCCTCAAATACAAAATGACATACATAATCATTTATCTTCTTTTAGGTGTCCTGTTAAATCCGTGATGCCGCTCGGTTTGTGAAGAAGAGTAAATCCAGGTACTAACATGTTTTACGGTGCCATTTTGTCGAGGACTTCTTTGAATAATTTAAGGTTTTCCAAACCTTGGTAATGTTTTTTGTAGTTCTGTGTGCAAATACATTTTGTAAACATCATTCTCTTATCAGATCTGTAAGAATTGAACAAAGTTATAAGTTCTACGTGTTGTCTATCCAATTTTTCCAGCAGTTATTGTACTAAGTTTTCCTCACCATTGATAAATTTGGGTGAAGGAGGGTCTGATTTGTAAATCTTTGCATGATTTTTAGTGTTGACAAACATTTGATAGATTATTTTAGTACATTTTCACAACTAGGGTGAAAATCCTTAGTGACAACTCCAGGTTGTTTTGATTTTGATAAATGCCAGTGTCTTAACCTCTGTCAATTGTGAATTTTTTATTGATCTTTGTAAATATGGAAGGAAGAAGATCTTTCTTCACTACAGACCCTAGTAGAAGGTTGTTTCTAGAGTTTGAAAAGTCTAATTCAGAAGGAGGAAAAATTAGGAAGGTTGTGGGAGATCAAGCATCAAGAAAAGAAATATCCATTGGTGAAATTGATCGACACGGGGTTAAAGATTACAATACTTCCTCAACTACTTCTAAATCAGGTAGCATCTATGTGAATCTGAATTCTCCATCTGGAGAGGGTCCATCATCTATATTTGAAACATTTTCTTCTCGATCTAACCTTGTGTTTTCAAAATCTAAATTTTTTTCCAAGAGACAGAGCCATTAGGGGATAGTCATTCTGAAAATTTTATCCCTGTACCAAACAGACCCCTCACTCCTCATCACTCTGTTTCTCTTGTAAGGTCACCTCCTCATAATAATATGGCTCAACCTCCACCCAGACCTCCATTTGTTAATACTTTTTGTCTCGTCAATTTTATAGATATGGATGGCTATCCGAATGCTATGCCACAGGATGTAAGAAACAAATTGCCTAAGTTTCAAGGAAATAATGCAATAACTGGTGATCAGCACTTGAAACTCTTTGTCAATATGATGGAGGATTTCGAAATAGAGTTTGAAGATGTATACATTAAATTGTTTATTCATACATTAGAGGAGGATGCAAGGGACTGGTATAAAGCTCTTCCTGATAACTCTATTGATTCTTAGATTGAAATTTAGAATGCATTTAGATTGTAGTATGGTGACAAAATAAACCATAGGTTTCTTTTTTAGAATTCGAGAATATTATAAAGAATCCAAATGAGTCAAAGTGCATGACTTTAATATGAGATTCAATAAGACATTGAGAATACTACCTATGAATTTGAGGCCATGTGATGAATCTTGTCTTATAAAGTATGCCGATGCATTTGAAAAGAAGGCCACATACTATTTGAGGGATAAAAACCTTGACACTTTGAGGCGGGACTTTACTATGGCTCTCAAATGAGTGAGAACAACATCAACGCCAATGGAAAACCTCCTAAGAGGGAAGGTGTTAAAATGATAAACCTAGAAAAATCTCAAGCAAGAAAGAGTGTGGATCTTGAGGAGGTTGTTAAAACTCGATAGGGGCTGTCAAATAAATCTCCTACAAATTAGCCCGAGTGAGAGAAAGGAATTGGGAAGAGTTCACAAGGCCAACAAAAGGCACAAAATCATGACAGATTTGGCAATCATCCTAGGGGTGATCAAAGGTCAGAAGATAGAGGTAAAGGACCCATGAGATCTATAAATAGACATCCCCAAGCACGTGAAAGTAGAATGGTGCCGATCCTCGGACTACTCGGGTTGCTACTATTGATGTCATTAATGAGATTGATTGGTGTTATAGATGATTTATGCCCCATCCTCCATGTGAAGTTGATCGGCAAGTAGAAGAAGTTGATATTGATGATAACACTGATGATGATGCATGCATGGTGGATTCCTCTATGGGTTCACGGTACGGAGAAACCTCGATCGAGATGATGAGTTCGAGAACTACTAAATATTTCTAGGATTACATTCATTGGGTATTACCTCTTCCTCCCACTCTTACTTCTAAGATAAATATGGTACAAGAATTTGAACTTCCTAATAATGATTTTGAGTACCTAAGAGCTTTAATGATTGAAAAATATGATGAAGGAACCCATTATGAGGAGGATAGGCGATTCTTAATGAATGTTGTGGTTGGCCATGAAAAAGAATACAATACCAGGAGTAAGGTTTCCAAAGGGTAGGGCCTCGGGAAAAACAAAATTCCAAAGTGCTTACTAGTATTTGTAAATAGGCTCCTAAGAAAGATACACCTTCCAAAGGCCTTGCTTTGTCCCAAACAAGATTCATACTTCTCCTCTTTCCCAAAATGTCAAGAACCCCATGCCATCTAACGAGTTTGATAAACTCCTTTCCAATGTTGCCTTGCCAAAGAATGTTCCATATGACATTGCCCAAATCTTGAGTTAGATCAAGATTTTTGTTCCTATTGTTGAATTGCTTAGAATCCCTGAGCATAGGAACAGAGCATTCAAATATTTGGGGTTTAGAGAAGAAATAGTCACCCAAGGTAGAAATGTTGAGATTCCTCCTGCCATTGTGGAATTGAAAAAACCCAAGTACTGGAAGAGCTAGGTGAGCCACCTGAAGTATATTTGGGAACATCCTTGGTTGAGTCTCAGCTGAAGGTGGATCCATTTTTTACTACTTTGATAATTAAGGATAAGTTGTTACACAACTGTATGTTTGATTCCAGAGCATCATGTAATGTTATTCCTCTTGAGGTCATGAATGAGCTAGATCTCAAAGTAACAATAGCTTATGGGAAGTGTACTGCCATGGATTCTAGGGAGGTGCCAATGGTTGGATGTGTCAAGGGTCTAATAGTGCAACTTGTAACTTATCTAGGTAAGAACTTGAAACTTGATGTTGTTATTGTGGATTGCCCTACCAAATGGGGTATGTTGTTGTCTAGAAAATGGGTTGCAAATGTTGGTGGGAGTGTTCAAATGGATATGTCCTATGCCACCATCCCTGATTGAGGGCAGCCTTGTCAAGTTACCTGGTGAAAAGAAAATGTTATATCTTATTGAGGACCCCAACAATGCTTCTTATGAAGTATTGCATGCAGATATTGATATTGATAACTCTTGTGAGCTATGTTGCTTTCAAGGAATATGAAATTGGTCAATGCAGGTATCATGAGCAGGATGATTTTCCGAGACTTTGATGTTTGATGCAGCCCCGAAAGATGTTGAAAAACTTGACACAGGCACAAGGGGTAAGCCTAAAAAAGTACGGTCAGATAGAACTCGGATGGAAAAGAAAAACAACCATATGACCGATTTTAAAAATATATCGAATTACTTAGCATGGTCGTATCGAATGGGCAGAACTTGAGGTTTTTCCTTGATTATTTTATTTGAATCAAGATGGTCACTATCATACGAGTGTATAGTTATTTGGTTTTGTTCTTCTTTTGTAGTTTTGTTTGTTCGGACCTTGGTGACCTAGTTTTAATGGTTTCTCAGTTCATTTTTTGAGGATGGTTATGGTTTTCTGCTCTGCAAGCTGAATCCTTTGCCTAATGGATATTTTTGGCACTTGGTCTACTTTTGTTCTTGTGGCACTCACAGGGAGTGCCCATCCCCAGTCGGAGCCTGTGTTGGTGCTCAAATTTGTCTCACCCCATTTGTCATTAAAATTCTTTAGATTGTCGGCCTCTGTTATGTTTTCTGTCTCCCGGGCTCAAATGGTGGTTGTCCTGCATTTTACGGTTTGACGGGTGTAATTTCCCGGTCAAAATTACTTCTTGGCATCAGTTGAAAAGTGGCCCTTTCTAGTTGGATGCCGTGCTTTAAAAATTCCAAGGCTCATTTCAAACCAAAACATGTCCACGTGGAGGATTCTACCAGGCCTTCCCATACTTAGACTTTTCACGCAACTTCCTAAAGGGACTGGGACATGTGGAGGGACTGCGCGCTTATTTGGTTGGGGGTCTCTATTTTTCAAAACCATCTCAAAGTGCACCATTGACACATGCAAAGCAAGTGGGGAAATGGAGGTGTGGGCCCACAAGGAAATTTTTGAACTTTTTCCTTTTTGGAAAATAAGTAAAAATGAAAAAATGAAGTGCGCAGTCCACTAGGACCCACATCGAGGCTAAGGGTGGAAGGGTAGAGCTGCATGGAAAATTTGGAAATTTTTCCTTTTTTCCAAAAGTTATAAAATGTCAAAAAGGTGCCCCTGGACCGTTTCTAATTGCATTTTTCCATGTGGAGGGCTTAGATTAAAAGTTGAAATGTAAGATCAACAATAGTTGTGCATTTCATCCGATTTTGCCACCATTGAAGCTCCAAGGCATTTGGAAACACATCATTGCATCATTCTTCATCAAATATTTGGCAAATTTGTGTCATTTTGGCCTACGAGGTTCAATTGAATTAATTTGGGAGCTCAATTTTTCAATCTAAAGTACTTTTGAGGGGATTTTTTCTCAGGATCATGTAAGGAAGAAAAATGCTAGATCCAGAAGTTCTGAGAATAAAATTTCAGAGGAAAATGAAGGACAAGGGACAAAATGATGAAAGTACAGCACGAAAGGTGAAAAAGGCATTGCACGAGAGAAAAAATGGATGACCTGTCCATACTAGCTACACGGAGGCTTTGAGAAATGATTAAAAAGGGGATTTCTTGCATGAAAGAATCAGAATGATTAAAGGGACTCCTGAGAAGTTGTGGCATGACATCCTAGTCAGTAGTCGAGGGCCCAAGAAACATGATCTGTTCACAGTTGGTCCACCTGGCAGATTTTGGATCTGAATTTGTTAAATGTCTGTCTGAAACAAATTAGTAGCAAGAAAAGGTCCCTTGAATATTCCTCTCTTTTGAGGGGAAAAGGTGCTGCAGGCACCAAGGATGAAGAATATGCCTCCAGTTAGAGAAATGATGCAAATATTTGCAATGATTCACCTTTTTGGAAACACCTAGCAACCTTTTTACGAGTTTGTTGAATGTCACCTTCTGCAAATCATGATCCGATATGTGCAACAAAGGTGCTTCGAATATTCCTCTTTGGGGGAAAATTAGATGTAAAAGGGTGTATTATAAATGTAATGGGATTACTCTTGCAAATGGTCGGGAGTTCATTTTCATGAGAAAATTTTGAGAAAGCTCATCTTCTAAGAAAACTTTCTAAGAAACCACATTGACTTCCTTTGTGTTATATTTTCATTTGTGTTGAGTTGGTTACAAGTGTATATCCATCAAAAATCTTTGAGATTGTTTAAATAACTCTCCCCTGCTGATGAATTTGATAAACTTTGAGTTAATTTGTGTTAAATCTCTAGAAAATTTTGTGTTTATTTCACTTTTAGAATGTCTGCAAGTAGTTTTTCTTATTCCTATTGCAATCTTGTATCAAAATATCTTTGAATCACATAAATCTCAATCCTTGTGATAGTTTAGTGGCATCTGTAATTTCATTTTTCAAAATAGCTTTCATTTGGGAATGAAATAAATGATTTAAAATCACTTTTCTTTCATCTGTTGACAGAGATTGTTTGTAATCCTCTGGGTGTACTCAAAGCGTGGATCGATCTTAGATTTTTATGTTTTATTTGGTTTTATAACTCGAGCTTTCATGCTAGAATCTCAAAGATTGTGTGAAAAAGTGCATGTTTGGGCCTCCATTGATGCACACCTTCTAGTTGAAGGAATGTTTTAACTATATTTGAAGCTTTTTGTTATTGAGTTCTCCATTTGTTGTGAAGTTTCTCAAGGATTTGGAAAATTCCAATCTATCTTGTTGATCTCCCACCAAAAATTATTCAAATAACCAATCCTACCCCGAACTACCCTTGTTTTGCTCTATATATCCACAAAAGAACAAAATCCATTTGCTAAAGTATGCAAAACAGATCAGGATTCCAAATGTCTTCAGTAACCTTAGCCTTGTGTTGAAAATATCTCCATAATCTGGAAGTGACAACTTATGAGAGTTAGATTTGGTGTGTTGATCATATTTTCCGTGGTTTTCTTTATAAAATTTGTGCAAAAGAAAGGTATTTGTGTCACCTTCAATAATCGGACGTTACAAAATAGGTTCTCTTACCTTGGTTGAAAGGCACAACCTAAAATAGTTAGGATAAGATCACATCCTTTTAAGGTGTTACCCACTTCTTCAAGGCCCGAGTGCTAAAAATTCAGATAAATTGCTTCCCCGGATACAAAATGACATACATAATCATTTATCTGCTTTTAAGTGTCTGTTAAATCCATGATGCCACTTGGTTTGTGAAGAAGAGTAAATCCGGGTACCAAAAGGTTCCAAACATGTAATGTTATTGTGGGACTTTTTCAACACTCATTCACCTCCCCGTCACTATATTGCCCATTTTCCAACCTTTGGCCTTTTTGGCTTCTCACAAGTATCACACCATCTCCAATTGGTGCTTGAACTTTTCTTTGACCTTTCTCATGTTTCTCACTCTCATCACTAATCGCCTAATGCTTCTTGAGTATTTTTATCTAACACTAATCAGTCCTATGATAACACTAACACTAATCACCATTCCCTCATTCTACTACACCTCATACCATTGCAAGCCTCTAGCAACATGATCAGACCATAAGATTACTCACAATCTCACTGTTTCAATAAAAAACAGTCCTTACACAGATTTTAAAGATAGTTTCCATTTTTTTGAGTTCTTGATCATGCATTCCCCTAATTTGGACCTCTAGAAGGCTAATTAGTGATTACAAACTCACCTTCATGGATTGTAGCAAATGTACCTCTTTTTCTCCCTGATGAAACAAGTTATAATTCATCTATCCTTGTTTCAAAACCATGTCATATCGAGATCACTATTTGTAGGTGTCTTAATCTTTTATCCACATAGGTCTTAATCCTTCACCTTCACACAAGATGCATTTACTTCTAAACTCAATATCTTACAAATATGTTTATATATTGTTTTGAATGTGTCTACAAACTACTTACACTTGCTTACATTGATTGTTTTAGGATAAACAATGCTCTATGGTGCCACCATTAATTTCCCGACATCCCATAAAGGAATGTGGGTGGGCATTTGATTATTTCCCAAACACGGTAACAGGAGAGGGGGAAACACAAGTAAGCTTCAGAAAAAACTCTTTATTTGTATTTGTTGTATATTTGTTTTTGGTTTTCATGTGTTTGATGACCACTTTGGTAGGATGTGGAAGAGCCAAACAAGGTGAGGAGGGTGGTAATGTTGGTCAAGATGATGAAAAGGATGAGGAAGACATTAAAAATATTGCTAACAATGTTGACATTGACATGGATGATGAAGATGATGTTGATTGGATTCACATTCCTCACATTCTGATCCTAAGGAGGAGGTACCGAAAGCTAGTAAGCACACTTTGATATTTTCAAGGATGATTGTGTATTCTAGTTGATTTGATAACATTTGTAAGGCTTATAACCACGTGATTCCTTCTTTGATGATAGTTTGTTGGTGAGTACAAGATTTTTGACATGGGTATTGGTAAACGAGATACCCACAATTGTTTTCTTTACCCATGCACCACATTTTCTGATGATGGTATCCATCTATTTGGGTCACTAGACAAGCTCAACACTCATTGACATAAGATTCATGGTAGACCACCTATTCCAAGGAGACCTCCATGTCATCTAGGTAGTGGGAAAATAAATCCAAGAGGAAGGGCCTACACATTGAAGCAAACACAACAAGAGGTCAATAGACCGGCTTGTAAAAAATCAAAGTTTTAGCAAGAGGCATAGACTAGAAGCAACATGGATGGCCAAAGAAAATGTCTCTAGAAGTTTCTAAACTGAGTAAGAAATCCTTAAAGGCTATCAATCAACATATGCGTGCATATGATTCACCTCAAAATATTGTCCAGAAAAGGGAATTGTCAATAAAGAGGTGAGCATATTGTCGGAAAATGGAGGAAGAAAGGAGGAGGGTGGAAGGAGGTGGTATAGGCAACTATGAACATCATGTGAGATGCAAACTATTGAATTTTTACATGTCCTTAAATATAAGGTGATTTTTTAATGACTAAATTAATTTTATCCATAGAAAGCCTCATCAAAAATTGATATACCCGATCCAAACACCCATTGTAGTGAGGATGAAAACCTCACATTGAAGGAGTACCTTTCATGGAAAGGGAATAGGGGTTTTCATGGGGGATAAACACAAAAGTGGGGATGAGATGCTTTAAGTAAGAAAGCTTAATTAATTTTCCCATGCATATTACTAATTTACTTCTAATTAGCACTTACATGGTTTTAATATTGGTTATCGTTCCTATGTAGGGGAATGTTATGCATGAAGCACCACAACAAATGGTTGTTGTAGAGTTGACTGATGATGATGGAAGTGATGGTGATGCACCAATGTCTAACAGTGATTATTATTCTCAATCCACATAGGACTATGATTTTCATTCCGGTGACAATGTTAAGTTGTATGCCGATGGTTATATGGCTGCCAAAGGATGCATTGTCTCTACCGAGTGGGGATACATTTTCCAGGGTGATTTAACCCCAAATAATTGTTGTGTCATGAGAATTCGGAGGACAAGACTAAGAAAGATACACTGCAAAGACATATAAATAAATATACATTCTGGTTCATGGAGTATATGAGCATAGATTCCTCCGTAACCAATGTACATGACTCATCTGATTATTTTATATGTAGCTTCGTATTTCGTAAACGCTTGTGTATTTTCATCTGATTATGTTATATATCTTGTAATTTCCTTTTAGGATCAGGATGAACAGGAGGTGACATCAAAAGTAGTGTGAGCTATTTCTTGGTGGTATGAGGTACTTTGTATGTTGCGAAGTAAAACATACTTTATTGATGTATGTGTCATAATTTTATCATTTGACCACTTTATTGACATTGAAAATTTTCAAATGCAGATGTCTTCATGGGATATCAAGAAATGCCTGTGCTCATTGCTTAGTCAAATTCATGTTTTTCTCCTTCATAAGGAGTTTTCTTGCCATGGCTTGAACATGGATATTAAAATATGTAGTCGGGCATTGTATTTTTGATATAAAACAAAACATTGTATTTTTATTATATGTAATGATACAAATTAGTCGCATATGATGGTTTAATATATATTTGTGTAATGATAACTTTTACTTGATGTTCCCATGTATGTGCTTCATTTACACAATGTATTCCTAACAATTATTTTATTTATGCACATTGTAAGTAATGTTGCGGTGTTCAATCCCTTGCAATTAATGAGGTTGCCTTATGCTTTTGATGATTACATGATGCATAGATGTTGACATGTATGTATTTTTCATGATGCAATCTATGAGATGTTATGAAGCCATGTAATGGTTTCCACATGCAATCACTTATGTTGACATATTTAAGTTTTTATTTATTACATATTACAGATTTGCAGTGATCATGTTCACATGTTCCTTTTTTTGTGATAATATTTCATGGGGAATGGTGCATCATGTGACTGGTTTGTTTTCCCTCCACTTCTCTCACTTTTTGTCTGTGTATTTAGGAAGCTCACTCTTCACTTCAAATGATCAATGATGACTACTAACCATTTGTCGAGAAAAAGAAGAGGGTGGCCAAGGAGGTCTGCAAAAATTCCACAAACCCAATGAAGAATGATGGAGGAGGAGGTAGGGAGTCATGCTTTTGTGTCTTATTCTTCTACATGATGTACATAGAGTATTATCATTTGAATGCATGGATTATGCAATAGTTCATCATCTCTTAATTCACTTTTCCTTTTATATTTTCAGGGATGGTTGTGGATGTTGATGAGAAGGAAATTAGTGAAAGCATGTGTGAAATGGAATATCTTCTTACGAAGATGAGATTTGATCACAATGTACTACATGTAGAATATATAGCTTTAAGACTCTCATTGACACATTATTGAAATTATAAGGAAAACCAGCAATAGATTGGAAAGTGTCATAGCTGAGAAGAAAAATGTCTTAGAGACTCTCACTACAGAGAACAATGAGTTACAAAATACAATTCGTGTAATTAGGGGTGAGAAATTGGAACTTGAAAAGAAGTATGTTTCCCTACAAACTTCCAATGCATATAAAAATCACTTTGTTACTATAGGATAGACATAGTAAAGGCCCTAAATGTTTGTTCAATGGCATGCGTGATGTCTATGAAGAAGAGCTGCAACACTAGAAGAACGAGTTTGAGAATGTAGTGCCCATTTAAAACAACCCACTTGAGACACAACAAACAACCTAGGGTTAGTTAGAAAATTATGGAATAATTTTTATTTTTTTACTAGAAGTCTTTACAATCAAGTTGCAAGACAATAGTTGACCCTATTAGGTTCCGGAAGTAATTTACCCCCATACCCACTCTCTAGTGGGCTTAGAGTTTCAACTTGATTTTTCTCATACTTAATGCTTCCAAAATTTCCCTAAATCATTCCCATTGGATAGGAAATTTTCTCACCTTTCCAGTGATATAAAGAAGTCCTCCTAACTCCTTTAGAAACTCAAGATATGAGCAAGCGGAGTTTTGGGGTCAAATTTTCCCCAAGGGGACACGTGTCAAACAGGGGTAAAAACCCCTTTGGTGGGTTGGTGGGTCGCGGGGTGGCTTGAGAAATTTTTCCTCCCACACGGGAAAATTTTTTTCTACCGTGCCTCTATGGGTCCCTGGTTGACACATGTCGAGTCCAGGTTCAAAGCAGGAGAGAGGAGTGAGGGAAGGGCGGAGCGGCGAGGCGATTTGGCAAACTTCACCAAAAGGGAAAAAAAACTTGGCCTCCACGTGCCCACGGGTCCGCCAGGGACATGTGGCACTCCACCATTTGCCATGGGAAAGAAAGGAGAGGGAGCGATGGAGTGGCGGAGAAGATTGGCAAATTTTACCGAAGGGGAGAACAAAGTGGAAAAAGGTCACACGGGTCCGCGCACCCGCGGAAGGAACTCTCCAAGGTGAGGGTGGGGATGTGGGGCCACAAGGAAATTTTCTCCAAATTGAGCCAAAATTTTCAAAAAAAAATCTTAGGCAATTCAATGGGAAATTTTTGGGTTGCGGGCTTCCAGTGGAAAATTTTCTCAAATTTTCCTGCCAAGGCACATAAACTTCAAAGTTCCATAACTTGAGCTAGAAATCTTGATTTTGGGAAAACAAGGAATATTTGGAAAGCTTTCGATGCCCTCTTTGCATAGGAAACATAAATTTATATTTTGATAAAGTTTAAAGGGTCAATTTTGTAAAACGATCTGCAGGCTTTTAATTAGCAAACTGGCAATTTCTAACTTTTCAATTTGATTAAATTGGATCTCCTCCTTCACTCAACATGTCAAAAACATGGAGAATTGATCTAGGAAGGGTTTAAAGTGGTTTAGGAAGTTAAATTTGTTCAATTGATTCAAAATTGTATTTTTCCAACAATAGACAGAAAAACGACTAAGGAAGGGATTTGATTCGATTTTGCAATGGTTAGATTGTTTTCTTAAGTTTTCTTTGTCGAATTGAGTTCATTTAAGATACAACATACTAAATTTTAACATCTCTAAGTTGATTAATGTGTGCAGATCCGAACTGTACATTTTATTAAAATTTACCAGTTTTTAAAATTGCAGCAGAGATTCATTTCAAGGAAAACTCTATGTATCCATTTTATCATTTAAGTGTGATAATTCATTCCTAAACTAATCCAATACAATCAGTTGTTTCTAAACAAATCATTTCCAAGTTAAATTGTAAAATCTGATTTCCAATTTAATGTATTTTAACAGAAATAATGCAATATAATTCTTACACACATATTTCTTTTTCTTCCATTTTCTAAACAAGGATTTCAAATCACCATTTGATATTTCCAACTTCATCACAACAATGAAAAAGAGAGATGAACTTGCAATTCTTTATTGACTTCAATCAAAGGAAACATCTTTACATTCTTTCATTCCTTGAATATAGTTAATAGAATTTCATTTATTTCTTCCAATGTATAGAGCAGAAAACAAATGTCTTTCTCAAATCAAATATACATTCTCATAATAAATTACAACATCATTCCTCCATAACATAACTATTACAATTTCATCCACATCATGTGGGAAGGGATTAAAATGAATGTGTTTTCACAAGGGACTGTCACACTGCACTTTTCTTTTGCTCTAGGACAATAACATGCACATTTTCTCTTCTCCAAGTTGATCACAACAAAAGAGGGGGAAAGGAAAAACTCTCCACCCAACCAAGAAATCCAATGAAAAGAGAATCCTTCCTTCATCATTGGCCCCTAAGCCCCAACCAAAATACAATAAAAGGTGTAATTCAACCATGGCAACAATTGGCTTCCACAACACAACATTCTTTCACATACACATTTCTTTTTTTTAAAACACAATTCAACACAAAAACAACAGTTCACAATCGCATTAAAAATAATTTCAAAATAGAACTCGGCTTGATCATGCAAGGCAAAGGAGAAAGGTCTATGGGGGAAGCTACTTATGCCTCCCAATTGGAATTTGGGCATCCACCAATAACAAACCGCTAAAATAATTCATCACACAAATTTCCTTATGCCCCCACAAATCCCTCCTTATGCCCCCACAGATTTCCTTATGCCCCCCACAAAGTAAGAAATGCAAGCTATTTCTTTTACATGGTGGATCTCAAACCCAAACTCCTTCCACAAAACTCTGATGCCTATGGCATTCCTTATGCCCCCCACATGGATTCCCCATAGCCTTCTCCTACACCTTCCCTAAGGTAGTCTACCCAACCAGCCAACAAATGAAACAAAGCATGCACCATTCACAAAACACAACAAGGAAATAACAACAAAAGAATGAGAGTTAAATTCCTACCTCTCCATGGTTACTTTTGCTCCCAACAGCAAGCTTCAAATGCCAAGAAAACACAGTCCAAAACAAAAACTCCAAGCATGCAAAGCTTTCTTCAAACTTCCTCCAAAAACAAGAGCTCCACAAGAGAAAAATGCACCCCAAGGAAGTTACACAAATGATTCAACAACCCAAAAACAAGGCAAGAGTTTGAATTAAATAGAAGAGGGAGAGAAGAGGATGATGTGGATCCATGTAGGATGCCACATCACACATCCTCCAATTCAACACAAAAGACAAACTCCATTCTCCCAAGCACAATAAAGAGGTGGGTGAAAAATATGACAAGTTACTTGCACACTCTAAAAGCCCACACCTCAAGGGATAGAAAATTAATTAAAATGTAAGAAAGTGCAATTAAAACCATGTAACAAGACTATAAAATTCATTTTAAAAGTCACAAATCACATCTCCATCCATAAGTATGGTTGGTAGATTAAATTTAGAGGCATGGGACAAGTTTTACTTGTCCCACAAGCCTCCAAAAACAGCCCCCAAGGAAAAATTCGAATTTCCATGGAGGTGGAGTATTTCTTACTCCAAAATCTGACTTACACAAGCTCTTACACAACTTACACATCCCTTACAAATTAAATACAAACAACCAACAACTTTTATTATTACTTTCCCATATCCCAATTTAATTTATTTAAATTTTAAACATAAGATTTCTCACATTAATTTATCACAATTTTAATTAATTAAAAGAAAAGAACACATTACTAATAAAATACATACAACAATAATAAAAGAACACATCAATAAAATACATAATACCCATGGTCACATGTAAAGATAATCCCCCATGGGAATCCTTAACAAAACACAACACAATAAAATGAGTTGCCATGGTGACCTTGTTGAATTCACCTAGAATTCCATTATGGTTGGTCTCGATCCCGATGATATAAATGAAATCACAAAACCAACTATATAAATGAATCACAACAACATCGAAGCAACAACTACATCATTTGCATTTTTAATCCACAACTATATCATCATCAAAATAATATCCAATTTTCAGATCAACTCATAATATCCAATCACATGTCTGAACAACATCCATAAAATATCCATGTCAATATTATATCATCATCCACATATAAGGTATCTCTAATAATCATCATGCATCAAAATCAAATCAAGATCAACAATAATCCATGATCAATGTCTAACATCATACTAAATCAAAACATAATAATGTCTATAATGTAATCAACAGTATCAGCATAAGCATCAAAAGGTGTCAAAGGGAAGTGGGCACTACTGAGAGAATTTGAGTGGGAAAGTCCGACAACCGAGTATGCATGGATGTGGTGTTTTTGATAGGACACACCATGTTTAGTTGGTTGAAATGAAATAAAAATGTAAATAATAATAATAGGACACACCATGTTTATATTGATGGATCATAATAAAGTATATATGATTTTATAAATATGCTGAATACTATTGGATCATAATAAATGTAAAGTATATGATGTGAATACTATTGGATCATAAGAAAGTAAAGTATATGCATGCGAATATTGTTGGATCATAATAAAGTAAAGTATATAGGCTGAATCTTTGTTGGATCATAATAAAGTAAATTAATGTTAGTCATTATTTTGCATTCTAATTAGCTAATGGACTTCCTCATCATATTTCCATTCAATTTTCAGACTTATATTTTCCATATTGTGCCTAAAAACTCAAACCCTAGTTCAAATATCATAGTAGACACGAGAATGCATATTTCATCACCATTTGAGTTTGAAGAAATATCAAGACCTTGAATCAATTTAAGAAGGTTTGCAAAAAAATTTAGTTACTCTTTTCCTTACCAAGTAGCTTTTGAACAATTTGGGAACACGTGCTTTCTCCTTCAATTACTTTGTTATATCTGTCTAAAATTAGGGTTTCTTTATTTTAGTAACGGCTTATTCAAACCATAGAGATTGATCATTCTATTAAAGACTTTAAAAGTATTCTACACACCTCGGATTCCTCCTTGAGTACATTTATAGAGCATAATAATGCCGAAAAATGGGCTTATCCTTCTTGTATCTTGCATTGTGCTTCACATGATTCCTAATATCGGTCTTCTTATTAAGACAATGGTAGATCTTATCCTCTTGATGGCAAAAAACTTCATCTAAATAAATACAAATAACCTTTCTCATACCCTTACTTCACCGATCCACTTGTTCAAGTTATGAACCTGCAATATTGTACCAACACACTGTGCAATCTTGATCACAATCATTCATACATTTTAACATTACCTGATTGAGACAATACCAACACAAGTATGAATGATTCCTGTTATCCAAAATGTGCCCCTGCTCATTTTTGTGGCTAACTCCTTGTGTTCCTACCTCTTTTGTGCCTCAGTCTCCATTTTTTTATTTTTATAAACTCAAATCTTTCTGGAAATGGCACCAATGGATAGAGCTCTCTCTCAGCTTTCCAGAAAGGTAAAGTTTTCCTCCTAACTCCTCATATTTTTCAAGTTATGGCTCGGCGGAGTTTTTGTGGGAAATTTTCCCCTAGAAGGCCCACAGCCAATCAGGACATGCCACGTGGCACCCAAGTGGCGGAGCGTGGGTGTTTTTTTTTGAAAATTTTTCCAAAATGCAAAAAGAGGTAAAATTCAAAAAAATTTCCGCCGATCCGATTTGGGCCTGTTTTTGCCCTAAATCTTCAAACGGCCATAACTTTCGATCCAGAGCTTGGATTTTCACGTTCTTTATATCAATGGAAAGATGTTGAAATTATCTACATTATTCTTGGGTCAATTTTGAATTTTTTTTCAGTTTGGAGGGAGAAAAATAAAAAATTCTTCTGGTACGCGCCCATGGACAGAACTGATGTTTCAACAACCAATTTTAATGCAAAATGGGTCGCATTCTTCTCCAGCATGGTCAAAAATGTTGGGGTATGGGTATGTAAGGACACCCATGTTGTTTTAATGCATTTTTAATCAATGAGGAATGGCTCCCATGTTTTTTCATGTTTTCTATCTCCTGGGCTCAACCCATGCACTGTAAAAGCCAGATTTGGCTCATTTTTTGAGGGTTGAACACTTTTTTGCACAGCAAGCTTCTGTTTTCACCTTTAGCAAGTGATTTTGGCAAGTATCAGACCTTCCAGGGATTGTAACAGGTTTTATGCCTCTTTGGTGTTGGAATACAAGGATTTTGATGTTGAAAATCACAATACAGGCTCTGTGAATGCTTTCAGTCCTTTGTATGTGTTGTTTGCTTCATTTCAAACCTTTGATTATAGCTTATCAACTTGTGCATGATGTTTTATGTTGCAATTTCTGATTTGTGTCTATTTTCATGAGTAAAAATGTTCACCACTCCTTTGGTGCATCACCATCATTAGTTTAGTTTCAATTTTTGCATTTCTTATCCCTGTCTCCTTGCAAATTAGGATAAAATTAGGATCTAAACCTCTGTAATTGTGCAAATAATAGATCTAATCAAAGGAGTTTGAGGAACTAGCCTCTAATCTAGAGATTCCTCTCTCATTTTACAAGTCCCACACTTAGAGAGAGGTTTCAATGTTGTGCAATCACACTGGATGCTCTAAACATCAACTTAGAACCTTGATTTGCATCCAAGGGTGCTGCTGATTTGCAACAACAGTTTTGGCACACCGGTGGGACCTTAGAGGTCTTCATCTTCATTGCAACAAAATTGATGTGCATTTGTTGCAAGTTTCTTGCTTAAAAGAGCTATAAATTGCACATCTGGCGACTCCAAGGAAGAAGAATCAGCTGGTTTTAGCAGTGCAGACCTAAAAACTCATGAGAAGAATCACTACAAGGTCAAGAGCTGGAGAAGAAGAGGTGTTGTTTGAATATCTGCAGTTATCTCCAAGAATAAGGAAAAGTGGGAGGAGAATCCAAAGGTCTCCATCTCCACCAAACAGAACTCTCTCAACTCCTCCACCTGGTAGGCCTTTCATTCAATCAACAAGGGTTCTAAGGCCAATCAGAATGGCACAAAACAACCCCTATGTCAATTTCACTAGCAGCAGCCCACTTGCTCTCAATGCACAAAATCCAATCCCAGTTGCAGCATTGAAGAACATTCCATACTTCACTGGAGAAAATCAGACCTCACCTGGTGATCATGTTAAGGATATTGCTAACATTTGTGCAATCCATGAGATCAATGAGATGCAAGTTGCTGTCAAACTGCTGGCATCTTCATTCAAAGGGAAAGCTTTGCAATGGTTCAGGAGTCTTTCCTCAAGTTCTATTCAAAATTGGAATCAGCTATGTATAGCCCTCCATGAGCAGTTTGGGGAAAAGGGAGACAACTTGTCCCTTTTGGAGCAGCTGACAACTATCAAAAGAGCTCCCAATGAGTAGCTGACTAATTTTAATTTCAGATTTCAAAGGACTTGGGAGAGAATTCCAGTGGCAATCAGGCCAACAATGCAGAAGGTTCTTTTCTCTACTATCTCAAAGATCTAAATTCTGATATTTCTATGTTGATTCAGTCCATGGGAGGCATAACTATCCCTATGGCTTATAGCATTGCCATTAGGGCTGAAAATTGTTTGATCCAAGCTGGAAAACTAGCCCCTAGACCTCCCATGCCATTGTTTCCAAGTTTAGAGAGCCCAAACACTAATCAAGCACCTAATTTGGCTCCTTCTTCTACTCCTAGAAATCGAGTTCAAATGAAGCTTCTACTTCATCTCCAAGAGCCCCAAATGAGCTTCAAGAAGTCATGAAGCAATTGCAAAACCTAGGCAATGAGCTGGTTACTCTCAAGAGGCAACAAGCCCAAGGTTTTAGACCTTCTTATCATCCCCAAGCCCAGCCTAATAGGCAGCCATACCAACCACAAAGACCACCTAATCCAGCTGCAAATGTAAATCAAACAAGGCCTCCTACCAATAGACCATTTCAGCCATATAATCCAAATGTTATGTCAGCCTCTAAGGCATTGGTGCCAACACAAAACAATGTTGCTCAGGAGTATAATTGGTGTTTTCCATGCAATGAACCTCACAACCAATCTATGTGCTTCAATAGTGCCTTGAATCAAGCAATTAATGGTGACAACTACCGGTGTGGAGGGTGAGGGCAGTCAAGGAAACAACCAACAACAAGAAACATTCCACCAGCAATCAGCTCCAAATGACACCACACTTACGAACTGGCGGGTAGAGGATTTTTGTGGCATAAATCAAACAGTCTCTCGAGGTGTTGCAGTAGCCAACACAAGGTCAAAAAGAAGGAATTTGGGTGAAGAACATCCATTAGCCCCAACCAATCCACAACCTTTTATGGCTCCAAAATGGTTGGAAAACAAAATCCAGTTGTAAATGCACAAGGGCAGCCAAGAACAGCTCCTAGACCAACTCAAATACCAGTTGTTGCTGCCCACACGCAAGGGATGAATATGCAAACCAAGGGACAGAAAATAGATCCTTCATCACCATTTAGTATCATTGATCAGATGAAGAAGACAAATGTAAATATATCAATCTGGGAATCCCTATCTTTCCCAAGCCAGAGAGATTTGCTACAAGCTGCCATGAAGGACTGGCCAACTTCGAATCAGCAAGTTCAGATGTAAGAGAAGGTGCTTACAAATGCTGCCCAGCCTGAAGGGAATCATGGAGGACAGCAAGGTAAAATGTTGAAGCCCCCTCCTTTTTATGTCTCATTAATCATTGGAAACCAATTGGTGCACAATTGCATGATTGATTCCGGGGCAAGTAGCTCAATGATGCCCAAGCAAATAGCTGATTAGCTAGGACTTCAATATGAAACCATATCCAAAGGGGTAGTGCAGTTGGATGGGACAGCAGTAACAACAGTTGGGGTGATTAGAAACTTGAGTCTTACCTTGCATGCATGTCCAAATGTTGTTGTTTTATAAGATGTATCAGTTATAGACCTTCCACCACTCTTTGCCCTATGTTTTTCAAGGGATTTCATAGCCAAGATTGGAGGATATTTGTCTACTGATTGGTCACACATGCTTTGTTCGTAAGCGAGGTATGGAAGCAAAGCTACAATCAGGTCTGAACCTATTGCAAACTTCCACATTGAACCTTACACTCCAAGTCAGATCAATGTCAACTGTTTGGCATTTGATCAAGAAGATCACCCAAGCACTGATGAAGTTGACACCAAGGTTGGAAGCATCCCGGATCTAACTCTTGATGAATGGGCAAACAAGGTGCATGCTTTTGATCCTTATCAAGAAGTAGAAGAATCTGAGCTAGGGGTCTATTGCATACATCAAGAAGATCAGCCCATTCCTAGCATCACCAAGCCAAACCACAAGGATGACAATGAGGTATGGCAGCTGTTTTTTGATGGATCAAGGAGTAGACAAGGTGTAGGAGGTGGAGCTATGCTTGTTTCACCTCAAGGAGTAAAGTACTATTCAAATTTTAGATTTCAGTTTGCATGCTCCAATAACACTATTGAATATGAAGCCTTGGTGCAAGGGATGCATTGGGAAATAAAGAGAGGAATAAAGAACTTGCAAGTCTTTGGTGACAGTGAATTGATTGTAAATTAGGTCAAGGGACAACATGCTGCCAAGAATGATCTACTCAAGTGCTACAAGAATAGGGTATGGGACCTCATGGAAGATTTTGAGGGTTTTGGCATCAAATCCATTCCTAGGAAAGAGAATCAAGCTGCTGACAAGCTTGTAGCAGTAGGGGCAGCCTTTGACATTGTGGAAAGCATTCAACAAGACAAGGTACAGCCAAACATCCACATGATTGTGAGGCCTTCAGTGCTGGATAACAATGTCAGTTGGCAAGTGTTTGAAAATGACCAGCAAATCATCCATTTCTTGCAAGAAGAAGCTGAGTTCTCAGCTAAGAATCAAGAAAAATTGGAACAACAGTATGGTGACCAAGTGGTACAGCTGAGAACTAACAAGCTACCCAAGGGACTTATCACTTTGGAGTCCATTTTTAATCCCAATGATCAATTTAGGAAGGAGAAAGAAAACATTCAAGTCAAGAGAGAGGATTCAGTATCCATCTTGGTAGAAGAGAACAAACCATTGCAAATTGGAAGGATGACAACTGAACAAGAAAGGTATGAGTTCATACAGCTATGTCAAGAGTTCCCTGATGTGTTTGCTTGGAGCTATGAAGATTTGAAAGGTTTCAATCCCAACTTAGCTCAGCATACCATTGAATTGGATCCAAATACTAAGCCTGTCAGGCAGAAACAAAGACCAGTCAATCCACACATGGAGCCTCTCATGAGGAAAGAATTGAACAAGCTGATTGAGTCAAGGATCATATTCCCAATCAAGCATTCTAGTTGGGTTGCCAACTTGGTTCCAGTCAGAAAGAAGAGTGGAGAGATCAGATTGTGTGTTGACTTCAGAGACTTGAATAGAGCATCTCTCAAGGACCATTACCCACTCCCTTCCATGGAGCAAATCTTGCAAGTTGTGGCTAGCTCCGAGAGGTTTTCACTACTTGATGGCTACTCAGGCTACAATCAGATTATGGTGAAGGAAGAAGACCAGTTCAAGACAGCCTTCACAACCAAATGGGGAACTTATGCATACAGGAAAATGCCATTTGGGCTGTCCAATGCTGGTGCTACCTTCCAAAGAGAAATGGACATGGCGTTCAAAGGTTTGATTAACAACATGGTGCTGATATACCTTGATGATATCATTTTTTTTTCCAAAAATGCAGCAGACCACCTCTCTCATTTGAGACAAGTCTTCACGAGGTGCAAGAGATTTGGAGTGTCTTTGAATCCTAAGAAGTGTATCTTTCTTGCACATGAAGGAAAGCTCCTTGGCCATATTGTCTCCAAAGAAGGATTAGTAATTGATCCAGAGAGGGTTGAAGCCATAAGAGCACTACCATTGCCAAGCCACAAGAAAGCCCTTCAGAGTTTCTTGGGGAGGATAAACTTTGTTCGGAGGTTTGTCCCAGATTTTGCAGCCCTTGTCAAACCTATCACCAAAATGTTAAAGAAAAGCATGGCTTTCAAGTGGACAGCAGAAGGCAAGGAGAGTTTTGAAGCAATCAAAGAAGCCATCTCTCAAGCACCAACTCTCATCAACCCGGACTTCTCCAAGGATTTCATCCTCTATGCATTTGGAGGTAATGATACTATTTCTGCCATTTTGGTACAGCAGAACAAGGACAATGATGAGTAGCCAATTGCTTTCTTCAGCCAGAGCCTAGATGACTATGAGGTGAGGTATTCTTTTATTGAGAAGCATGTACTTGCAGTAATCAGAAGCTTGAAGAAATTCAAGCATTTAGTCTCAAACAACAAGGTCCAGTTGTTGGTCTCTCATGCTTTAGGGTTAAAGACTTCCTCCTCAAAAAGGATTTGAATGAGAAAAGGGTAGGTTGGTTCACTCGTGTCATGGAGTATGACATTGAGATCAAGATCACCAAGCTGGTAAGAGGAAAAGGATTGTGTGAGCAGTTGATTTTGGGGAAGCAAAAGAAGTATGCAATGAGGAAGAGGCTGTTTTGACATTCAAGACAGCCATGAGCCAAGTGGCACTCAAGAAGAAAATAACGCTTTCCCCACTCCTTGCTAGACCCAAGGTATAATACATTTCCTAAGCACGATCCTATGCCCTCCAGGAGATGAACAAGACCCAAAGAAGACACTTCAGATTGCAGGCTGTCCCATATGCCATTGTTGATGGATTTTTGTTCAAGAAAGATGTGAATGGAGTGCTACTGAGATGCATTAGCATAAATCAGATTCATAGGGTGTTGGAAGAGTTCCATGGTGGACCAGCTGGTGGTCATTTTGCACCAAGAGTGACAGCTCTAAAAATCATGAAAGTTGGTTATTATTGGCCCAAGATTTTTAGTGATTGCTATGCATGGATCAAGAGGTGTAAGAATTGTGTATTCTTCACAGGTAAAGAGAGACTTGCTGCCCTTCCATTGCATCCAATTTCAGTTGACCATCCATTCATGCAATGGGGTTTAGAATTCATTGGAGTCATTAATCCCAATTCAAGCCAAGGGCATAAGTGGATTTTGACAGCCACAGACTACTTCACCAAGTGGACTGAAGCAGTAGCACTCAAAGAAGCAAATGAGTCTAGCATCTTAGACTTCTATGAGGGAATAGCAACCAGATTTGGCATACCTACTACAATAATATCAGATAATGCATTAGCATTCATTGGATCCAAGGTGACTGAGTGGGCTGTCAAGAACGGGATCTACCTAAGTACTTCATCAAACTACTACCCTCAGGGTAATGGCCAGGCTGAATCTACAAACAAGAACTTGTTGAGGATCATTAGGAGGACTCTTGATGAGAATCAGAGGTCTTGGCATACCAAATTGAAATCAGCCTTATGGGCTGATAGGATAACTCCCAAGAGATCTACAGGTAACTCTCCATTCAAGCTTCTTTATGGAAGAGAGGAAATCTTGCCCATGTCACTTGAGTTGCCAACATTGGAACTCATGAAGTAGTTAGAGGTGTTAGAGTTTGGGCCCATGGAGGTGAGATATGCAGAGTTGATGGAGCTTCAAGAGATCAGATATTAGGCATCCCAAGCAATGGAGAAGGATTAAGCTTTGATCAAGAAGACCTTTGATAGGAAGGCCAAGAGTAGATATTTCCAAGTTGGAGATCTAGTGTTAAAATGGGATGCAGATAGAGAAAAATTGGGAAGGCATTCAAAATTTGATGCCATTTGGAGTGGCCCATACATGGTCACAAAGTGTAAGGACAGCAATGCCTTCCAATTCTCTTCATTAGATGGCGAAGAACTCTGATTCCAGTCAATGGAATCTATCTAAAGCATTGATTCTAAAGGGAAATTCTCCACCTTATAAATATTAGCTTAGGTTTTCATTCCTCCAAGTGCTTGTGCACATTGTTTTGCTGTAGGTTAGTTTTTCTTTCCCTAAGTGCTTTGGCACAACTTGCTTGTCCCTGGAGATGTTTTGCAGTCCTTGCTTCCATCAGGTGATATTCCATCTTCCTCCTTGCAACATTATAAGTTAGTTGGGGTTCCAAATAGAAAATTTGATGACTCCATGCCCAATGGACTGCTTCAGGAAACTGGTATCTTCATCTAGTAGGCAGATGACCCCTCTGAGTCGCCAAAATTGTTATCCAAAATGTGCCCCTGCTCATTTTTGTGGCTAACTCCTTGTGTTCCTACCTATTTTGTGCCTCAGTCTCCATTTTTGATTTTCAGGAACTCAAATCTTTCTAGAAATGGCACCAATGGATAGAGCTCTCTCTCAGCTTTCCAGAAAGGTAAAGTTTTCCTCCTAACTCCTCATATTTTTCAAGTTATGGCTCGGCGGAGTTTTTGTGGGAAATTTTCCCCTAGAAGGCCCGCAGCCAATCAGGATGTGCCACGTGGCACCCAAGTGGCGGAGCACGGGGTTTTTTTGAAAATTTTTCCAAAATGCAAAAAGAGGTAAAATTCAAAAAAATTTCCCGCCGATCCGATTTGGGCCTGTTTTTGCCCTAAATCTTCAAACGGCCATAACTTTCGATCCATAGCTCATATTTTCACGTTCTTTATATCAATGGAAAGCTGTTAAAATTATCTACATGATTATGGAGTCAATTTTTCATTTTGGTTCAGTTTGGAGGGATAAAAATAAAAAACACTTCTGGTACATGCCCATGGACATAACTGACGTTTGAACAACCAATTTTAATGCAAAATGGGTCGCATTCTTCTCCAGCATGGTCAAAAATGTTAGGGTATGGGTTTGTAAGGACACCCATGCTGTTTTAATGCATTTTTAATCAATGAGGAATGGCTCCCATGTTTTTTCACATTTTCTCTCTCCTGGGCTCGACCCATGCACTGTAAAAGCCAGATTTGGCTCATTTTTTGAGGGTTGAACACTTTTTTGCATAGCAAGCTTCTGTTTTCACCTTTAGCAAGTGATTTTGGCAAGTATCAGACCTTCCAGGGATTGTAACAGGTTTTTATGCCTCTTTGGTGTTGGAATACAAGGATTTTGATGTTGAAAATCACAATACAGGCTCTGTGAATGCTTTCAGTCCTTTGTATGTGTTGTTTGCTTCATTTCAAACCTTTGATTACAGCTTATCAACCTATGCATGATGTTTTATGTTACAATTTCTGATTTGTGTCTATTTTCATGAGCAAAAATGTTCACCACTCCTTTGGTGCATCACCATCATTAGTTTAGTTTCAATTTTTGCATTTCTTATCCCTGTCTCCTTGCAAATTAGGATAAAATTAGGATTTGAACCTCTGCAGTTGTGCAAATAATAGATCTAATCAGAGGATTTTGAGGAACCATCCTCTAATCTGGAGATTCCTCTCTCATTTTTACAAGTCCCACACACTTGGAGAGAGGTTTCAATGTTGTGCAATCACACCTTTGGATGCTCTAAACATCAACTTAGAACCTTGATTTGCAACAACAATTCCTTAAAAAATTTCAATGCAACTAAATAATTACACCCTTATATCACTTGATGTGCTGTGATATTTCCTAAAACACATGCTTACCAATATCAAACATTATATCATGAAGAATTGCAACAATGAGATTAAATACAAAATAATGTTTCTTGCTTATTCTCGTTCTTGGAGCTCTAATGCATTCTTCTATTGATTGATCAATGACTTGAACTAGTTACAAAATGAGTCTTATACCTCCATAAATCAAATAAATCAATGTTAATTAAGAGTGTGTAAGCATCTACACACCCCAAAAATATATTTATTCACAATAAATCAATGTACATTAAGAATATGTAAGCATCTACATACTTGTTTGACATCCTTCTTTCCATCATTGTTGTACCTAATGTGAGTGAATGATTGAGCATATAAACATATAATTTTTAGTTTATATATGTTGATTTGCGGTAGTTGGTTGTTACAATTTAGTAGTTTAGCATTGATTTCTAGTTATATTAGGTGTAGGATCTATTAGCAAATGTGATGTGATTATCAGTAATAGACACAGAGTTTACTGAGATCTCACACACATAGCCACACACTTTCATAACCTTGAGTTTCCACAAGACAAATTACTAAATCAATATAACAATTAAGTTCAATAATCAATAGAATAACTCTCCATATTCAATAAAATGATAAATAAATACACTTAGAAACATGACAGTTTGAGTATTAATCTTAGATCCCAATCAAGTTTTCTCAAAAGGAGGGTATGACATATTGTCAAACAAAATATTTTCTCTTCATCATGTTTGTGTTCAAATGTGTCTCACCCCATTTGTCATTAAAATTCTTCAAATTATGGCCTCTGTTATGTTTTTGTCTCCTCGAGCTCAAATGGTGGTTGTCCTACATTTTACGGTTTGATGGGTGTAATTTCCCAGTCAAAATTACTTCTTGGCATCAGTTGAAAAGTGGCCCTTTCTGGTTGGATGCGGCTCTGTGGGGCATTTTAAAAATTCCAAGGCTCACTTTAACACAAAACATGTCCACGTGGAGGCTTCCATTGGGCCTTCCCATACTTAAACTTTTCATGTAACTTCCTAAAGGGGCCTCGAGACATGTGGAGGGAGCGCGCATGTTTGGGATCTATACTTTGGGGACCATCTCAAAGTGCGCCATTGAGACACGTAGTAGGTGGGGAAACGGAGGTGTGGGCCCGTGGGGAAAATATGGAACTTTTTCCTTTTTGGAAAATAAGTAAAAATGAAAACATGAAGTGCATGTCCACCTGGGACCCACATCGAGGCTAAAGGTGGAAAGGGCAGAGAGCGTGGGGAAAATTTGGTGAATTTTCCTTTTTCCAAAAGTTATAAAATGTCAAAAAGGTGCCCCTATACCTATTTCTAATCGCATTTTTCCATGTGGAGGGCTCAGATTAAAAGTTAAAATGCAGGATCAAAAGTAGTTGACATTTCATCTAACTTTGCCACCATTGAAGCTCCATGATGTTTGGAAACACATCGTTACATCATTCTTCATCAAAATTTTGGCAATTTTTTGTCGTTTTGGCCTACGAGGTTCAATTAAATTAATTTGGGGGCTCAATTTATCAATCTGAAGTACTCTTGAAGTGGATTTTTGTGTGGTCTCATGTAGAAATGCAATATGCTAGATCCGAAGTCGCAGAGTAAAATTTTAGAGGAAAAGGGATGAATTGATGAAATTGCAAGCATGAAAGGTGAAAAACGCGTTGCCCCAAGAGCAAAAATGGATGACCTATCAAGACCAACTATGCAGAGGCTCCGAGAAATGATTAAAAAGGTGATTTCTCACATGAAATAATCATAATGATTAAAGGGACTCTCGAGAAGTTGTGGCATGACATCCTAGTTAGTAGTTGAGGGCCCAAGAAATGTGATCTGTTCACAGTTGGTCCACCTGGAAGATTTCAGATCTAAATTTTTAAATGTCCATGTCTCGAAACAAATTAGTAGAAAGAAAAGGTCCCTTGAATATTCCTCTCTTTTGAGGGGAAAAGGTGCTATAGGTGCCAAGGATTAAGAATATGCCTCCAGAGAGAAATGATGTAAATATTTACAATGGTTCACCTTTTTGGAAACACTTGGCAATGTTTTTGTGAATCTGTTGAATGTCACTTTCTACAAATCATGATCCGATATGTGCAACAAAGGTGCTTCGAATATTCCTCTTTTGGGGGGGAAAATTGGATGTAAAAGGGTGTATTATAAATGCAAAGATATTACTCTTGCAAAAGGTTGGGAGTTCATTTTCACGAGAAAATTTTGAGAAAAGCTCATCTTTTTAGAAACCAGGTTAACTTCCTTTGTGTTATATTTTCATTCATGTTGAGTTGGTTACGAGTGTATAGCCATCAACAAGCTTTGAGATTGTTTAAATAACTCTCCCCTGCTGATGAATTTGATAAACTTTGAGTTAATTTGTGTTAAATATTTGGCAAATTTTGTGTTTATTTCACTTTCAGAATGTCTGCAAGTAGTTTTTTTTGTTCCTATTGCAATATTGTATCAAAATCTCTTTGAATCACATAGATCTCAATCCTTGTGATAGTTTAGTGGCATCTGCAATTTTATTTTCAGAAGATCTTTCATCTAGGAATGAAATAAACGATTTAAAATCACTTTTCTTTCATCTGTTGATAGAGATTATTTGTAAGCCTCTGGGTGTACCTCAGGCGTGACTGATCTTAGATTTTTATGTTTTATTGGGTCTTCTAACTCGAGCCTTCGTGCTAGAATCTCAAATATTGTGTGAAAAAGTGCATGTTTGGGCCTCCATTGATGCACACCTTCTAGTTGAAGGAATGTTTTAACTATTTTGAAGCTTTCTGTTATTGAGTTCTCCATTTTTGTGAAGTTTCTCAAGGATTTGACAAATTCCAATCTATCTTGTTGATCTCCCACAAAAAAATATTTCAACTAACCAATCCTACCCCAAACTACCCCTGTCTTGCTCTGTATATCCATAAAAGAACAAAATCCATTTGCTAAAGTATGCAGAACAGATCAAGGTTCCAAATATCTTCAGTAACCTTAGCCTTGTGTTGAAAATATCTCCTTATTCTGGAAGTGAAAACTTTGAGAGTCAGATTTGGGGTGTTGATCATATTTTCCCAAGGTCTTCTATATAAAATTTGTGCAAAATTAAGTTATCTACGTCTTCTTCAATAACAAAGGTTACAAAATAGGTTCTCTTACCTTGGTTGAAAGACACAAATTAAAATAGTTAGGATAAGATCACATCATTTTAAGGTGATATCCATCTCTCCACAAACCCTTGTAAAAACGGGTGGTTAGATTTCATCCCGACTACAAAACGATACAAATTTATGATCTATCGCCTCTAAGCTCCTTGTCGAATCTATGTTGTTGCTCGGCATGAAAAGGAGAATGAAGGTGGAGACCAACACTTTTGGTGCCATTACGGGGACTTCTTTGAATAATTTAAAGTTTTTCGAACCTTGGTAATGTTTGTTGTAGTTCTGTGTGCAAATACGTTTTGTAAACATCATTCTCTGATCAGATCTATAAGGATTGAACAAAGTTATAAGTTTTGCATGTTGTCTATCTAATTTTTCCAGTAGTTTTTGTACTAATTTTTCCTCACCTTTTGATAAATTTGGGTGAAGGAGGGTCTACTTTGTAAATCTTTGCATGATTTTTAGTGCTAACAAACATTTGAAGATTATTTTAGTACATTTTCACAATTAGGGTGAAAATCCTTACTGGCGACTCCGGGTTGTTTTGATTTTGATAAATGCCAGTGTCTTAACCTCTATCAATTGTGAATTTGTTATTGATCTTTGCAAAGCTGGAAGGAAGAAGATCTTTCTTCACTGCAGACCCTAGTAGAAGGTTGTTTCTAGAGTTTGAAAAGTCTAATTCAGAAGGAGGAAAAATTTGGAAGGTTGTGGGAGATCAAGCATCAAGAAAAGAAATATCCATTGGTGAAATTGATCGACACAGGGTTAAAGATTGCAATACTTCCTCAACTACTTCTAAATCAAGTAGCATCTATGTCAATCTGAATTCTCCATCTGGAGAGGGTCCATCATCTATATTTGAAACATTTTCTTCTCGATCTAACCTTGTGTTTTCAAAATCTAAATTTTTTTCCAAGAGATGACCATTAGGGGATAGTCATTCGAAAATTATATCCCTGTACCACACATACCCCTCACTCCTCATCACTTTGTTTCTCTTGTAAGGTCACCTCCTCAAGAATAATATGGCTCAACCTCCACCCAGACCTCCATTTGTTAATACTTTTGTCTCATCAATTTTATAGGTATGGATGGCTATCCGAATGCTATGCCATAGGATGTAAGAAACAAATTGCCTAAGTTTCAAGGAAATAATGCAATAACTGGTGATCAGCACTTGAAACTCTTTGTCAATATGATGGAGGATTTTGAAATAGAGTTTGAAGATGTATACATTAAATTGTTTATTCATACATTAGAGGAGGATGCAAGGGACTGGTATAAAGCTCTTCCTGATAACTCTATTGATTCTTAGATTGAAATTTAGAATGCATTTAGATTGCAGTATGGTGACAAAATAGACCCTAGGTTTCTTTTTTCAGAATTCGAGAATATTATAAAGAATCCAAATGAGTTAGTGCATGACTTTAATATGAGATTCAATAAGACATTGAGAAGAATGTATGTGAATTTGAGGTCATGTGATGAATATTGTCTTATAAAGTATGCTGATGCATTTGACAAGAAGGTTGCATACCATTTGAGGGATAAAAACCATGACACTTTGAGGCAGGCCTTTACTATGGATCCGTAAATTGAGAACAACATCAAGGTCATTAAAAAACCTCCTAAGAGGGAAGGTGTTAAACCGATAAACCTAGAAAAACCTCAAGCAAGAAAGAATGTGGATCTTGAGGAGTTTGTTAAAACTCTCGGGGGATATCAAAGAAATCTTCTACAAATTAGCCCGTAGTAGAGAAATGAATTGGGCAGAGTTCATAAGGCCAGGAAAAGGCACAAAATCATGACAGATTTGGCAATTATCCTATGGGTGACCAGATGTCGAAGATAGAGGTAAAGGACCCATGTAATCTTCAAATAGACATCCCCAAGCATGTGAAAGTTGAATGGTTCCGATCCTCGACCTTGCTGGGTTGTTGCTTTGTGGATGTCACCAATGAGATTGATTGGTGTGATAGATGCTTTCTACCCCATCTTCTATGTGAAGTAAATTAGCAAGAGGAAGAATCTGGTGATGATGATGGTACTGATGATGATGTTTGCATGATGGGTTTCTCTTCAAGCTCACAACAAGGAGCAACTTCAACCAAAGTGATAAGTGCTCGAACTGCTGCAAATTTTTGGGATTGCATTCACTGGGTACCACTTCTTCCTCCTTCTCATACTTTTGAAGTAGATGTAGTGCAATATTTTGAAATACCTAATAATTAATTTGAGTATTTAATAGCTTTAATGATAAAGAAATATGATCATGGAATTCCTTTGGAGTAAGATAGGAAGTTACTAATGAATGCAGTTGTGGCCCAAGAAAAGGATTATAATACTAGGAGTAGAGTTGTCAAAGGAGAAGGGCTTCAAGCTAAACCTAAAACTCCATTCCTTACTAGGATTCCTAAAGAGGATCCTAAGAAAGATACACCTTCCAAATGTCATTCTATGCCAAAAAATATTCATACTTCTCCTCATGCCCAAATTGTCATGAATCCCATGCCATCTGATGAGTTTTCTAATCTCCCTTCCAATGTTGCCTTGCCAAAGAATGTTCCATATGACATTTCCCATGTTTTGAGTCAAATCAAAGTTAGTGTTCCAATTTTTGAGTTGCTTAGGATTCCTGAGCATAAGAAGAGATCATTTGAGTACTTGGGATTGAAAGAAGAAAAGAGTACCCAGGCAAAAATGTAAACATTGTAGAAACTCCTCCAACCATTGTAGACCTTGAAACACCACCAGTATTGGAGGATCTTGGAGAAACACCTGAGGTTTACTTGGGGACATCTTTGGTTGAATCCAAATTAAATGTTGATCCATTTTTTACAACTTTGATCATTAAGGACAAACTGCTACACAATTGTATGTTTGATTCAGAGCATCATGCAATGTCATGCCTCTTGAGGTCATGAATGAGCTGGATATCAAAGTGACAACAACATATGGAAGATGCACTACCATGGACTCTAGAGAGGTTCCTATTGTTGGATGTGTGAAAGGATTGGTGGTACAACTTGCATCTTATCCAGGTAAGAACCTAAAACTTGATGTTGTCATTGTTGATTGCCCTGCCAAATGGGGCATGCTATTATCAAGAAAGTGGGCTACAAGTGTTGGTGGAAGTGTTCAGATGGATATGTCTTTTTCCACCATTCTAATTGAAGGCAGCCTTGTAAAGTTGTATGGAGAGAAGAAAATGTTGCACCTCATTGAGGATCCAAATAATGCTTCTTATGAAGTGTTATATGCTGATGTGGATGCAGATAACTTTGTGGGGTTTGTTGATGACAGGGAGCACAAGATTGAGCAGTGTAAATGTCTTGAATAGGCTGGTTTACCTTGGACCTTGTTATTTGATGGAGCCTATTCCAAGTTTGGAAATGGTGCTGGCATTGTTCTGATCTCCCCAAGCCAAGAAGAGTTTGTATTTTCTTTCAAACTTAACTTTGAATGCACTAATAACATTGTTGAGTATGAAGCATTATTATTAGGTTTGAGAATTGCTTGGAAGTATCATATCAAAGGAGATCGAGAACTCGATTGTCAAACAAATTAGAAAATTGTATGCTACTAGAAATCAAAGAATGAAACAATACAAGCATGCAATTTTGGATTTGATTGAAATGTTTGACTCATTTAATATTGTGCATCAAGATAGAAAGTTTAATGCTATTGCATACCAACTTGTAGTCTTGGGATCTCGGTTTGATATTTGTTCAATGTCCCCCAATTGTGAATATAATGTTGAAGTACTAACAAGGCCATCTGTCCCTGACAATGTAAAAATTGGCAAGTATTTGATGATGATGCCCAGGTGAAATGGTTTACGAGAACAAAGGGGAGTTTTTGATCAATGTATTGATTGGGAGCCAATGGTGTGTGCAGCAGAAGGAAAAGAAACTTTGTTTGGCAAAGATATCATCCAATTGAAAACTAATACCATTCCTAGAGGGCTAGTTGCTCTTGAATCAAACTTTGATAATGTTGATTGCATTATTAACAGACATGTAGTAGCCTCAAGGGATGTTGAAGAGAATGACCTTGGCACAAAGGAAAAACCAAGGAAGATCTAGTTGGGAAGCAATCTGAACAAAGAAGAGAAACAGTCCTATGTCCAATTGTTAAAGAAATATCAAGACTACCTTGCTTGGTCCTATTCTGAACTGAAAGCATACAGAGAGGACTTGTTTCAACATGAGATTCCTTTGGAATCTAATGCAAAACCATTCAAACAAAAGTAGAGGCTGATTAATCCACTCCTCTCCATGAAAATGCAAGATGAATTGAAGAAGCTAAGAGATGGAGGGATCATTCAACCAACAAGGTATTCTTCTTGGGTTGTAAACTTAGTGCTAGTTAGAAAAAATAATGGTGATATCAGGCTATGCATGGATTTTAGAAATATTAACAGAGCATCAATGAAATATAATTATCCTCTGCCAAACATGGAAAATATGCTGCAATTAGTGACTGGATCTGAGTTTCTTTCTACTTTGGATGGTTTCTCTAGATACAATCAAGTTGTTATGAAGGATTCAGAAAGAATAAAGACTTCCTTTACCACTCCACATGGCACATATGTTTATGTCAGGATGCCATTCAATCGATGAATGTTGGAGCTACCTTCTAAAGAGCAATGGATGTTGCTTTTGTTGGTTACATTAATGATTTTATTGTTGTTTACCAAGATGATGTGACTGTGTTTTCCAGAAAGAGAAGTGATCACTTGCAGCACTTGGAAAAAATGTTGATAAGATGCAGAGAGTATGGCATTTCACTCAATCCAAAGAAGTGTCATTTTGGAGTGCAAAAGGCCAAGTTGCTTGGTCACATTGTGTCAAAGGATGGGGTCATGATTGATCTCGAGAGGGTAGAAGCCATCAACAAGGTTCCAATTCCAAGAACCAAGAAGGGAATCCAATCCTTCTTTGGGAAGATCAATTTCATTAGAAGATTTGTGTCTAACTTTGTTGAGTTGACTCTCCCCATCACTTGCATGTTGAAGAAAGACCATATTATCAAGTGGGAAGAGGTAGCCATTCAGATTTTGATGGGATCAAAGAAGCACTAAAACATGCCCCTATTTTAGCAGCCCCAAATTACAAGAAACCTTTTCAAGTGTTTTCTTTTGCTTTAGAAAACACCATTTCCTCTATTTTGTTACAGAAGGATGATGAAGGGGCTGAGAGACCAATTTCCTTTTTCAGTAAGGCATTACAGGGAGCTGAGTTAAAATACACCATTATGGAGAAGCAGGCATTTGCCTTGGTGAAAGAAACAAAGGTTTTCAGACCCTACATCTTGAGTTCCAAAATTGTTGCTTATGTTCCATGCACCATGGTGAAAGACATCTTATCAGAGATGGAGGTCTCAAGCAAAATATACAAATGGGTGAACAAGTTATAGGAGTATGACATGGACATCCAGACCATGAAATTGGTAAGAGGTTTGGGTCTAGCTAAGCTTATGGCTGAAAGCAACCTATAAACTATTGAGGTAAATGAAGTAGAAGGAGAAAGGGTGGATGTCCTTGAAAAGTTGGTAAGTTTTGAATGGTACAAAGATATAATCTTTTATCTCAGACATCTATGTTTCCATGAATATCTGAGTAAAAATAAGAAAAGAGCTCTTAAGTTAGCCTCTCAAAAATATGTCATTACTGATTTTGGGTTAGCTTGGAAGAACCCCGAGGGAGTGCTCTTGAGATGCATTACCGAAAATGAGGCCCCCAAAATAATTGTTGATCTCCATGGAGGGGTCTATGGGGGACATTTTGTTGGAAGAGTTACGACACATAAAATTTTGAGGGCTAGTTATTGGTGGCCAACTCTCTTCAAGGACACAACTATGTTGGTTAGAAAATGTGAAAGTTTTCAACGTTTCTCTGGAAGAATGAAAGCTTTAGGATCCCTTCCTTTGCAGAGCCAGTGTCAGTTGAAGCTCCATTCAGACAATGGGGAATGGATTTCATAGGGGAAATTTTTGATCCTTCCAGTGTTGGTCATAAATGGATTCTTGTAGCCATTGATTATTTCACTAAGTGGGTAGAAGCAATCCCCACCAAGAAGGCAACACACCAAGTGGTCATGGACTTCATGCTGAATCAAATCATATGCAAATTTGGAATGCCATCTAAAATTTTTGCCGATAATGCCATGATTTTAAATCCGAACCTTGGGTGGTAATGTGCAAAGAGTATGGCATCAATTTGACATATGCTTCTAACTACAATCCCTAAGTAAATGGACAAGCTGGAACCAATAATGAAAACTTGTTGAAGATCATTAGAAGAACCTTGGAGCTGAAAAAAGGAGATCGGGTGAGCAAATGAAGTTTGTGTTTGGGCTGAAAAAATCACTATCAAAAGAGTTACTAGTAAAATCCTATTTGAATTGGTAAATGGAACTCAAGCTCTATTGCCCCTCCATTTGCAATTTTCTTCATTTCAGTTTGTTAAATATATTGAAGACAAAGAATTTAGTTCATATGATGCTCGAATCAATCAAATTATTGAGTTGGATGAAGAGAGAAAGGCATCCCATCAGTTGCATGTGAAATTCAGAGAAAAGTTGAAGAGGCTATTTGACAAAAAGGTGACACCCAGAGCTTTCAGCATTGGGGATCTTGTGCTTTTATGGGATAGCAAGCATGAAGATAAGGGCAAGCATGGTAAATTTGATGCATTGTGGATGGGCCCTTATTCAATTGATATTCGAATTGGTGAAAATACCTTCTTCCTAAAAGACCTAGATGGGGAACTACTTGAATTTCTTGTTAATGGTAGGCATTTGAAGCATTTCCTTGATTGATTTCTCAAAATCAAGGTATATTCTAATTGTATAGTGTATAGTTCTATTGCTTTGTTCTGCTTTTGTGTTTTTGTTCGTTTTGGTCCTTGGTGACCTAGTTTTGCTAGTTTCTTGGTTCATTTTTTAGAGGATGGTTGTGGTTGTTCTACTCTGCAAGATTATTCTTTGACTCCGTTGCCCAATGGTATGTTTTTGGCACTTGGTATGCTCTTTATTCTTATGGCACTCACGAGGAGTGCCCATCCCTGAGTTAGAGCTCTGTTGGTGCTCAAATTTGTCTCACCCCATTTGTCATTAAAATTCTTTAGATTGTGGCCTCTGTTATGTTTTGTCTCCCCGGGCTCAAATGGTGGTTGTTCTATATTTTACTGGTTTTGACGGGTGTAATTTCCCAGTCAAAATTACTTCTTGGCATCAGTTGAAAAGTGGCCCTTTCTGGTTGGATGCGGCTCTGCAGGCACTTTAAAAATTCTAAGGCTCACTTCAACACAAAACATGTCCATGTGGAGGCTTCCGTCAAAGCCTTTACGTACTTAAACTTTTCACGTAACTTCCTAAAGGGACACTGGGACACGTGGAGGGACTACGCATGTTTGGAGTCTCTACTTTTTGGGACCATCTCAAAGAGCATCATTGAGACATGTAGTAGGTGAGGAAGCAGAGGTGCGGGCATGCGGGGAAAATATGGAACGTTTTCCTTTTGGAAAATAAGTAAAAAAATGAAAAAAATGAAGTGCGCAGTCCACTGGGACCCACATCAGAGGCTAAAGGCGAAAGGGCGGAGCTGGAAATTTTGGAAAATTTTCCTTTTTTCCAAAAGTTATAAAATGTCAAAAAGGTGCCCCTAGACTCGTTTCCAATCACATTTTTCCATGTGGAGGGCTTAGATTAAAAAGTGAAATGCAGGATCAACAATAGTTGTGCATTTCATCTGATTTTTCCACCATTGAAGCTCCAGGATGTTTGGAAACACATCTTTGCATCATTCTTCATCAAATTTTTGGCAAAGTTGTGTCGTTTTGGCCTACGAGGTTCAATTGAATTAATTTGGTGACTCAATTTGTCAATCTGAAGTACTCTTGAAGTGGATTTTTTGCTCGGGCTCATGTAGAAACGCAATATGCCAGATCTAGAAGTTGCAAAATAAAATTTCAGAGGATAAGGAAGGAAAAGGGATGAAATGATGAAAGTGTAAGAATGAATGGTGAAAAAGGCGTTTCCCGAGAGAAAAAATGGATGACATGTCAAGACCAGCTACATGGAGGCTCCGAGAAATGATTAAAAAGGGGATTTCTCACATGAAAAAATTAGAATGATTAAAGGGACTCTAGAGAAGTTGTGGCATGACATCCTAGTCAGTAGTCGAGGGCCCAAGAAATGTGATCTGTTCACAGTTGGTCCACTTGGCAAATTTCAGATCTGAATTTGTTAAATGTATGTCTGAAAAAAATTAGTAGCAAGAAAAGGTCCCTCAAATATTCCTCTCTTTTGAGGGGAAAAGGTGCTGTAGGTGCCAAGGATGAAGAATATGCCTCTAGTTAGAGAAATGATGTAAATATTTGTAATGGTTCACGTTTTTGGAAACACCTAGAAACTTTTTTGCGAATCATTGAATGTCACTTTTTACAAATCATGATCGATATGTGCAACAAAGGTGCTTGAATATTCCTCTTTTGGGGGGAAAATTGGATGTAAAGGGTGTATTATAAATGCAATGATATTACTCTTGCGAAATGTCGGTAGTTCATTTTCATGAGAAAATTTTGAGAAAAGCTCATCTTCTAAGAAAACTTTCAAAGAAACCAGGTTAAGTTCCTTTTTGTTAGATTTTCAATCATGTTGAGTTGGTTACGAGTGTATAGCCATAAAAAATATCTGATATTGTTTAAATAACTCTCCTCTGCTGATGAATTTGATAAACTTTGAGTTAATTTGTGTTAAATATCTGGCAAATTTTGTGTTTATTTCACTTTTAGAATGTCTGCAAGTAGTTTTTCTTATTCCTATTATAATCTTGTATCAAAATATCTTTAAATCACATAGATCTCAATCCTTGTGATAGTTTAGTGGCATCTACAATTTCATTTTTCAGAAGAGCTTTCATCTGGGAATGAAATAAACGATTTAAAATCACTTTTCTTTCATCTGTTGACAAAGATTGTTTGTAAGCCTCTGGGTGTACCTCAGGCATGACTGATCTTAGATTTTGATGTTTTATTGGGTCTTATAACTCAAGCCTTCATGCTATAATCTCAAATATTGTGTGAAAAAGTGCATTCTGGGCCTCCATTGATGCACACCTTCTGGTTGAAGGAATGTTTTAACTATTTTGAAGCTTTATGTTATTGAGTTCTCCATTTGTTGTGAAGTTTCTCAAGGATCTAGAAAATTCCAATCTATCTTGTTGATCTCCCACCAAAAATTATTTCAAATAACCAATCCTACCCCAAACTACCCCTGTCTTGCTCTGTATATCCACAAAAAAAAAAAAATCCATTTGTTAGTATGCAAAACAGATCAAGGTTCCAAATGTCTTCAGTAACCTTAGACTTGTGTTGAAAATATCTCCTCATTCTGAAATGAAAACTCGTGAGAGTCAGATTTGGGGTGTTGATCATATTTTCCCAAGGTCTTCTATATAAAATTTGTGCAAAAGTAAGGTATCTGCGTCTCCTTCAATAACAAAGGTTACAAAATAGGTTCTCTTACCTTGGTTGAAAGGCACAAACTAAAATAGTTAGGATAAGATCACATCCTTTTAAGGTGCTATCCATCTCTCCACAAAACCGAGTAATAAAGGGTCACTTAGATTTCATCCCCAGCTACAAAATGATACACATTTATGATCTATCTGCCTCTAAGCTCCTTGTCAAATATGTGTTGCTACTCGGCCCAAAAAGGAGAACAAATTTGGATACCAACACATCAAACATTGTCTCCTCTCCTAATGATGGAGTCGTGTATTTGGGTACAAAACATTCGGGCATATGGATTATTTGCAACGTAGGTGTCTCCATAAGATTTTGTAATAATATATAATATTACTATAAATTTGTAAGTTGAAAGAAATCATATTGATATTCTCGTATCCACAAAAGAAAAAAGTAGATCAATATGAATTGAGGAGATTCAATTACATTAAATAAGTACTAGGGAATATGAGACCCAAGTTCATGAAAAGTATGTAAACACGAAGCACTTAAGAAATGTAAAAAACATGACAGTTAGACTTGAAACCTGTAGGTGATCATTAGCCAAAAAGAACCGATAAACTATTAATCTATAAAACGAAGCCTAATAAGGATCGGATAGAGGTTGGAACTCATTAGGAGGGTTTGAATTTACCTATAAAATAAAGATTGAGAGTTTTGAGGGGTTAATTGTGTGTTTTTATTTTATTCTTAACGAGTCGGTGCTTAATAGACTATATAGTACAATGTAGTTGTTAATGCAAAATAACAAAGCACCCTCAAATGAGTTATGGATCTAATTTTCTAAAGAAGGGTCTTTTGGTGTGATTTGCATAACATTGGACCATATCTCAAGCATCAGGACTTGCGGACTTGAGATGGCCCTCCGAGAGAAATGCATCTTCTTCTTCCCGATCCTAATGCTAAACTACTCTTAATGTAGAAATGACGTCTAACTAAACCTATCCTAACAATGCCAAGGAGATAGGGAGAGAGAAAGTGCATAAAGAGGGAAATCCTACACTAATGAGGTGATATCACCAAGAAAAGGGAAGTGTTAGTCACAATCTCAGCTACCTGAAGTGGCGAGAGGTGAGTAGAGGAGAGGGTGGACAAGATGCACCATAGACCAGAGATAGATTTCACACAGAACACCACTTCAAAACCCATTAAACATATCTCCTAGGACCTACAAAAACATCGAATATGCACAGTATACCCTGGAATGAGGAGAGGTGAGGAGAGACAATAAAATAAGTAAAGGATGGACAGATGCATCACAAAATAGAATTTATTGCTCCAAAAGTTCACACGGTACATCGTTAGTGGGAAAGAGGCAAGAGAATGCCATTACAAAGTCGTGAAAGGAGGTTTAGACTTCATTTTGACCCCGGGTAAGAAAAGAAGAGGGAGTAGGGAAGAAGAATGAACAAAAACTTTTACAATGAATCCTGCCCTTGTATTTATAGATTCGATCAGAGAGAAGAAAGAGAGAGGGAGAAGTGGGAAAATTAGGTTAAAGATCAACTACCACTTTGTTAATGCCTTTGATGAAATATGCCCCAAATCTATCTTTCTTTGCATCAATCCTTGGTTCTGCACCTTAAAGGAAGAGGGAACAACCAAAATAGATCAAATCCGATATGGTTGTTGAGACAGATGGATCCTGCATTGAAGGCCCAAAGATGTTTCCTGCATTTTTCTTCACCTAACCTCCTCAAAATTAAATTTTCAGACCTCGTGGCATGGGTGAGGCCGAGATATTTCCAACAAGTAGTAGATTTGCAATATTTCGAGCCCTGAGTCGAAAGATATGCCCCCTTGAAGTTTATATCAGTGCATGACGGGAGGGTGGAAAAACAAATTGAGAAATGGATCCCCTTTTGATATGGGACAAGTGGCAGCCAGATTAGGGAAAAATCAGGTTTGCGGGTTCAGAATTTATCTTTTACCCTTTTTCCGTGAGAATCACAAAATCCAAAAACTCCCACGGACCCTGCAGCTCCGCTTGGATACGTGGTACCCTTTGGTTGGCCGAGGGATGCGCTTCACATTTTGTCTCCAAATCCCCACTTTGGTTTGACTTGGGTTCAAACTTTGACTTTTTCCTTTCCCTTGTTCTAGAATGCGAGCTCGTAGGTACAAATTTTTTTCCCTTTTTTACACACGAGTTTGTCAAATAGATTTAAGACATGGATTCGTGTGAAAGATCCGTTTCTTCTCTTTCTTCTCACGTGGGTCACGGCCCGATCCAATATTTTTCCCAAAGGGAAAAATATGGATAACAATTTGGTGACTCACGGGGACATCTACCTATTAGATGAAGAGACCAGTGGCCTTGAAGCATCCATTGGGCATGGATTCTACCGTATAAACATGGAACTGATCTAAACTTTTGAAGATCGATCCCTAATCCACTTTGAAACCCACTAAAACTTGGAGCTAATCTTCACCAAAAACCATTACAATGTACTGTGCAAGTGCAAAACAACAACACCAAAAACTATGTACAAACTAAAAATCATACATACACCAAATGGAACATGCGAGTGTGCAAAAGCACTTCTTCACTGCTGAAAACAAACCTACCTACACTACTCTAACCAAGAGAAAAAGGAGCTTAAATAAACCCCTGCAACTAGAAAGGAGAAATAGCTTACCTTCCTAAAAATGGCAGCCATGTAACTGATTTGTATCTGTACATGGCTGGTTGTATGAGTAAAAAGCTGACAATGAGCCGGTCCTCCACCCAAATCATCAAGGTATCATCAGCATTAATGGAAAATACCTCCTCAAGCTAACTCTGCATTAGACTCCTAGAGTTATTAATGGTGACCCTTGGTACTTTGATGTTCATCCTCATTCCCTGAAGTAGGAATGGCTGGTTTTAGTTTCTCCCTGTGGCTCCAATGAACCCAAGTACGATTGGGCACGGATCGATCCTTTGAATGTGCCCCTTGTTCTGAGTTTCAACTTCAAGAATGGAGTTTTCTTGTGGACCTTCTTGGATGAATGGCATGGAGGAAGTGGTGAAACTCTTTCTGCTGTTTCTCTTCCTCTTCTTTTTGATTTAGAGCAGCTTCTCCTCCCTCTATTGTTTGAAGACCATCTTTCCCTTGGATAACTTCTTCCTCTAGCATGAAGCTTGTCAAAGAAAACTCTTCAAACTGCTTCTCAAGAGAACTATTTGGGACAACCATGTCTTCTTTAGGATTTTCCTCCATGATGGATTCATCAACAAAAATAGGCCCTTCGAATGAAAGCAAGAAATTATCAATGATGCCTTCTTCTGCTGTTACAAAATATGATTTGGTCTCATCCATTTTCTCCTTCCCAATGGGACTTTGAGCTGATTATTCTTCTTCTTCTTTGGTGGACTGTGCAACTTGAATTGGATCAGCATTTCTCTCAGACAAAGTGCAATTGCAGACACTACACTCTGAGTAACTTGATAACTAATCTTCTTCCTTTCCTTGTTTTTCTTCTACTGCAAAAAAATTAGAATCAACCACCACTGCTTCTTCAACTCTAACCTCCTCCATTGGTTTGACCATCAAGGGGATATTTGTAAACCCAAATTTGGCAGCCCAACTCTTCCAATTTTCTGTCATTTCTTTTTTGTTGGGCTCCTCTTCTTGTTGTTCTCCTTGAATGGATTCTTGAGTCTCTTCCCAACATGTTCTTGGGAAAGCAAGAGGAGTGGCAGGTTGGGGTTCAACCAGCTTTGCAATTGTTTGTGGTGGGGAGGGAGGTGGAACTTCTTGTTTGTTCGGAGGGGATGACTGTTTGGAAGGGAAAAGGACAGAATAATTGAGATGAGGTGGAAGACTAGGGGATGGAGAAATGGATTTCACACTTAGGGCAGCATTCAATGGGAAGCTTGGAAATTGAAGCCCAAATTGAGATGGTGTTTCTTGAGGAGTAGAGAGAAAATTACCAGATAATGGTGTAGGATTTACCCATTGACAAGGCTGCCTGGCACCAAGTTCATAGGCCTCTATCTCTTCTTCCCATTGTGTAAGTTGGGGCAGCATTCCAATCATGAAGTCCAACTTCTCCGAGGGCTGTAGTGTCTTGGAAAAGGGCCTTCCCATGGACAAGGTTCCTGTAACCAATCTTGAATGCCTTCATTTGAGTTGTTGCCCTTGAATGCACCATGCTAGCCTCTATTTTTGGATTTTTTCCAGCAGAACAACATCTTCTGCATAATTATCGCCATCATATGCGTCCCCTTGTTCTTGATAAGCTCCATGGCCAAACTAAATTTGACTCTACTCATATAGGTAAGCATAATGGTCCTAGATTTGATTATAATGCTGATCTGGAGGAGTTGTGAAATACATTGGAGGTGGATTGTATTGCTATTGCTGTAGATGTGAATTCCATGGTGGGAATGAAGTCATGATTGTAGAAATTATTCTCATCTAATACACAAAATACATGAAATAGCTACACAGACAATAATTGAAATCAACAACTCTATATTATATTTTATTAATTCACTATTTCAATACACTCCATTATATAGGAGATGTATAATAACAATCCTCACAACAACCTTTGTCTTCATATACAACTATACACCCATATGGTTTCAACCTCTCACCAATATAATAATAAAACAACACTAATTGTTTTATTATTCTAACTTACTAACTTACCACATACTAACCACATTTTACATTTACTATTTACATTTACATAGTAAATGTACTTTCACTAATTTACCATAATAATAATTACACATGTAATTATTATTCACCCATACAAATGGAGCACTAATATATATTTCCTAACATTCCCCCCCTTAGTGTGAACATGGGGAAAACCTGCCTTATACTTGCACCTACTCATGATCTGATGATTTTATAGGATGATCATAAACCTAATAGATGGTTTTTCATAGGGTTGACCATAAACTGAAAATGATGGTTTTGTAATTGGTTTACCACAAACCAAAAGGGTGATGGTTTTGCATAGGGTTTACCAACAACCAAAAATGGTGGTTTTACAAGTGGTGTACCACAAACCAAAAGGGTGATGGTTTTACATAGGGTTTACCAACAACCGAAAATGGTGGTTTTACAAGTGGTGTACCACAAACCAAAAATTAAGGTTTTCAAGTGGTTTACCTACAACCACATCATGATATGCCAAGTACTATTCTTAGCCCTCATCACATCTCACTGCAGGGAATAACATAGGAAATTCTGCTGAAATCTGCTACTCATATATAGAAAATACCATAAATGTAGAAAACTAGAAATGGAACATTGAGATCATGTTCCCCCCTCAATGTGAAATTTCCTTTATTCTACAAACCACAATAGGAACACTACAACCAAACACTCTGCTAGAAATACAAAGAAACAACAGGAACACACTGTATAAAAAAAATCACCATAGCTGATACGGCCCCATCGTTGGTGACTGACGAGAGGTCGCTGAATGACCTCCAACCTCCTGTGCCTCCTTCCTCCAAGAAATTCACTTAGTATAGAAATTATTCATAGTTATAGTCAATTTCATCTGTTATTTGTTCATCTCTAGCTTCCCATTCTACAATTTTGCTTACATCTATAGGTGTTTTTTCTTTTCCATCTACTATCCTCCATAGGTTTTTATTCATTAACTGCATCTAGATTTTTACTCTCCATGTATGGAAGTTCAGCCCATTAAATTTATCTAATGGTGTATCCATTTTATTGAATCTAAATATCCAAAAAAATTGAATGTAGATTTGAATTACCTTTGATTCTCTGATTTCTTAAAAAAATAGTAGTGATCAATGTGTTGTATAGTAAATTGCACGTTTCTCCCAAACTACAAACTAGGTTTTGCTGAAATTTCTATTGTAGCTTCTTGTATAACAGATCGTTCCATGCACAAAATTTTGGAGAAACCCAGATCGTGAAACAAAAGTTACGAGATATTCTTTGAGACAGATTTAACTTGCTCTGGTACCAAATGTAGAAATTACTCTGATCTAATACACAAAATACATGAAATAGCTACACAGACAATAATTGAAATCAGAAACTCTATATTATATTTTATTAATTCACTATTTCAATACACTCCATTATATAGGAGATGTATAATAACAATCCTCACAACAACCTTTGTCTTCATATACAACTATACACCCATATGGTTTCAACCTCTCACCAATATAATAATAAAACAACACTAATTGTTTTATTATTCTAACTTACTAACTTACCACATACTAACCACATTTTACATTTACTATTTACATTTACATAGTAAATGTACTTTCACTAATTTACCATAATAATAATTACACATGTAATTATTATTCACCCATACAAATGGAGCACTAAGATATATTTCCTAACAATGATTGCACAACCTCGTGGAATGGGAGAAAATGAAAGAGATGAAAGAAGAAAATGGATGAAATGAGTGGAAAAGGATGAAAAAGGTCTACAACTTAGAGAATGGGTTGTTGACTAGATGGAGTTGCAGGATGTGCTTGAAAGTGCCTCCAAAGTCTAAAATCTTCACCAAGAGCACATCGAACTCCGATGAAGTGAAGTGGTAAGGTGCTTGGACCTATCCCATTAGGCATGCCAAAATTGTTAACACAAAATCACAGCACCCCCAGGATGAGTTATGGATCTTCTTTTCCAAGGCATGGTCATTTGGTGTGATTTGCATAACATTGGACCATCTCTCAAGCTGTGGGACTTACGGACTTGAGATGTCCCTCCGGATAAAGCCACTTATTCTTCTTGATACTAATGCTAAACTACTCCTAATGTAGAAATGACGTCTAACTACACCTATCCTAACAATGCCAAGGAGACAGGGAGAGAGAAAGTGCATAAAGAGGGAAATCCTACACTAACGAGGTGATAACACCAAGAAAAGGGAAGTGTTGGTCACAATCTCAGCTTCCTGAAGTGGAGAGAGGTGAGCAGAGGAGAGGGTGGACAAGATGCACCATAGACTAGAGATAGATTTCACACATAACACCACTTCAAAACCCATTAAACACAACTCCCAGGACCTACAACAAACATTAGAATATGCACAATATACCCTGTAATAATGAGAGGTGACGAGAGATAGTAAAATAAGCAAACGATGGACAGATACATCACAAAATAAAATTTATTACTCCAAAATTCCACACAAGTTACATCATTAGTGGGCAAGAGGTAAGAGAATGCCATTAAAAAGCCATGAAACGAGGTTCAGAATCCATTTTCAACCCTAGGGAAGAAAAGAAGAGGGGGGCAGGGAAGAAAAATGAACAACTTTTACAATGAATCTTACCCCTTTATTTATAGATTCAATCAGAGAGAAGAAAGAGAGAGGGAGAAGCAGGAAAAGTAGGTTGAAGCTTAACCACTGTTGTTAATTCCTCTAACGAAATATGCCTCAAATCCATCTTTACTGCATCGATCCTTGGTTCGGCGCCTTGAAGAAAGAGGAAACATTGAAAACAGATCAAATTCAATCTAGTTGTTGAGACAGATGGATCCTGCATTGAAGGCTCGAAGATGTTTCCTCCATTTTTATTCACCTAACCTCCTCATAATTAAATTTTCAGACCTTCGTGGCATGGGTGAGGTTGAGATCTTTCCAAGGGCATCATATTTGCAATATTTTGAGCCCGGGTCGAAAGATATGCCCCCTCGAATTTTGTATCGGATCGTATAGGAGGGAAGAAAAATGGGACACATGGTAGCTAGATTAGGGAAAAATGGGGTTTGCAGGTTTAGAATTTATCTTTTACCCTTTTTCTGCGAGAATCAAAAAATCCAAAAAACTCTCACGGCCCCGCATCACTGCTTGGATACGTGGCACCCTTTGGTTGGCCGAGGGATGCACTTCACCTTTTGTCTCCAACTCCCCACTTTGGTTTGACTCGGGTTCAAACTTTGACTTTTCCTTTTCCTCATCTCGGAATGTGAGCTCGTAGGTATGAAACATTTTCCCTTTTTCTTACTTGAGTCTGTCAAATAGATTTAAGACATGGATTCACATGTGAGTTGTTTCTTCTCTTTCTTCTCACACGGGGGCCGCGACCGATCCAATATTTTTCTGGGGACGAAATATGGATAGCAGTAGTTTAGAGAAGACTAAGGCATCGCGATAGAAGACTTGGAGGTTGAATCAAGTTAAGGAGTTGGCATAAATCTTACTTATAAGTTCCTCTAGCTTATTTAAGGGGAATCAAAGAAAAATAGGGCTACAATCAAGAGTTACTAGTAATACCACCAAGAAGCCCGATACTATATCTCAAAACCCAATCAAGAAACTAGAAGATTGATCATTGAAGGAATTTTTCTAAGGAGTAGTTGGAAGTTTACATACAAGATATAGAAAATGATGGGTGTTTCTACAAGGTGTTATATTCTCAATGAAGACTTTATAGCTGAATTTGCGCTTAGAAAACCATTCTATCGGTTCCATTTATTTTAGATCCATGTTTCCTAATACCTTTAGCAAAATTATTGGTCATGCATCCATTAGTTATGACATGTTTTGAGAAAATTTCATGTGTAAAAATACCAATTTAACCTAAATGGATATCAAATTCATCTCTCTCTTTTATATCGACTCAAGTCTTGTATAAATAATACAAGATGCGTAAAGGCAAGAAGACTAAAATCCTCTTTTCTATTACTTACCTTGTAAATTTAAAAGCCTCTGTGGATGACTCAGAACATGTGACTTGTGAATTGTGTTGAGCATGGTGTATAGGACCATAAGTTAGAATACTACTATCATATTGTTGGATAATTGAACAAATTCCATATGGTTGTTAAATTTCATTTGATAATGGAACCTTGAATGGACCATATGTGTAAATGAGCTAAATGCTAAGACACGTGAATGTGCTTTAGATTTAGACAAAACTATGTGAGCATTTTAAGTAGGAAGAGGTAAAAAGGAGATTATTGAGAAATGGATGATGCATATGAAGCCCATGTATGAGAATTCAAAGAAATGCACATGAGTGACTTGACACAATAAAGGATTCACAATCACTTTTGCATTATAGATAATGAATGGAATGCATTGTCCATGACCACCACAATGAATTGTAGTTTTGGGGCCAAACTTCTCTCTCCATCCATTGGGATTGTGTTGAAAAATGAAATGGATGATTTCTCCATACCAACATACATCTCTCATGATAAGCTTCCTCCTGATCCAAAATTTTTATGAGGCCCAATAAAGCGAACATTATCTTCACTTTGTCTCCTACCATTGTTGTCAAGGTCTTTTCTATCATAAGTTGTCTTGTGCATGCCTTGCAACTATACAATGCTCAATATATTTAATATATCCATTAGAAATCAAGAGAAAATAACTATGGATCTTAGTGAGGCTTAGAATTTCCCCAAAAAAATATGGTAATGATATTTAAACTACCATATAGAATATAAGAGATTTTATAGCCACTAGTTTGAAGTTTTGAACCACTAGGTCACATTGACTACCATAGCCAAAATATAAAATAGAGTACATCACATCAGTTCATGTATGAAAAATTGGTTGTAATGAATACTCAATGATCAATCATTAAAGGTAAATTAAGGGTTTCTATCAATTGTTAGCATTCATTCTCAAAAACCCTACTTATTCAGGGTAAGATAGTAAGAAACACGTTATTGGAGAGATTCGAGAGCAAGGTAAGGCTTATTGTTAAGATTTTTGTATGAAGGATGTTATGACAAAGGTCAACCATAAATTTCATAATCTGAAACAAATTTCATACCAGTCCTAAACATGCATAAAGAACTCTTTGCAAACCTCTTACCATACTTTATATTTTTAACCGAGTAATGATGGATGAACATACATCTAATATGAAATATGTATTCACAAAAACACTTCAAACACTTTTATGAAGATCAAGAACTTCATAATCATGTTCAATACATTAGCACAAATCCTTATCAATGTGGACAATTCCTTTATCAGATCAAGACATGGAAAATAGATATGAAAAGTTCCTTCTGATGACATAAAACACTTTGACACACTCTTAGACACCTATGACCAAGGTAATATAGAATTGACAATCCTCTTAACTCCATGAAAATGCTTATACACAGAATGATGCTTATACACAAAATGATGCTTATACATAGAATTTTTAGAACTAAAAAATACACAGAATGATGCTTATACACATAATTTTCATAATTTTCAAAAAATTTAGAACAAGGCCACTATACAGTTTTCTCATAAACTTCTTGGAGCCCTTATTTTCCTCTTGAATTTTAATATGGAAACCAAAAATAGTTACAAAAAATATTATATGGAGATAAAAATGCTCTTACATCAGACATTCACTTACATACATCATACATACTTGTTGTTAATGAAAGATTTACAAGAAGGTTGGAACTTTCTAGAAAGATTTACAATATCCAACTACTATCTAACCTATAATGACACTCAAATACATCTTATGAATCATGCTAAACTTCATTATTTATATATCTAACCTACAATGACACATTTAAGATGCATTATCTCCATTATTTCTATCTCTATCACATTTGGCTGCCCTATTTAGATCGTCATTCCACATTTTTCGTTTGTGATTCTTAGGGGATTTGGAAACAAGGATTTCTCTTGTGACATGGTACGTTGTCTTCTTCGATTCATCAATTCTATGAAGTCCTTTTCTCTATGAAGGGTGTTTCCGTGGCCATCTTGCACTTGTTGGAAAGGTTGAGCCATTGGGTGTTGCAACCCAAGTGTATTTGATAATTATTTTACCAAATACTTTCAAATTCTATTACCATGCTAATACCTTCAACAAAGTGGTTCAACCAAACTAGATCAACTTCTTGTTTTACTTTTGCAAATCTTGCCTAGTTTGGGCTTCTTAAGATAATGCAAATGGATTCCCTTGAGCTAGAATTAACCATTGTGTTCCTAAAGAAAGTAGTGATATTCTTAGTACCCTTTTTAAATTTTGCGATGTGGACAAAATTTTTGCATCAAATCTGACCACAAAAGTCTCTTCCTTCAATAGCCTTATTTTAAGCTTTTCCTTACGTCTAGTCCTTGCCTTGATTCCAATTCTGTTGTATCTTTTGATTTCAAAATCTCTTCCTTAACCAAATAGAAATTAAACTATCTATTTGGGCTATCCTATAGACTACAATAGATTAATTCTCCTTATTTTATTAGAATATTGCTATTTACTTCTCTGTCAAACCTTATTTAGGTATTGAAATGCATGCTACGAGGTTTTGTTAGGATTTGTCATCTTATTATCCTTAATGGTGTAATGTTGTTGCAAAATGGTCTTTGAATCTTAATGTGATAGATATAAGGATACTTTGTAGAATCTTTTGGCTCTTAATACCTTGTTTTATTCACTCAACCAACTATGTTTTAATAAACCCTAAGAGGGTTTCTGTATCAAACCGAGGAAGGAGATTTGCTTCACAAAATTTGTGTACCTAGCTTCAAGCTTCTCAATCACTTCTAAGAAGTCTGTGGGGAGGTTTAGAACTCAAGAAACTTACCAATATCCTTATTTTCTTCTTGTAACACAAGATTGATTCAATAAATGCCCTGTTATGATTGTGAAAGGTGTGAGATTGTTTAAGCTGGAAGCTTTCCTCAAATAATAATTCAACTATTCTTCACTTGCATCCCTCATTCATGGTCTTAAGCTCTATACCGGGTTAGGAATTTAAGATCACCTTTGCTTAGAGAACCTAAGCTTGATGCTTACTCAAAATTCTAACCTAACCAGGATCTATAGTCACAGTCCCTTTCGGGCTTCCCTTAATATAACTATTTCATACGAGAATTTGTTGGTGCTAATTCTCAGTTTGCAAAATGTGCCCTAATGTTCCATGTCCAAATCTGCTCAGAAACATTTTATTTCTCGATTTGGTGGTCTGTAGTTCGTCTTCCCCAATTGAATGCTTGAAAATTCCCAAGATCTTGTTGTTTTTCCCTAATTTGAAACAAAAATCCATGTGTGCCCCTTTTCATGCCCTAGTTTTTTAAATTTTTGGGTTGTGTCATTTTTCCTTTGCCAAATCATGCAAGAAATTGTAATTGATCGAATCTAAAGTGTTTGCAATTAAAAACCCATTCCCAGGTTGAAAACAATGCTAAATCATGTTTCAATTGATTTAAAATCAAGAAATCTGCCATCCTTGTTAAAAATTTTGATTTCTAGGGCATCCTTTATATTTTTACGTTTTGACGGTCATATGGGTGTCATCTGCCCATCAAATTCATCATCGCAACATATATGGTAACGTGGCGGGTTCCTATTGGCTGGGGATGGTCGGGAAATGTTTCTAACTTATAATTTTTGGCAAAATGGCACATTTTGACCCATGGCTCCGCTTTATGCAAAGAGTGCCTATGTGGCATGTTGTGATTGGTTGAGGGATTGGCAGGTGGTGGGTTTGCCTTAGGAAATTTTTCTCTCATTTTGCAAAATTCTTAAAGTCAAATTTTGGCCTGAAGGCCCGCGGCGAATAGGAAGAGGACACATGGCATGGAGGGCATGCGGATGGTGGGGGACTTGGAGAATTTTGATGTTTTATGGCTTAAAGGGATAAAGTGAAATTTTGGCCCAAATACCCTTGGAAAATCATCAATGGACACATGTCCATGAAAGGATGGGATGGGGCAGTGGGTTTCGTGATGATTTTGAATTTTTTAACTTCAAATGGTAAAAGTGAAAAATTGGGCCAAAGTTCCAGAACCAATTAAAAGAAGACACGTGTCCGAAATTTGCAAAAAATAAAGGAAGGGGCCAAGGGAAAACTTTATGATTTTCTTTGTTTTCTAAAAGTGAAAAATGGATTATAGCCCCGCTCCAATCAGGTGGAGACATGTGTCCAAAATTCAAAAGTCAAATGCCTTGTGCGAATTTTTGATCAAAATGATGAGACAGAGGTTCGAACTTTGGGGAGAACTTCAGCATTTTTGGCAAAATAGGTTGAAAGTATAAAATGAAAAACTAGTTTCGCAGCCTATCCATGATGGACATGTGGCCATTCTAAGAAGTTAAAGGAAGGGCATGGGCCTGCGGTGAGTTTTGAAATTTTTCAAATTTTGCAGGAAGGTTTAAAGGCAAAATTAGGATGCTTGGCCCCACGGCAAATTGGAGAATGCCACGTGATGAAGAAGGGATCGGGCTTTCGGGCCCATGGAGGTTTTGTGGAAAAATTTCCTTTTTAAAAAAGGTTGCAAATTAATAAAATCAGCCCACGGTTTTGAGTGGGGCCTACATGTGGACATGTGGCGAGTCCAGTGGCAAAGCGGGGAATTTTACAAAAATTTTCCAAGGTTCAAAAAGGTCGCAAATACATTTTTTTAAAAGGTGTGGGCTCGATCGAATGGTTTTGGGCACGTGTCCCGCCTTATCCAAAGGTCAAATGGGAATATTCGAGGATCTCATCCTCCACGTGGAGGGTGGTATTTAGAGTTATCCAAAATCGATGGCAAATATACATTCTTCCTTCTTGCCACCATTAGAGCTCCAGGAAGCTTGGAATCGTGATTTCGTCATCAAATTTCTTCAAACCTTATATGATTTTGGGTTGTCTTGGCCTTCGAGAACATTGGCAACATTTTTATGACCTAATCTGCCGATTTATGGTGTTTTTGATACATTTTTGCTCGGGCCCATTAAAAAATGTAAAAGTCGGATATGGAAATTACAGGACGTAAAATTGAAAAGGGAAAAGGGTAAAAATTGATGAATTAAATATGCTCGCATGCCTAAATGATAAAAATGTGACCCCAGGGTGGATAATGATCCGAATTTGTGTAATAATTTGATTTTGTGCATACCTAGCAACCTGCGAGTTGTTTTTCCGTTTGATGTCACTGTCATTAAATCATGAGGTTTTTTGTAACAAATTTGATCCCATAGCATATTATTTGCTTGGGGAAGAAGAATACAATGTGGCATGTGCTAAATTAAGCATCTTGGAAAAATTTCTAATGGTCGGGAGTTGAAAATTATGGGCAAATTTTGAGAGGAAGCTCATCTTCTGTAAAAACCACCAAAGAACCAAAGTTAATGTCTCATGTGTTGGAAAATTCATGTATGTGGGTTGGTTACAAGTGTATAGCCACCCACATGCTATGAGATTGTTCAAGTAACTCTCCCCCCGCTATTGAATCTAACAAGTTTTGAATTAAATCTATGTTTCCCTTTGGAAAATATGATGTCTATTATCGATTTTAAATGCCTGCAAATAAATTTTTTTGTTCTTGTTGCAATCTTACATTGAAAGTATTTAGAAATCACACAGGATCTACATTTCTTGGTGATATTTTAGTGGCATTTTCAATCTCATGTTTGAAGAGCCTTCATCGATAAGGAGACAAATAAATTTAAAATCACTTTACCTTCCTTGATTACAATGATTTCTTGTAAGCCTTTGGGGGTACCTTAGGCGTGGTTTGATCATGGATTTTTGTGTTTAACCGAGTTATTTACTTCAAGCTTTTGTGGTGAATTCTCAAATATTGTATGAAGAGTTACTGCCTGGGTTTCCATTTATGCCTCTTTCGGTTGAAAGAATGTCCCGATTGTTTGAAGTATTTCATCGATAGTTATTTCAAGTATTGTAGAGGTTGTTAAAGATCCGATCTATTCCTATTTGTCTTATCAATCTCCCACAAAAAATCATCCAAAAACAAATATCCTATCATATACCATCCTTGATCTACATTCGTATACCCACAGAAGATCAAAATCCATTTGCAAAAGTATGCATAACGAGATCAGGATTTCTAATGTCTCTAGTAACCTTTGCCTTGTTTGAGAACATACCCATGTTTTGAGAAGTGAAAACTTGTGAAAGTTCAGATCGGGGTGTTGATCATGTTTTCATCAAGGTTTTCATCATAGAATTTCAAGTAAAGAGAAGGACATCTTCATTTCCTTCACCATTACAAGGTTACAAAATAGGTCCTCTTACCTTGGTTGCAAGGCATAACCTAAAACAGCTAGGACAAGATCAAGTCCTATTGGAGTGCTATCCATTTCTCCACAAACCTGAGTGCTAGCTAGACCATATCCCTGGCTACCAACGACATACAACATGGTCTAATCTATCTTTAAGCTCCATGACATAACTGTGGTGCTGCTCATATTGAAAAGGAGAACAAATTTGGATACCAACAGAATCAATGCAACCCCACTACATGTTATTGGAGATATTTAATCAAATGATTCTCATCAAAATCTAACCCTTCTAGGATTCTCTAGTACTCTGTTTCATTGACTTCTTTGTCACCACTTCCAAGCTTGGCCTCACAAATTATATGCATACACAAGATAACAAAAAGGAAAATATTTTCACTATACTCTCTTAGCTTGTTCCTTAGTGACTACTCATCAAATATGGTGCAAATAAATTCATACAAATGTGTATACACTAAGACACACCTCTAGTTTTTGTGAACATATTCATGCAACTGTATAATGAAATACACAGTTTTTGTAAAACATTGAGAGAATGTTCATACCCTATATTAAAAATTTGGAGCTCCAAAAATTCATATTGATTAATCCATGCCTTTACATCAGTTACAAACTTTATATTGTTTGATCAATGCATGATGTAGCTTCACATCTCTTCTAAGAGATGGCATATTTTTGTAAATAGATCCAGTTTACAATAAATCTTTCCTTTATATTACATATCATATTTTCTTATTTTTGTGAAATAGAAATCAAAACTCTATTAAAAAATAGGATTGGAGAAAAACTTTAGCGATAAGGATAATGAATCGTAGGAATTGAGGTGATGAGTGGGACTTGCTTTGATACTAAGTGCTAAAGAGTGAATTTCCCTTTTCAACACTATATCAAAGGTTAAATTTGTGGCCAAATATTTAGCACTTGGTCTAGGTCATGCTCTATTGTATAATGTAGGTTCAAAGTCAAACTCAACCAACCTTGTCAGCGTCCATAAAAAACAATTGAAAGTTTATTTTTGTAGATATCATAGTTGCTAATTCTCAATAAACATATAAGAAAAATGTAGAAGCATATGTCAGGCACAAGAATTGTTTGAAAAAATGCCTCAAAAAGAGTGGTGTTGTAGGGTACAATGGAAGGTTACATGGTGTATAGAGTCTTGGTACATAGTTCCCAGTGCGTATCGACAAAACTTCGGGTATGCAAAGTTGACACTTGATATAAAGATAATAAAACTTAGTTAATACTTGATATGTAAGATCTTTTCAAATATATGATATCATATTATTGGTTGGATTTTTGTCACTGAAAATGCCCAATGGAAGTGCATGGAAAACCAACAACAGTTAGGGAAATTCACCTTTTAACGGTGAAATTTCCTCTACTTTGTGAGAGGGGAAGTTCCCTCGTATGATATGATTTTTGTATTTTTGATGCTTTTAACCATAAAGCACAAAAGGGCAGAAAAATTGAGAAATGGAAAATATGGAGAGAAAGGAAGAATGAATGTGAAAGAAGAAGTGCAGATTGCAAGCGAGAGCTGCACAAAAGGAGAACTTCCCTATCAGATAGAAAGGAATACAATGAGTGTAAAATCTGAGAAGCACAAAGTCTTCATCTCCCTCAGGGTATGTTGATATGGCACAAAGTCCATGTACTTCGATGATCGGCACAAAGTCTGATTCACCTAGGCATCATTCATACTATGAAGGATCAACAACATTAATAATTCAATCACAAGTAGTTTAACAGATTTTGTAATTGGAAATCATTAACACAACAATATAAAAAGCATTGTATTGATTTGTGTACACAAAGTTACAGCCACATATGTAGATAGAAAAGCCTCTCCAAGAACATGGAATGAAAGAGTGAGAAATAGAGATCCTTTTACAATTACAATGTAGCCTTATATAGGCATTCATCTCCAAGAAGTAGTTATGAAACTACCTGACAAACTCTTAACCCAATCTCAACCTCAAGTTGACTCAACTTGAGTTACATATCACATTACAATTTACAGATATATAATATTTAATTAATTTGGTAAAAATTAATTAAATACATTTCAATTTAGTGATCACTTGGACAAGGATTAAATTTATGCTTCATGTTGTCCCATCACCTACGAGTTGGAGAGAATGATGTCCATGCCTCTTAATTTCACTTTCAATTACCATTAAATTGCCATTCTGAACCGAGTTTGTTTTCTATTAAATTCTCCATCGAATATTTAACAATTCCTTATTTTATTTCTTGGTGTGTGTAGATCTCAAAGCCATGGTTCCAACAAGTACTTTTTTGTGCAATTTCGTTGAGAAACACTAAAGTTACAACCATATGAGTGGGCTGTGAATTAATACCTTTGGCTGGAAAAGACATTTTAAATATTTTTCTCTTCTCTTCTAATGTTTTACATCATTAAAATGTCTTGGGGCGTTTAAATCATGGTGGGCCCATTTTATTTTACCATTCACATTCGAAAAGGAGAGGGGAGCATGCTTCATGCTAAGCCTTTTAATAACTAGCTCGGCCGATCGGCCAAGCTGGCCCTTTCCTTGCATTGCTACTTACTTTCGCCTATTTGTCCTACTTGTAACACCTCCCACATAGCCTTATTACTCTTACATGGGAATATTTTACATTATACTACTCTATTTCCATTCCAACTCAAGTATTCACCGTTGGCTCCTTTCATATCGCTAGGAATACTACTTAACCAACTCAACCGAAAGTTAGTCACCACCTCAATGACCGAGCTTCTACGTTGCATGGTTAAATGGAAATAATGATTTATCCTCTTTATTCCAATGACTTGGGGCTTTCACATTACCTTTGATGTGGATGCATTAGGATTAATTTGCAAAATTTACCTATGGGACACTTGGGCTTATGAACACCGACTTCTCCGCATTATCTTTGAAATGCCCATGTCGGACCCACTTTGACCCCACCATGGGTTTTTGTGTCGTTGACCCTCGACATATCCACCTCACTCCCTTTTTGGTGATTTCAAGTATTTCTCGGCATGCTTTTCCTAAGTGCAACTCGGGTAGGATTTTTCGCCATCTTCGCATCTAATTCCCTTTCGGCCATTTCAGCTCTTCGCTACACCAATGTCTCATGGGCTATTTGGGACAAAATTTTCCCCCTCGACCGCAAAGGTTCCTCCAGAATTTAGTTTCTTTGCTAAGTCTTGTGCTTCCGAGCTCGCCATATTTTTGATGGGTTGACTCGAGCTCAAGCTCTCTCTATGATTCATCATTCATTTAGTGATCTCAAACCCATGCTACCAACTCATGCATTTGGATTGGTAAGTAATACAAAACTCAATGGAGAGACTTTACTAACTTTCATTTTTATGCATTGATCCATTCTTAATAACTCGATCCCTCATTACTAGGTACTAAGCCATATTCTTACAAATGTGTCCAAGCTACATTGGCTCGCTGCAACTCTCCTACTTGAAAAGTGTTATCCATATTTCACCCCATGCCACATATTGGATCAACAAAGATCCCACATGAGAGGAAATAAAGTCAAAAGGTGGACAGAAAAGGCTTCAAAATTGGCTAAGTATAAAGGTGGCAATAGAGATGCCAAGTGTCATTATGGCATTGTTTCAAGGGTAAAAGTTACAAAATGGCCCACAACTCCGCCCAAGGAAAAAATCAACAAATTTTGTGGAAAAAGGGGAAAAGGAATTTTGGACATGCGAACCCGATTTTCACCATTTTTGCCCTAATTTGGTTGCAGAGCTTCAAATGGCCATATCTTTTGATTCCGTGGTTGAAATTCATCGAATTTGATCTTTTGTTGGAAAGATGTTGACACCCTTTACACCATGGAAGCTTCAATTTTGAAATTTGGTGAGGTCTGGTGGGAGAAAAATGAAGAAAAGTATTGGGCACGGGAAAAAACATAGAACAGACATCCAACCACCGAAATTTAATGCGGTATGACACCCATTTTTCTCCAGGATGGTCAAATACTTTGGAAAATGTATTTGTTAAGGTACCCTTGCCTTTTTAATGGATCTTGTCGGGTGGTTGGACCTACAAATCAATTTCCCGTGTTTCTCTCTCCTTTGTTTTCCTACTTCATCGATAAATGCCAATTTTGGGTCATTTGTTGAGGGTTGGACATTCTTTGTTTACTGAGGCTCCCTCATCCTTCTAGCAAAGGGATCTGTGGGGTTCATGCGTTCCACTAAAATTGTAATATGTTTCTACCTCTTGGCTAATTTGTAATGGATTGTATCAATCTACAGAGCAATAAAACACGTTTGTGATCGATTTTAGATCCTCTCTTGTCGCTTTTTCTTTCATCTAGTCTTCCATTACATATATGGCTATCTTTGCTTGTTTATTGTATGTATTTTGTTAGTTTGTGTCTATTAGCAAAATAAGTGTTCAATCATTCCTTTGGTGCATCACCTTTTAGTTTATCTTTGTTTTAATTTATGTATTCTCTCTATCCCCTGTCTCCTTGGTAAAGTTTAGATTAGGATTAAGAATAGATCCTCTGCAAGTTTCTACGTACGCACTGAACAGAGGAATAAGGAACCACCCTTCAATCGAGAGATTTCTCATTTTCAAGGTCCCAAACCTTAGGGAAATTTCAATGCTACGCAATCACACCAAATGACTCTACCTTAGAAAAGAAGACTTGTAGAACTCATTTGGGGGTGCTGTGATTTCACGTTAACAGTTTTGGCATGCTCGGTGGGACTAAGAAGTCTCCATCTTATTACAGTAGGGATTGATTTACACTTTCTATGATTCTATATTTTAAGAAGTCTTAAAATTGTATATCTAGCAACTCCAAAAGAAACAAATCTACTGGTTTCAACAGCCCAAGCTTGGGAGATCCATGAGAAAAACCCGGTCTAGAGCAAGGAAAGAAGGTATATTTGAATACTTGCATCTATCCCTAGGTAGAGAAAGGAGAGGAAGAAGAGTCAGAGGTCTCCATCTCCACCAAACAAGAACCTTGTCAACACCTCCACCTGTAAGGCCTTTCTTTCAATCTATAAGGATTCTTAGGCCAATCAGAATGGCACAACCAAATCCATATGTCAACTTCACCGGCAGTAGTCCACTTGCCTTGATTGCACAAAACCTAGTTCCGATTGCAGCATTAAAGAGCATCCCACATTTCACTGGGGAAAATTAAACTTCTCCTGGTGACCATGTCCAAGATATTGCAAATGTCTATACAATCCACAAAATCCATGAGATGGACATTGCAGTCAAGTTTCTCACCTCTTCATTCAAAGGGAAATCTTCACAATGGTTCAGGAGTCTTGAAGTAGGCTCTATCCAAAACTGGAACCATTTGTGCACGACTCTTCACAATCAGTTTAGGGAAAAAGGTGATAACTTATCTTTGTTGGAGTAACTAACAATAATCAAGAGATCCCCAAACGATCAGCTAACATACTTCAACCTCATATTCCAGTGGACTTGGGATAGGATTCCAACAACAGTAAAGCCCACTAATGAAGGTGCCTTCTTATACTTTCTTAGGGATTTAAATTCTGATATTTCTCTGATGATTCAATTAATGGGGGGCACTACATTACTTATAGCCTATAGCCTCTCGATAGGGCACGAGAACCATTTGATTCAAGATGGAAAAATTTCTTCTAGGCCATCCATACTTCTATACCATGAGTTAGGAAGCCCAGATACTAGCCAAGCACCTACATTAGCTCCTATACCCACCCCTAGGAGTCAAAGGTCGGTTGAAGCTTTCACTTCATCATCTAATAACTATAAAGAGTTTCATGAAGCGGGCCTAAAATATATATAGTATATTTTTTTTTGGGGGGGCCTCGCCTTCATTTGAAAACATCTCCTATAAAACCTATTTGAAAACATCTCCTATAAAAACCTAGTTGATTCACCGGTAGTATACCTCAAGTAGCTTAACAAATTACCAATACTGTGAAATTTGAACTCGCATACCCTTAAGCACGTGAGAGGGACATCGTTAGCCCGTGATTGTTGACGACGCGTGACAAAATGCATGTTGACACGCGTTGACGCATGACAAGGGCATTGTTGACGCGTGACAACAGCTGTACTGACGCGCGACAGAGGAAGTGTTGACGCGCGACTTGGGCAAAGAAGTTGACGCGCGACAAGGGCAGTGTTGACGCGCGACAGTATATTCAGATACAGTGGACGCGCGACAGGAAATGGGTTGTTGACGCGCGACAAGTGCAGAGTTGACACGTGACAAAGACCTCAGACAGGGATGCGCGACAAGACCTCAGACACTGGACAGAGTCGCTACTTGGTTCTTTTGCTGACGCAGGACTCTTTTCAGAATAATGGAAGGTGCCAGCTCAAAGAATACGAATAACCTAAAAGTAAGTAAGAAATCTCATAAATCACTCTTCAAGTATTTTGGAAACTCTGCGGATATAGATATTGTAAATACCAATCATATAGATGCCACCACAAAGAATCAGAATACTGACTGTGTGGAAGGTATTATTGAGGTGGACATGCATTCTGCACAGTATCAAAGTCAAACAAATGAAACCTACGATAATATGCCAGATCTTGAAGATATTGTTCCTGTTGGGGTGCAACCAGAAGTGCAGCTAGATATCACAGATACAAACACTCAAAGAAAATGGAAGACAGTAAATCAAAATCAAACTCCGGTCCAAGAAAGAGGAAACCAGTGATTGTGATATTGCTCAAAATTCTACTCAAAAAGTAAAGCATTGAAAACGAACAAGAATATGTGGACCATCGCGTGACATACAAGTTTGATTGGGCAGCTAAATTTCCATTTATCAACTCGTACAATCATCTAATTCTCAAGAAATCCCATCTCGAATGTACATGTACAATATGTATGGAAATTGGGAAAGCAACAAAAATGCAACTGAAGCTGGACACTATAGAAAAACATTGTGGAAAACAATATTTAATTGTAACGGGGCGGATGGCCAAAAATCAAAACACATAGGTGGAAAATGAAAAAAAAGAATGCATGCATGTTAGATACGCAGCGGAATATGAGGCAGAGTAGAAAAAAACAAGACATCTGTTGGAAAAGGGAGGAACGATCACATCGCATATTGGTAAGATGAAAGAAACAAATCTACATGCAAAATTCATACAATTCTCTACTCTTTTTCAAATACTAAAAAAAGGAAGAGCGATTTCGGATTTCCTCGATTTCAAAGTTTTGTATCAATTTAACGGAATGCTGAATGTACCTCAATCTCATTGGTCTGAAAGTAGTGGATGGGAAATGGCAAAATGCCTCTCGATGATAGAGAAGGAAGATTTGAAAGAGAATGTAAAAAAGCAAACTTTATCTCTCTTTCAATTGATGAAGTGACAAAGCATTGACAACACCGCATGGGTATGTATCCACATCTATACTTTAGAAAATCATATAAGGACACCTCATCTGTTGGGTGTTATGAAAATGGTTGAAAACTGCAATGCCGAAAACCTATATAAAATAGTTGTTTCTCATTTGAAAGATGTTGCTGGAATGACTGATTATGAAATTGCTACGAAGTTGGTATGCGTTGGAGCAGATGGTGCATCTGTCATGCAGGGTCACCGAACAGGGCTCTGTGTTAGATTACAAACAACAGTGGCCCCATATATGCTACCAATTCACTGTATGGCTCACATAATGAATTTAGCGTATAAAATGGTAAGCAACCACGAAAATGTTGCTAAATTAGAAGACCTTATAAGAGAACTTCATGCCTATATGTCAAGCAGCCCAAAGCATTTTCTCGAGTTCCAAAAATTTGCAATTGGAATTACAGATGGCAAAAACTTCTGAAGGATGTGGAGACTAGATGGATCTCTTTGTATGAACCTGCATGCAGAGTTCGTGAGGAGTATCCTTCATTGGTTGGTTTCATGCACAAATACCATCATGAAGTTGATAGGGCAAGGGACTTGTTGTTCCGTTTAACTGATTTGGAGACATTGCTTACATTGGTTGGTATTCTTCCAATGTTAAAGGAGATCAATACACTGATGAAGCATGCACAGGGCAGATTAATCTATATTGTGGATTTTATACGGATGAGAAAATGGTATGTCAAAGTCTTGATATATTGTACTGTTCCCATGATAGTTTTGATGCACCTGTTTTTGAAAATTGGAAAGATTTATTAGATCTTAAAAATCCTAACACCTTTTTGAGATTTAATATCCACGATCACCTCTGCATCACTATTAATGGGAGGGAAATACCAATGCACATTTTGCAAAAACGTCAAGATATTACAGGATCGGAACGAGAAGATGTTCCCGTGACACGTAATTTGTTTGAGTCTGTTATAGTTGAAACAAGAATAAAGCTTAAAAAATTTTCAGAAACCTTGTCATCAGAAATTAGGGAACGTTTCTGTAAAGATAAAATTCTGGAAGCCATGGGTGTGATGAATCCTAATTTTTGGAATACTGAAGGTGGCCGTGCAGACTTTGTCAGAAAGCATTTCCATAAATCAATGGGTACAATAATGGAACAATTTACAAAGACGTCAGAGCTCAAGGGTATGGAAATCAAAGGTATACTGAATGCCGATTTATTAAAGTTTCAGTCAACAAATTTTGCAACAACAATGAGGAACCAATATAAGAATTTAGATCAACCTTCTGAAAGTGGTGCTATTACAAGGCTGTGGCGAGGAATCTATCAAAGTTCTATCTTACAAGAAGATATCAGTGAATATTTCAGATTATATGAGTTATGCCAAACAATGATTTTGGGGTCTGTGGAGGATGAAAGGGTTTTCAGTGCATTGTCATTTATAAAATCAAAACTGAGAAACAAGTTGGATAAAAATCTGGAAAGTTGCATGAGGTGTTATGTTTCTCGATACTCCATCGAAACCTTTCCTTTCGACAGAGCAATTACGCACTGGAATTCCCTTTGTGAAAGAAGAGGTGTGAATAATACAGCTACAAGTACAAATATTCCCAACCTTGAGAGTGTAATTGGCTCTTCGTCACATTCTACAGAAGACAACATCGAGTTTGATGAAGCTATTGATAATGGATTGTTTCAACTTTAAATAGGTATCTTCTTTATCTATCTTTTATCTTTATCATTAAAGATGTTACAGGTCTATATACTAAAAATGTCAGGCAATTCACCCATCTATCTACTAATCCATTTCTCGTGTTGGGTTTTTTTAAAACACAGATCTAGCTCATTACCAGTGGCAGTGATGATTTCAACTTTAAGGAGGTATCTTTTTCCCCTTAATCTTATTGTTTGTTACTATTCATTTTTTTCAGCTCTGGTTATCATTAAAGATGTTACAGGTCTATGTATTTACATTTAGTTAAATACAATCTTTTTATTTTTTGAAAACGTGGGTTGACATCCGTCCGAGGAAGCTGTTACTTCTCGGGACTGACAATGTCAGGCAACTCACCCATCTATCTACTAATCCATTTTTTGTGTTGAATTTTTTTAAGACAAAGATCTAGCACATTACCGGTGATGATTTCAATTTTAAATAGGTATCTTCTTCAACATAATCTTATTGTTTGTTACTTTACATTTTTTCAGCTCTTGTTATCATTAAAGATGTTACAGGTCTAATTCTATATATTTACATTTATTTAAAGATATTGTTGGTCTATATATTTAAAGATGTTCATTGGCACTTCTCAGATGGACAATGTCGGGCAACTCACCCTCTATCTACAATGTCGTAAAACAAAGATCTAAAGACGTTACCCTTGATGATTTCACAGCAATCTAATACGCAAGAGGTAAGCTAAACCCTATCATATTTGCAATTATGTTTAATTTCTTACCAGTGATGATTCTTTCTTGATTTCTTAGAATTATATTTAATTTATTTTTTATATGTGCAAAATCCTTTGATATATTTTTTTAACTGTGGGATAAACAATACATTATACAATTTTAAATATAAGTCCACATAAAATTCCTCATCATCCATATATATCATATCATCACCATATCATTATCATATCCTGAGTCCTGACACTACAATTATTATTAACACAATTATTTATCTAATTTAAATTTATTAAAACAATTCCATTTTTTAAAAATAATTCATAATCATATCATTACAATTCTATTCGTTCTAATGTCATCTATATCCATTCTAATCATTAATGTCATCTATATCCATTATAACACATTCCATTTATTTATCATCTATATCCATTCTAATGACATTATGATCATATCGTTACAAGTATAGAGAATAATTATCTTAAAACAAGTTCAAAAGTCTAGAGAAGAAGAATTACTGTGCTTGATGATAAATCTACGTCCACATTAAATTGATCATCGTCCATATATATCATATCATTATCGTCATTCATCGTCTTTCATCATCATCTATCATTAATTATCAATTATCATCATTCATCATCTACGTCCACATACAATTCATGACAATGCAAGTAAACAAGAAACATACATATAATTCATGATAATCACCATCTAATGCAATTAAAATTAAAGATTGTATATAAATCCATATAATTAAATTCAAATACCATAGTACATACTCAATAGTAGAAGTTTTCAAATTCAATATTTAAAGTTTCCTCAATAATAAAAGTTTCTAGTTTTCAAAACCCTCTTTTTCTTTATCCAATTCTACTCCTCTGCTCTCTTCCCCAACGGCTTCTTCCACTGTGGCTGTACCTCTTTCCCCAACACCAGAAATAACCCCTGAACTTATAAGATCTTCCGCAGCACTATCCAGATTTTTTAAAATTCTTTCTTCTTGATTTGTCGCATCTCCATGCGACAACAAATTTGGATCAGCTGCTGCTTTAGCTTTGAATAATATGTCAGGGTCGAAACCATGCTCTTTAATTATCCGCTTTAGTGTATTGTTTTGTTTGTTAACCAAAACAATATTTTGCTTCAATTTTTTTGTTGCGGATAAGTTGTTCTTTGTTGTTTCCAAGTGAACTTGCAAAACCTTCGCCTGACTCTTCAAATTTTCATATTTCAACTGCACAAAAAGAGTAATGTCAATTCAAAATATTACTAAAAAATGAAAATTTCAAATTAACAAGAATGATTGTTTGAATGTAATAGTACTTACAACCGCTCTATCTCTTTCGGCATTTGCGATTGCTACCAAATCCTTGTCCTTGGACCATTTGTTAAAATATGCCTGGGCCTCGGCACTAATATTTTCCAATTTGTTTAATGACTTATCTAAAATGTCATCTTTATAGTTGTTGTTATACGTGACAGTCCCACTTCTTACTTGGGTAAGTAAGGAATCCATCTTCGCAGGTTGATTCTGGACTGCAGCGTATAAACTATCCTGTTGCCAATAATTTTCATAACGACTAATAATCTCATTGATAAGAACTTTAGCCCTTCTCTCCCATTCTATAAGCTGATTGATATGAGGAAGAATAAACTCACTGACATGGGATTGACAATCATAACCAATTAAGTTCTCCAAAGGAAAAGGTGGCAACTGTTCACTATCTGAATCTGATGAAGACGATCTTGCTGGAGAAGTATGGGGGCTTTCAGCAAGATCAACTGCTACTTGTTTCTGCCTTTGGGTGGGCTGATCCTGTTTGTGAAAAAATTAATCAAGATTTAGATAAATAAATTTAAATCGAAATGTAATTCAAAATTGTAAAGCATATTTAAATTGAAATTTGAAGTATACCTGCTGGCCTTGAATCATCTCGCGGGTATTGAAAAAACCAGTTGGGTCATTGCTATCAATGCCCAAATAATCTTCATCTAAATTTATATTGTTCAAAACAGATATGCCCGTTGCACTGGGCAAGCCACCAAGTGAGAGAGTTGGAATTCGAAAGGAGGAGGCAATGTTTAGTGTCCCACTAGGGGCCGGAGCAAAAGGCATGCGTTTACCAATGTTCTTTTTCATTGTTCCTCTGGTTGGCATTTTAAAAATTATTGGTTGAGTGGGTGTCGGTGCCGTGGTTTGATCAGGACTGACATGTGCTGAAAAGTACAAGAAAAAAATGAAAAATAGGAAAACAATTCATAAAGTCAAAAATTTTGAAATTAAACGTACTATCGAAAAGTTGACTTGTTGTCGAGGGGTTGTTTTTTTTCTTGTGCTACGGGTGGCCTCAGTAGGAGTTGTACTCAGTGTCTGTTCAGAAGATATGAATGCATGCGACTGTATGGAGTGAGTTGGGGAAGAAGGTTGAGTTTGTGAAACAGGTGTATGTTCCAAAGTCCCTGCAATTCATCAATATTAAATGTTGTCAATTCATTTGGTTAAAATTTAAATTGAAAAATAAATATGCAACTTTGGAATTTGTAAATAATATATGAGAAGGTATTACTTCTCTGGCATTTAACGAGTTCAAACTGTTGAGGGTTTGGAGAGGAGTGAGCTTCCATTTCAGATTGGGAGTCCCCCGAAGCCTCAGCGTGTTGTTGGCCTCTTCCTCTCGATAACGCCTTTTTTCGGGGAAGGGCTTCAATAAATCTTCTCTGCAAAACATTAAAATTTAAGTTTTAATAATTGTGCACTGTAATGTCGAAAATTGAAATACAATTACAAACTAAATAGTTTATACCTGTTGTTCTTCAAATGGAATTGACAACTTCATCAACTCCTCATCAGTGCAAGTAGGAATTTTTTTATCTTTTAAATTTAAAAGTGCCTCATAATAAAGGCCGAGGAGATAGTTTGTTGAATAAATGAAAGGTTTTTCTGAAAGTTTTGAATTTGTTATGTCAGTTCTTATTTTTTTGGATAGATATGTGCACCAATCGAATTTTTGTTTTGAGATAGTGGCAACAATGTATGCAATGGCCCAATTTGGTATATCTATTTGGCGACCCTGCAAAACAATTCTGGATTGAAAAAATGAAATAAGTGCAGCAAGAAAGTGGTGTGCAATTGATTGTGTATCCACACCACGCCTGGATTTATTGACATGGGCTGCAAATGTGAAACAGTGAAAATTACTATAAATTTATAACAACAAATTGTATCAGAATAAAAAAACAAAATAAAAATATGAATTAAAACGAATTATACTTACAATCAACATGGAAACCGAACGTTGATTCGAGAAATTTCTTGTCTTCTTCCAGGAGTGTTGCCTTGGTTATAACAATTGGTAAATTTTTGAACGGAAGGCCCGTAAACCGATGGATGTCATTTGCTTCGATACTGAATTGGAACATTCGGCCATCATTCGAGTCACATAAAAAATGCCATCCTCTGAATTGTAGGATGACAGAAGGTAATTCAAAATATCCGGATCTGTTTCGAAATGGGGCATATTAACGAGCCCTGTAAATTCACACGCATCCATCAAATCTTTATATTCTGAAGACATCTTTAAAACAAGTATGGATGTGAGGGCATAAGGGATTCCTGTAGTTGATCTTGGAAATCGATTGAATTGGATTCTCTTGATTTTTTTGCTGAACTTGCAGTTGGGAAGCATGTGAAGTCGACATTATAGTTGTACTTGCATCTTTGACAATGATTGAGACCTGCAAAAATTCAAGAGCGGGAAGGTGAAAATGAGAAAATGACCGGTTGAAGGGTATTTATAGGCTAAATCGGGCATCAATGGCTTCAATTGACGCGTCAATGGTCTTAGCTGACGCACGCATCAATAGTCCTGTCGACGACGCATCAATGATCCAATTGTGACGCCACATCGATAAATCCAGTGACGACGATCAATAGAGCCGCCGACGCAATAGCAATAGGATCGGACGCCGCATCAATAGGATCCGCGCGTCAATAGGCCGTTGACGACGCATCACGATAGAGCGCTAGATGACGCATGCCAATAGGGCCATCAGACGCGTGTCAATCGGGAGCGATGACGCGCGTCAACGGAGCCGATGACACGCATCAATAGGAGCCAGCGACGCGCGTCAATCGGAGACCGCCGAGCGCGCGCGTCAATCTGGAGCGCGATGTGACGCGCGCCATTGGAGCCAGTGACACGCGTCAATAGGAGCCAGTGACGCGCGTCAGCCAAGACCATGACGTTCCATTGACGCGCGTCAGGAGTGATTATTGACGTCTTGTTGTCGCACGTCAATGATGGAGCCATGAAAAACTAGGTGAAATTTTTGTTTTGGAATACTGTCAAATTCGCCTTTCACTGAAACTGGTTCTGGGGATATTCGCCAGGTATTTTCCACCTACAATTTTATAGAGGTGTCTTAAAATGAAGAGGAACCATGGATAACAACAAGGTAAAAAGATGAGACCTCCTCCCTTCTATGTCTCATTAATTATTGGAGACAAATTGGTGCACAATTGTATAATTGATTATGGGGCCAGTAGTTCTGTGATGCCCAAACAAATAGCTGATTAGTTGGGTCTCCAATATGAGGTCATCTCTAGAGGAGTAGTCCAATTAGATGGGAGAGCAGTGACTACTATCGGAATCATCAAGGATCTGAGTCTCACTCTACACACTTGCCCTAATGTGATTGTTTTGCAAAACGTGTCAATCATAGACTTGCCACCACATTTTGCTTTGTGTCTATCCAGGTACTTCACTACCAAAATTGGAGGCTACCTAGCTGCTAATTCGTCACATATGCTCTTTAGGACAAGGTATGGGGCGAAGGCCACAATCAGATCTGAACCTACTACTGATTATCCTATTGAATCCTATGTGCATAGCCCAATCAATGCCAACTGCTCAGCTTTTGATCAAGAGGACCTCTTAAGCACTTCTGAAGAAAATACCAAGGTGGCATGTATCCCAGACTTGACTTTTTATGATTGGGCCAACAAAAGTCATGCTTTTGACCCCTATAGGGAAATGGAAGAATTTGAGCTAGGTATCTACTACCTACATGAAGAGAACTCCCCTCTTCTTGACCTAATCAAGCTAGAATACAAAGATGACAATGAGGTATGGCAATTGTTCTTTGATGGCTCAAGGAATAAACAAGGAGCTGGAGGAGGAGCCATTGTTGTGTCCCCTAGAGGTATGAGATATTATTCAGCCTTCAAATTCCAGTTCGCTTGCTCAAATAACACTGCTGAATATGAGGCTTTAGTCTAAGGTCTTCATTGGGCAAGGAAGATGGGAATCAAGAACTTGTAAGTATTTGGTGACAATGAACTGGTTGCCAATCAGGTCAGAGGACTTAATGCTGTCAAAAATGACCTTCTCAAAAACTATAAGAGTAGGGTATGGGATCTCATGGAGGATTTCAAGGCCTTCAGTATTGTGTCCATACCCAGGAAGGAGAATGAAGCTGCTGATAGACTTGCAGCAGTTGGAGCAATGTTTGATGTGGTTGACAACATCAAGAGGGACAGAGAACAACCACATATCCATGTTGTTGTGCGGCCAATAGTGCCAGATAATAATACATGCTCGTAGGTGTTTGAGAATGATCAGTCAGATCATTAACTTTCTAAAATAAGAAGCTGAATTCTTAGCTATAAACTAGAGCAGACTAGAGCAGCAATATGGGAATCATATAGTATAGTTGCATACAAACAAGCTTCCCAAAGGCTTAGTGACACTGAAATCTATTTTCAATCGTAATGATCAGTTCAGAAAAGAGAAGGCTAACATGCAAATCAAAGGAGAATATTTAGAGTCAATACCAATTGGAGAAGACAAAAAACTTCAAATTGGTAAAGTGTCCACCAAACAAGGAAGGTATGAATTCATACAACTTTGCAAGAATTCCCGATGTGTTTGCTTATAGTTATGAAGACCTAAGGGCATTCAATCCAAAGCTAGCACAACACACAATAGAACTAGATCTAGCTACCCAACCCATCAGGAAGAAGAATAGACTAATCAACCCACATATTGAGCCTCTGATGAAGGAGTGAACAAGCTGATAGAGGCAAGAATCATATTTCTAATTAAACACTCAAGTTGGGTTATAAATCTGGTCCCAATCAGGAAGAAAAATGGAGAAATCAGGTTATGTGTTGACTTTAGGGATTTGAATAGAGCCTCCTGAAAGACCACTACCCATTCCCTTCAATGGATTAGATATTGTAAGTAGTGTCTATGTTAGAAAGGTTCTCTCTCCTAGATGGCTACTTAGGATACAACCAGATCATGGTAAAAGAAGATGACCAATTCAATACAGCTTTCACCACCAAATGGGGTACATATGACTACAAGAAAATGCCATTTGGATTATCCAACACTGGAGCCACTTTTCAGAGGGAAATGGATATGGCATTCAAGGGATTAATTAACCAAATAGTGCTGATCCATTTGGATAACATCACTATTTTTTCCAAGAATGCATCAGATCATCTCTTCCATCTGAGACAAGTTTTTCAGAGATGTAGGAGATTTGGGGTGTTACTGAACCCCAAAAATGCATATTCTTGGCCCATGAAGGTAAGATTCTAGGCCATATTGTATCAAAGGAAGGATTGGCAATTGACCCAGAAAGAGTTCAAGTAATAAGAGCATTACCATTGTTAAGTCACAAGAAGGCTCTTCAAAGCTTCTTGGGAAAAATCAATTTTGTCCGCAAGTTTGTTCCAAACTTTGCTACCCTTGTTAAGCCAATAACATTGATGTTGAAGAAGAGCTTAACATTCAGGTGGATAGCTAAAGGAAAAGCAAGTTTTAAGGCTATCAAAGAAGCCATATCACAAGCCCTAACTCTTGTGAACCCATATTTTTCCAAAGACTTCATACTATATGCCTTTGGTGGTAGCGACACAATTTCTGCAATCTTGGTGTAGCAGAACAAAGAAAGTACAGAACAACCAATTGCTTTCTTTAGTTAGAGTCTAGAATATTATGAGGTGAGGTACTCCTTCATTGAGAAGCATGTCCTGGTGGTAATAAGAGGATTTAAGAAGTTTAAGAATTTGGTTTCAAACAACAAAATCCAACTATTAGTCTCTCATGTAGGAGTTAAAGAATTTATTTTCAGCAAGGCCACGAATGAGAAGCGTGCAGGATGGATCACTTGTGTCATGGAATATGACATTGAGATCAAGGTCACCAATCTGGTCCATGGGAAGGGGTTATGTGAACAACTAGCCTCAGGTCAACAAGATGAAACAGAGACAGTGAAAAGAGGTTGTTTTTGTTCTACAAGATGATCAAGAAGGGAGAGATGATATACCTACTCCTTGTTGGACCCAAGACATGGTGCACTTCCTTGAACTAGGAATGTGTCCTCATGGGATGAGTAAAGAAAAAATAAGGAATTTCAGGCTACATGCCATCCCATATGTTCTTATTGATGGTGTCTTGTTCAAGAGGGACATCAATGACATTTTGTTGAGATGCATTGGGACAAATCAGGTGGAGAGGGTGCTACAAGAATTCCATGTTGAAGCAGTTGGAGGCCATTTTACTCCAAGAGTGATAGCAATCAAAATCATGAAAGTAGGATATTATTTTCCCAGAGTGTTTAGTGACTACTATGCATGGATGAAAAGGTGCAAGAATTTTGCATTATTGAAAAAGAAAGGAAAGGCTAGCAACACTTCCATTGCACCCAATCTCATTCGACCAACCTTTCATGAAATGGGGATTGGAATTCATTGGAGTCATCAATCCAAACTCAAGCCAAGGTCACAAATGGATCCTGACAGTGATTATTTCACCAAATGGACCGAGGCATGCATGACTCAAGGAAGCAAATGAGTCTAGTATCCTAGATTTCTATGAAGGGATAGTGACCAGATTTGGAGTGCCAGCCACCATCATATTAGACAATGCATTAAAATTTATAGGTTCCAAGATCACATGATGGGCCGTCAAGAATGGGACTTATTTGATTACTTCATCAAACTATTACCCTCAAGGTAATGGCTAGGCCGAGTCCACAAACAAGAACCTACTAAATATCATCAGAAGAACTCTTGATGAGAATCAGAGGACTGGCACACAAAGCTCAAAAATGGCCTTATGGGCTGATAGAATAACACCCAAGAGATCTACATGCAGCTCTCCATTCAAGCTCGTCTATGGGAAAGAGGTAGTGTTTCCTATATCACTTGAGTTCTAGCATTGGAGCTCATGAAGCAACTAGAGATGTTTGAATTTGGACCAATGGAGGCTAGGTATATGGAGCTGATAGAATTAGAAGAAATTAGAGAGCATGCTCTCCAAGAAATAGAGAAGAATCAGGCTTCAATCAAGAAACACTTTGACAAGAAGACAAAGGCAAGGACCTTTCCAGGAAGGAGACTGGTTTTGAAATGGGATGCAGATCGAGAAAAACCAGGAAGGCATTCCAAATTTGACACCATCTGGAGTGGCCCCTATATGATCACAAGATGCAAAAGTAGCAATGCTTTCTAATTTTCTACATTGGAGGGTGAAGAGTTGTAGATTCCAGTAAATGGAATCTATCTTAAGCCTTGCTACTAAAAGGGGAGTTCTCACCCTATACATATTAGTTTAGTTTTCTCTTTCCTCTAAGTGCTTATGCACATTATCTTGTTATAGTGTAGATTACTTTTCTCCTAAGTGCTTTACATGCTCTGCATGTTCCATTTGGAGCATGTATGATTTCAAATTTTGTATATAGTGTGGTGCTATTTTTACTCTCATGCGGTGTTTGGAATTGGCATTGGTCGAGATCGGTTTCAGTTCTAATGGGTTTCAAGCGGCCCGGGGTTAGTTTTCAAAGTTCGATTAGTAGCACGCTATCACTCATGACTCCATGCCCAATGGATATGACAAGGTAATTGGTCTTTTCATCTAGCAGGAAGATACCCTTGTGAGTCGCCAAATTGTTATCCATATTTCGCCCCATGCTTAATATTGGATCAAACATGATCCCGCATAAGAGGAAACAAAGTCAAAAGCCATACATAAAAGGCTTCAAAATTGGCTAAGTATAAAGGTGGCAAAGAGAGAATGCCAAGTGTCGGTATGGTGCTTTGTTTCAAGGGTAAAAGTTGTAAAATGGCCCACAACTCCGCCCAAGGAAAAAGTCAGCAAATTTTATGGAAAAAAGGGGAAAAGGAAATTTTGGGCCCGTGAACCCGATTTTCACCATTTTTTCCCTAATTTAGTTGTAGAGCTTTGAATGGCCATATCTTTTGATTCCGTGGTCGAAATTCATCAAATTTGATCTTTGTTGGAAAGATGTTGACACCCTTTTTTACCATGGAAGCTTCAATTTTGAAATTTGGTGAGGTCTGGTGGGAGAAAATGAAGAAAAGTCTGGGCACGGGAAAAACACAGAACAAACATCCAACCACCAAAATTTAATGCGGTATGGCACCCATTTTTCTCTAGCATGGTCGAATACATTGGAAACAGATTTGTGAAGGTGCCCTTGCCATTTTAATGGATCTTGTCGGGTGGTTGGACCTACAAATCAATTTCCCATGTTTCTCTCTCCTCGATTTTTCTGCTTCATCGATAAATGCCAATTTTGGGTCATTTGTTAAGGGTTGGACATTCTTTATTTTGCAAGCTCCCTCCTCTTAGCAAAGGGATCTGTGGGGTTCAAGCCTTCCACTAAAATTATAATACATTTCTACCTCTTGGCTACTTTGTAATGGAATGTATTAATCTATAGAGCAATAAAACATGTCTGTGATCGATTTTAGATCCTCTCTTGTCTCTTTTGCTTTCATCTAGTCTTCCATTACATATCTAGATATTTGTGCTTGTTTATTGTATGCATTTTTTTGGTTTGTGTATATTAGCAAAATAAGTGTTCAATCATTCCTTCGGTGCATCACCTCATAGTTTAGCTTTGTTTTAATTCCTATATTCTTTCTATACTTATCTCCTTGGTAAAGTTTAGATTAGGATTATGAAAAATCCTCTACAAGTTTCTACGTATGCACCGAACAGAGGAATAAGGAACCAACCTTCAACTGGAGAGCTTTCTCATTTTGTAAGGTCCCACACCTTGGGGAAAGTTCAATGTTACGCAATCACACCAAATGACTTTGCCTTAGAAAAGCAGACCTGTAGAACTCATTTGGGGGTGCTGTAATTTCATGTTAACAAAAAGTTCTTCCACAAGCTTATTGTCTGTAGAGAAATAGCTTGACCATGTTATACGTGATGCGAGTCTAGTCACCTTGCCTCCAGTGTGACTCACCGTGACCTTTACGGAGCTCAAATCTTCCCATTTTCCATTATTATGAGCCACCGAGCCTAAGCTCACATTAGAGAGCTTGCATTTTGGTTTTATGCTAGCTCAATTGGTCTTGTTTAATGCAAATCTATAGCTTAAAGGATCCTTAAAGTGATATCTCATTTTATATAATACATGAGATGAAGACAACTCAAAGTATAGCTTTACATTTTTGTTTTTGAGCTTAGCCTCTCAAACCAAGAGCTCGGCCTCACCATTCATTTGTATTACTATGTCTTCATTAAACTTCTTTCATTCTACCATTTCCATCAATCTTGCGGAGCTTGGTGAGTTCATGAGGCATACTTACCTTGACTTATTCACATTTCTGTAGAGTTTGAAGGGGATATTTCACCAGCTTGGTTTGCAATATTTGATCTTGGCTATGGATTTAAGGAGCTCATATTATATGCAACAACTTATTTAAGGAAGTAGCTCACCGGTGCTACTTTTAGCTTGTTTTCCTCAACATGCAAGCAATTGCAGTAATGGCTTCGGACATCTTATTGTGCGGAGTTAGGTCAATGTAACCATGCACATTGATTGTGTCCTATTAATCATGGCTTAACATTGATCTGGCCTATGCAATTATTTCTCAACAATTTGGTTCTCATAGAAATGGGATTAACTTTCCTATATGTATAGCTCAATGGCTCATCCTCCGGTTCAATGCATCAATTATCCATTAAACAATTGACTCAATTTAAATGAATAGCTCGACCTTCACACACATATCTCGATGCATCATACAAATAGTTGAATATTTTTTTAGTTTCCCCCTTGAATACAACTCTTAGCTTGTTGGGTCCTCAACTCGCCAACATTATGCAAACTTGTGGGACTCGGTGGAGAGATTTCATTCCCTTCGCAATGGATCACTCACTTAGTATTAAATGAATCATCCCTTGAATGATGGCTCGTATCTCCAATCCCATGCTTGATGGATCTAAAGCTCATATAACTCAGTTTCTAAAATGTGAAACAACTTAGCTTGTGAATGCCTTGTATTAAATCGAGCTCACCCACACATGAAAATCTCGGTTCCTCTAAAACTCAAGACCCACTCGAGTCCTTTCAAGATCATCTTGACATAACAACACTAACTCGGTCAAGAAATACTAAAATATCAAAACTCGGTGTATGATTTGATATTTTGGTAAGATGAATAGCTTTTGAAGGTAGCTTGGTTTGTTTCCATGAGACTCGAAATGGTTCCTAGCTTGATCTTCATTGAGACAACGGGCTCAGTTCAATCCATTTAACCCGCCCATGTTAGAGGAGCTTGAGATTTTGTAGAGATAGATCAAGAGCCCACCCATATCCTCTTAGCACAGTCAAGAGCTAAAACAAAACTTAGCTCATAAACAACTTGTTAGACCCCTTCACAGGACTTAGTTTTTACATTTCTTAGTGCACTATGTAAATAACTAAGTGAGGTAAGAAAATAAATGTTATCCATATTTCTCCCCCTGGGAAAAATATTGGATCGGCCGTGACCTTGTGTGAAAAGAAAGAGAAGAAATGACTTTGTCAAGCCGCTTCATGTCTTAAATCTATTTTACAAGCTTCAGGAAGATTCAACAATTGAATTGAGGCAGGTCGAGAAGCTCTTCCAAAAATGAGGCAAAGGAAAAAATCAAAGTTTGAACCCAATTCAAACCAAAGTGGGGAGTCAGAGACAAAATGTGAAGTGCATCCCCCGGCTGACCAAAGGGTGCCATGTATCAAGCAGAGCAATGGGGCCGTAGGAGTTTTCTCGAATTTTCGATTCTCGTGGAAAAGGGGAAAAGATAAATTTTGAACTTATAAATCTGATTTTTCCCTAAACTAGCTGCCACATGTCCCACATTATAAAAAGGGGACCCATTTTTCAAACTATTTTCCATGCTCCCGTATGCACGATATAAAATTCAAAGGGGCATATATTTTCGAGATCGGGCTCGAAATATTGCAAATCGATGCCATTGGAAAGATCTCAGCCTCACCAACTAGATGGAGGAAACGTCTACATGCCTTCAATGAAGGATCCATCTATCTCAACAACCAGATCAGATTCGATCTATTTCCACCATTTCCTCTTCCTTGAGGCACCGAGCCAAGGATCGATGTAGAAGGCAGATTTGGGGATAGATTTTATCAGAAGCATTAACAACAATGGTTGAGTTCTGAACTACTTTTCCCACTTCTCTCTCTCTCTCTCTTCTCTCTGATCAAATCTATAAATACAGGGGCAAGATTCATTATAAAGCTTGTTATTCATTCTTCTTCCTTGCCCCCTCTTCTATTCTTCCCTAGGTCGAAAATGAAGTCTCGAACCCCTTTCACGGCTCTGTAATGGAATTCTCTTGCCTCTTTCCCACTAACGATTGTACTATGTGAACTTTTGGAGAAATAAATTCAATTTTTGATGCATCTATCCATCCTTTTTTATTTTATTATCTCTCCTCGCCTCTCATCATTGTAGGGTGTACTAGGCATATTTTGATGTTTGTTACATGTCTTGGGAGTTGTGTTCAATGGGTTTTGAAGTAATGTTCTCGTGTGAAATCTATCTCTAGTATCGTGCGCATCATGTCCACCCTCTCCTTTGCTCTCACCTCTCTCCACTTCAGGCAGCTATGATTGTGACTAGCACTTCCCTTTTCTTGGTGTTATCATCTCATTAGTGTAGGATTTCCCTCTTTATGAAATTTCTCTCTCCTTGTCTCCTTGGAATTGTTAGATTAGGAGTAGATAGTCGCATTTCCTTCCTTAGGAGTAGTTTATCATTAGGATTAGGAAGAAGAAGTCAGCTTTCTTTGGAGGGCCATCTCAAGTCCGCAAGTCCCATAGCTTGAGAGATGGTCCCATGTTATGCAAATCACACCAAATGACCTTGTCTTAGAAAAGAAGATCCATAAATCATTTGGGGGTGCTGTGATTTTACATTAACAGTTTTGGCATGCCTAGTGGGATACGTCTAAAGCACATTACCACTTCACTTCATCGGGTTTGATGTGCTCTTGGTGAATATTTCAGCCTTTAGGGCACTTTCAAGCACATCTGGCAACTCCATCTAGTCAAAAACCCATTCTCTGAGTTGCAGACCTTCTTCCCATCCATTTTATTCTTTCATCTCTTTCATTTTCTCCCATTCCATGAGGTTGTGCAATCATGACTTCATTCCCTTCATGGAACTCACACTTCTAACAATACAGTCCACCTCCAATGTATTTCCCACCTCCTCCAGATCAGCATTATAATCAGATCCAGGACCACTATGCTTACCCATATGAGCAGAGTCAAAATTAGTTTGGCCATGGAGCTTATCAAGAACAAGGGGATGCATATGATGGTGATAGTTATGTAGAGGATGTTGATCTGTTGGAGAAGATAAAAAATGGAGGCAAACATGGTTCAATTAAGGGAAACAATTCAAATGAGGGCTTTTAACATTGGTTACAAGGCACCTTGTCCATGGGAAGGCCCTTTTCCAAGACACTACAACCCTCAAGAGAAGCTGGACTTCATGATTGAAATGCTACCCCAACTTGCACAATGGATAGTGGAGATCGGGGCTTATGAGCAAAGTGTGGGACAACCTTGTCAATGGGTAAGTCAATCACCAGCTCCTTGCCTTTCATTTTCTCTTCCTCAGTCTTTATCATTTCAACATGATCAAGAGTCAAGCTTCCCAATTGCTGCCCCAAGTGTTGATTCCATTTCTCCATTCCCTAGTCTTCCACCCCACCTCATTTTCTCTGCCCTTTTCCCTCCCAAATCTAATCCCCCTCTACAAGAGCCAAAAGCTACACCTTCCCCTACACCACAAACAATTGCAAAGTCTCACTGTAAATCAGCCCATCCTTCCTCCTACTTCCCCAAACCCATGTTGGGAAGAAAACACTAAAAAAACAAGCCAAGGAGAACATCAAACAGAGGAACCCAATAGGGTAGAAATGATAGAAAATATGAAGAGTTGGGCTCTCTTAAATTTGATTTTTCAAAGGTTCCCTTGTTGGTTAATCCTATGGAGGAGGTTGAGGTCAAGCCGTAAGTGGTGGAAGATCCGGCTATAGCACAATCGGGGGAAGAAAGAGCTACTCCTAATCCAAAATAAAAGAGGAGTACATTCCGGCTGTGGAGGAGGACCATACAGTTTCAGAGGATCCAAGTGTGGTGCCGGCCATAGAAGAACCTTCAGTTCTTCCTCCCACTTCATCCCCTTTAAGCTTTGATGTTGAGGAAGAGTTTGATCTTTCAAAATTCATGTTTGAGGATGAAGGGAACCATGGTGAGAAAATTACAGATTCGAAGGACACCATGGAGGAGGTCGAACACATGCAATAGGACAACGAGGAGGTAGATTATCTGTCTGACTTGGAGGATTGGCTTTATGGAGGGGAACCAATGGAGATCACATCATTTTTTCCTCCATCTCTCACATCCCAAGCACATGAGCCTACTACCATGGAGGAGAACATTTAGGAACAACATCCTGCATCTCACAACGACCCTCAGGAACCAAGGTTGGAAGATCTTGATCTTTGATGTTCTTCAAATGAGGAGGAAGAGAAGCGATAGGAAGATTCCACCATTCCTTCCACTCCATCCATCACAGAAGGTACACAAGAAAACTCCATTCTTGGAGTTGAAACTCATAGCTATGGGCATATCAAAAGGATCAGACTGTGCCCAATCAGGTACTTGGCTTCATTGGAGAAAAAGGAGAAACCAAAACTAGTCATGCCTACTTGGGGCATGAGGATGAGCATCAAAGTACCAAGGGTCACAATAAATACCTCTAGGAGTCCAATGTAGGTCAGCTTGAGGATGTATTTCCCATTAATACGATACCTTGATGATTTGGGAGGAGGACCGGCTTATTGTCGCTTTTAACTCATCCAACCAGTCATGTTCGAGTGCAAATCAGTTGCATGGCTGCCATTTTTGAGGAAGGGAAGTTATTTCTCCCTGTCAGTTGTAGGCTTTATTCAAGCTCCCTTTGCTCTTGGTTAGAGTAGAGTAGGTAGGTTTGTTTTTAGCAGAAGAATTTATTTTTCAGACTCTGCATGTTCCATTTGGAGCATGTATAATTTTTAGTTTGTACATAGTTTTTGGTGTTGTTGTATTGCTCTTGCATAGTCCATTTCAGTTGGCTTTGGGTGAAGTTCAACTTCAAAACTCGAGTGGGTTTCTAAGTGATTCGAGGATTAGATATTCAAAGGTTTAGAGCGGTTTCATGTTTATCAGGAAGACTCCATGCCCAATGGATACTTCAAGGCCATTGGTCTCTTCATCTAACAAGAAGATGTCCCCGTGAGTCACCAAATTGTTATCCATATTTCGCCCCCCAGGAAAAATATTGGATCGGCCATGACCCTGTGTGAGAAGAAAGAGAAGAAATGACTCTGTCAAGCCGTTTCGTGTCTTAAATCTATTTTACAAGCTTCAAGAAAATTCAACAATGGAATTACAGAATCGAGAGAATCTCGCATTCTAGAAATGAGGCAAAGGAAAAGTCAAAGTTTGAAGCCGAGTCAAACCAAAGGGGGAGTTTGAGACAAAAGTGAAGTGCATCCCGGCCAACCAAAGGGTGCCACATATCCAAGCGGAGCGGTGGTGCAGCGGGAGTTTTCTATATTTTGTGATTCTCACATAAAAGGGGAAAAGATAAATTCTAAACCCACAAAACCGATTTTGCCCTAATCATGGCTGCCATGTGTCCCACATTATCAAAAATGGGACCTATTTTTCAAAAAAATTTCCACGCTCTTGTACAAACCTAATACAAACTTTGAAGGGGCATATCTTTTGACTCGGGGCTCGAAATATTGCAAATCGACATCGTTGGAAAGATTTCGGCCTCACCAACTAGATGGAGAAACGTCTTCAAACCTTTAATGTAGGATCCATCTGTCTCAACAACTAGATCAGATTCAATTTTTTTCCACCGTTTCCTCTTCCTTCAAGGCATTGAACAAAGGATCAATGTAGAAAAGATGGATTTGGGGGCAGATTTTATCAAAAGCATTAACAACAGTGGTTGAGTTCTAACCTTCTTTTCCAGCTTCTCTCTCTCTCTCTTTCTTATCTCTAACCAAATCTATAAATATGGGAGCAAGATTGATTTTAAAGGTTGTTTTTCATTCTTCTTCCTGTCCCCCTCTTCTTTTCTTCCCTAGGTCGAAAATGAAGTTTAAACTCCCTTTCATAGATACGTAATGGCATTCTCTTGCCTCTTGCCCACTAACGATGTCTTGTGTGAAATTTTGGAGCAATAAATTCTATTTTGTGATACATTTATCCATACTTTGCTTATTTTATCATCTCTCCTCACCTCTCATCATTACGGGGTATATTGTGCATATTCGATGTTTATTGCGAGTCACGGGAGCTTTATTTAATGGGTTTTGAAGCGGTGTTTTGTGTGAAATCTATCTCTAGTTTGTGGTGCATCTTGTCCACCCTTTGCTCTTCTCACCTCTCTCCACTTCAGGTAGCTAAGATTGTGACCAACAATTCTCTTTTCTTGCTACTATCACCTCATTAGTGCGGGATTTCCCTCTTTATGCACTTTCTCTCTCCTGTCTCCTTGGAATTGTTATATTAGGAGTAGATAGTCGCATTTCCTTCCTTAGGAGTAGTTTAGCATTAGGATTAGGAAGAAGAAGATGACTTTCTCTGGAGGGCCATCTCAAGTCCACAAGTCCCACAGCGTGAGAGATGGTCCCATGTTATGCAAATCACAACAAATGACCCTGCCTTAGAAAAGTAGATCCATACCTCATTTGGGGGTGCTTTGATTTTGCATTAACAGTTTTGGCATGCACAGTGGGACAGTGTCGAAGCACCTTACCACTTAACTTCATCAGGTTCGATGTGCTCTTGGTGAAAATTTTATCCTTTGGAGGCACTTTCAAGCACATCTAGTGACTCCATCTAGTTAAAAACCCATTCTCTGAGTTGCAGACCTTCTTCCCATCCATTTCCACTCATTTCATCCATTTTCTTCTTTCATCTCTTTCATTTTATCCCATTCCATGAGGTTGTGTAATCATGACTTCATTCCCTTCATGGAACTCACACTTATAGCAATATAATCCACCTCCAATGTATTTTCCAACTTCTCCAAATCAGCATTATAATTAGATCTAGGACCACTATTCTTACCCATATGAGCGAGTCAAAATCAGTTTGGCCATAGAGCTTATCAAGGACAAGGGGATGCATATGATGGTGATAGTTATGTAGAGGATGCTGATCATCGAGAGAAGATAAAAAAATGGAGGCAAACATGGTTCAATTAAGGGAAATAATTCAAATTGTTATACATATTTCACCCCTGAGGCAAAATAGTATATCAGCCATGACCTGTGTAATAAGAAAGAGAAGAAACAAATATGTTGAGCCATTTCATGTCTTAAATCTATTTTAAAAGCTTTAGGAAAATTCAACAATGGAATTGTAGGGTTGAGAGAAGCTTGCATTCTAGAAACGAGGCAAAGGAAAAGTCAAAGTTTGAACCCGAGTCAAACCAAAGTGGGGAGTCAAAGATAAAAGGTGAAGCACATCCCCAATAACAAATGGTGCCATGTATCCAAGCGGAGTAGTGGGGCCGAGGATTTTTTTGGATATTGTGATTCTTGCAGAAAAGGGGAAAAGATAAATTCTAAACACTGAAAAACTTGGTTTTTCCCTAATTTGGATGCCATGAGTCCCACATTATCAAAAGGGGACCCATTTTTCAAACTATTTTCCACGCTCTTGTATAGCCTCGATACAAACTTCGAAGGGCATATCTTTTAGCTCAGGGATCAAAATATTGCAAATTTGACGACCTTTGTTGGAAAAATATCAGCCTCACCTGACCAAATGGAGGAAATGTATTTGGGCCTTTAATGTAGGATCCATCTGTCTTAACAACCAGATCAGATTCGATCTGTTTCCACCATTTCCTCTTCCTTTAAGGTGCCAAACCAAGGATTGATGTAGAAAAGATGGATTTGGGGGTAGATTTTATCATAAGCATTAATAGCAGTGGTTGAGTTCCGACCTGCTTTTCCCGCTTCTCTCTCTCTCTTTCTTCTCTTTGATAAAATCTATAAATATGGGGAAGGACTCATTGTAAAGGTTGTTGTTCATTCTTCTTTCCTGCCCCCCTCTTCTTTTCTCCCCTAGGTAGAAAATGAAGTTTTAACCCCTTTCATAGCTACTGTAATGGTGTTCTCTTGCCTCTTTTCCACTAACGATGTAATGTGTGAAATTTTGGAGCAATAAATTCTATTTTGTGATGCATCTGTCCATCCTTTTCTTATTTTATTGTCTCTCCTCGCCTCTCGTTATTGCAGGGTATCTGTGCATATTCGATGTTTGTTGCGGGTCTCGTGAGTTATGTTTAATGGGTTTTGAAGTGGTAATCTGTGTGAAATCTATCTTTGGTCTGTGGTGCACCTTGTCCACTCTCTCCTCTACTCACCTCTCTCCACTTTAGGTAGCTGAGATTGTGACTAGAACTTCCCTTTTCTTGGTACTATCACCTCATTAGTGTAGGATTTCCCTCTTTATGCACTTTCTCTCTCACTGTCTCTTTGGAATTGTTAGATTAGGATTAGATAGTCGCATTTCCTTCCTTAGGAGTAGTTTAGCATTAGGATTAAGAAGAAGAAGATGACTTTCTCTGGAGGGTCATCTCAAGTCCACAAGTCCCACAGCTTGAGAGATGGTCCAATGTTATGAAAATCACACCAAATGACCTTGCCTTAGAAAAGTAGATCCATAACTCATTTGGGGGTGCTATGATTTCACATTAACAATATCTCATTTTGGATTTTTGCATAACATAAGTATCTAACCAAAAAAATATTTTTTGAAAATTTTCCCCTTTACGGAATGTGGAAAAATAGGTGGCTCTTTCTAGAGAAATACCCTGGATTAAGCACCACAAAAACAAGACATAACATGAACTCAAGAATCTCAAGGTTTCTAAACTAGACCGGTGCCTTATCCATTGGGCCAAAGCTTAATATAGGGAGACATCCTCTCAATACACATCTACACCAATGAACAGAGACACACAAAGGAACAGGGGAAGGGAAACAAGCTAAAATTGGGAAAGTATATACAAAGAAGGAAGATATTTACAGGGGGCAAGAAGAGGGACTTGCACAAAATTTACACAATTCTAGAAGGAGACTAAGAGAAATAAGTACCTTTGTGAAACAACATGTTGAAAGTATGAGGCACTAAGGGACTGAAAATGATAATTTGAGTATACGAAAAATATCCAAGGAGAATTGTGCGGCAAAGGAAAAATTGCACCAAGTAGATTATCCATATAGTGATACTCCATAGTAAAAGCATGTAGTTCTGTGAAGAGCCGAATGTCTTGTTAATGTGAAATCACGGCACCCTCAAATGAGTTAAGGATATGATTTTCTAAGGGTCATTTGGTGTGATTTGCATAACATGGGACCATCTCTCAAGCTATGGGACTTATGGACTTGAAATTTCCCTCCAGAGAAAGCCGACTTATTCTTCCTGATCCTAATGCTAAACTAATCCTAAGGAAGTAAATGTGACCATCTACTCCTAACCTAACAATACCAAGGACCGAGGAGAGAGAGAGAGAGCATGAAAAGGGAAATCCTATACTACATAGGTGATAGCACCAAGAAAAGGGGAGTTTTGGTCACAATCTCGGCCTCCTAAAATGAAGAGAGGTGAGCAATAGAGAGGATGGATAGATGCATCACATACCAAGGATAAATTTCACGAGAAAACACCATTTCAAACCCCACTAAATGTAACTCCCGGGACCTGCAACAAACATCGAGAATATACACAGTATACCCTCCAATGATGAGAGGCAAGGAGAGACAATAAAATAAGCAAAGGATGGACAAATGAAAAGGCTGTAACTCATAGAATAGGTTTTGACTAGATGGAGTCACCGGATGTGCTTGTAAGTGTCTCCAAAGGCTGAAATCTTCACCAAGAGAGCATCAAACATGATGAAGTGAAGTGGTAAGGTGCTTGGACTGTCCCACTAGGTATGCCAAAACTCTTAATGTGAAATCACAGTACCCCCAAATGAGTTATGGACCTACTTTTCTAAGAAAGGGTCATTTGGTGTGATTTGCATAACATGGGACCATCTCTCAAGTCTTGCGACTTACGGAATTGAGATGGCACTCACTGGAGAAAGTGGCTTCTTCTTCCCGATCCTAATGCTAACCTACTCCTAAGGAAGGAAATGTGACTATCTACTCCTAATCTAACAATTTCAAGGGACCAAGGAGAGAGAGAGAGCATGAAAAGGGAAATCCTACACTATAGAGGTGATAGCACCAAGAAAAGGGGAGTGCTAGTCACAATCTTAGCTACCCGAAATGGAGAGAGGTGAGAAATGGAGAGGATGGACGGATGCATCACGGACCAAGGTTAAAGTTCACACTGAGAAAACCATTTCAAACCCCATTAAACATAGCTCCTAGGACCTGCAACAAACATCATAATATGCACAGTATACCTTACAATGACGAGAGGTGAGGAGAGACAATGAAATAAACAAAGGATGGATAGATGCATCATAGAACATAATTTATTGCTCCAAAAGTTTACTGAGTACATTGTTAGTGGGCAAGAGGCAAGAAAATGCCATTACAAAGCCAAGGAGGAGACTTAAACTCCTCATTCGACCACTGGAGAAGAAGGAGAGATGGGGGCGGGGAAGAAGAATTAACAACTTTTACAATGAATCCTTCCCATGTATTTATAGATTTGATCGGAGAGAAGAAGATAGAGAGAAGCAGGAAAAGTAGGTTGAAGCTCAACCACTGATGTTAATGCTTCTGATAAAATATGCTCCCAAATCTGTCTTTACTGCATCAATCCTTGGTTTGGCACCTTGAAGGAAGAGGAAACGATGAAACCAGATTGAATCTGATCTGGTTGTTGAGACAGATGGATCCTACATTGAAGGCCTAAAGACGTTTCCTCCATCTGGTTGGTGAGGCCAAGATCTTCCCAATGGCATTAGATTTGTAATATTTTGGGCCATGAGCTGAAAGATATGGCCCTTCGATCGGGTCCACAAGCGGATGGGAAAACAACTTGAAAAATGGGTCCCCTTTTGATAATGTGGGACATGTGGCAACCAGATTAGGGAAAAATTGGGTTTGCGGGTTTAAAATTTATCTTTTGCCCTTTTTCCATGAGAATCACAAAAGTAAACTCCCACAGCCCCATTACTCCGCTTGGACATGTGGCACCCTTTTGCTGGTGAGGAGGTGCAATCAATATTTTCCTTTGTGCCATTTTGTCAAAAGAAAAATTTTCCCCTTTTCCTCGACTCCCGCTTTAGTTTGAATTAGGCTCAAATGCTTGACCTTTTCCCCCTTTTTATTTTAGAGCCCACGAGTCATCAAATATATTTAAGACACAGATTCACGTAATGAGATCCATTTCTTATCTTTCTTCTACTTGCACGGAGGTCATGGCCAATCCAATTTTTTTCCGGGGGTGAAATATGGATAACAATTTGGAAACTCATGGGGACATCTTCCTACTAGATGAAGAGACCAATGGCCTTGAAGTATCCATTAGGCATGGAGTCATGAGTGATAAATTGATTCTAATTTGAACTCTAAAATTATGACCTACGAGCCTCTTGGAAACCCACTGAAACTTGAAGTTGGACTTCACCAAAAGCCAATTAAATGCACTATGCAAAAGCATTACAACAAAACCAAAAGTATGTACAAGTGAAAATCATACATGCTCCAAATGGAACATGCGAGAGTGTGCAAAAGCACTTCTTCTACGAAAACAAACCTACCTACACTACTCTAACCAAGAGAAAAGGGAGATCAAACAAAGCCTCATGAATCGGCAGGAGAAATAACTTCCCTTCCTCAAAAATGGCAGCCATGCAACTGATTTGGCACTAAACATGGCTGGTTGGATGAGTGAAAAACTAACAAGAATTTGGTATTCCACCCAAATCACCAAAGTATCAGCTGGAGACAAATCAAATACCTCTTTTAGTTGCTCTGCATTTGGATTGAAGAGGTATGGTAGCTGATCCTTGGTGCTTTGCATATCATCCTCATGCCCTGAAATGGACATGACTGGTTGTGGCTGCTCCTTTGGCTCCAATGAAGCCAAGTACCTAATTGGGCATGGTTTGATCCTTTGAATGTGCCCTTTGTTTTGAGTTTCAACTCCAAGAATGGATTTTTCTTGTGGACCTTCTTGGATGAATGACATGGGGTAAATGGTGACATCCTCCTGTCTTTTGTCTTCCTCCTCTTTTGAAGAACACAGAAGATCAAGATCTTCCAACCTTGGTTCCAGAGGTCCATTATAGAGTGCAGGATTTTGCACTTGAATATTCTCCTTCATGGTAGTAGGTTCACATGTGTGGAAGATGGATGGAGGAGTGGATGCTGCAATATCCATGAGATCCTCTTCATCAAAGCAATCTCTCAATTCTGACAAATAGTCTACCTCTTTGTTCTACTACAAGTGCTCTACCTCCTTCATGGTGTCCTCTTGATCTGCAACTTTCTCACCATGGTTTCCTTCACTCTCAAACATGAAGTTTGAAAGATCAAACTCTTCTTCAACATCAGAGCTTGAAGTGGATAAAGTGGGAGGAAGAAGCGAAGGTTCTTCTTTGGCCTACTCTACACTTGGGGCATCCGAAAGTCTATGGTCCTCCTCCATCATGGGTTCATCAATCAAATCAGGTCCTTGAAATGAAAGAAAAAAATCTCCAATGATGCCTTCTTCATTGAGTGGCCTCAACATTGATTTGATCTCTCCCAACTGCTCCTCTTAAATGGTGCTTGGGACTGATTGTTCATCCTCTTGTTCTTGCTCTTCTTCTGCTGCAAACTCAACATCAACCACCACTGGTTCTTCAATCTTGACCTCCTCTATTAGCTCGACCATCAAGGGGATCTTTGAAAACTCAAACTTAGCAGCCCAACTCTTTAGATTTTCCATCATTTATTCTCTACGATGGATTCCTCTATTTGATGTTCTCCTTGAGTCTCTTCCCAACATGGGCTTGGAAAAGCAAAAGGAGTGGTAGGTTGGGGTTCAACCATATTTTCAATTTTTTATGGTGGGAAGGAAGGCACAACTTTTTGTTTGTTTGGATGGGATGACTGTTTGGAAGGGAAAAGGATAGAAGATCTGAGATGAGGTGGAAGACTAGGAGATGGAGAAATGAAATCAACACTTGGGGCAGCAAGTGAGGAGCTTAGAAATTGGAGCTTGGGTTGAGATGGTGCTACTTGAGAAAGAGAAAAATTAAATCTATGATATATTGGACTTACCCATTGATAAGGTTGTCTTGACTCCAACTCATAAGCCTTGATCTCCTCAATCCATTGTGTGAGTTGGGACAGCATTTCAACCATGAAGTCAAGCTTCTCTTGAGGGTTGTAATGTCTTGGAAAAGGGCCTTCCCATGGACAAGGTGTCGTGCAACCAATATTGAATGCCTTCATTCATGCTATGCCCCTTAACTGAACCATGCCAGCCTCCATTTTTTGAATTTTTCTAGCAAAACAACATCTTTTGCATAATTATCACCATCATATCGTTCTCTTGTTCTTGATAAGCTCCATGGCCAAATTTATTTTGACACTACTCACTCATATGGGTAAGCATAATGGTCATGGATCGATGGGTAGGTGTGAGTTCCATGAAGGGAATGAAGTCATGATTGCACAACTTCATGGAATGGAAAAGAATTAAAGAATATAGAAATAAATAATGGGTGGAAATGGATAGAAAAGTCCTATAACTTAGAGAATGGGTTTTGACCAAATGGAGTCACCAGATGTGCTTATAAGTTTCTCCAAAGGTTGAAATCTTCACCAAGAGCACATCAACCATGATGAAGTGAAGTGATAAGGTGCTTCAAACCTATCCCACCAGTGTGCCAAAACTATTAATACGAAATCACAAAGTACCCTAAATTAGTTATGGATCTACTTTTCTAGGAAAGGGTCATTTGGTGTGATTTTCATAACATGGGACCATCTCTCAAGTTGTGTGACTTGCAGACGTGAGATGGAACTACTGGAGAAAGTTGGCTTCTTCTTCCGATCCTAATGCTAAACTACTCCTAAGGAAGGAAATGTGACTATTTAATCCTAATCTAACAATTCCAAGGGACCAAGGAGAGAGAGAGCATGAAAAGGGAAATCCTATACTACAGAGGTGATAGCACCAAGAAAAGGGGAGTGTTGGTCACAATCTCGGCTACCTAAAATGGAGAGAGGTGATAAATGGAGAGGATGGACAGATGCATCACATACCAAGGATAAATTTCACACAAGACACCATTTCAAACCCCATTAAACATAACTCCTAGGACCTACAACAAACATCAGAACATGCACAATATACCTTGCAATGATGAGAGGTGGGAGAGACTATAAAATAAACAAAGGATGGAAAAATGCGTCATAGAACATAATTTATTGCTCCAAAAGTTTACATAGTACATCGTTATTAGGCAAGAGGAAATAAAATGCCATTACAAAGCAAAGGGAGGAGGCTTAAACTCCTCATTCAACCTGGAGAAGAAAGAGAGAGGGGGAAAGGAAGAAGAATGAACAAAAAAATTTACAATGAATCCGGCCCTGTATTTATAGATTTGATCGAGAGAAGAAGAGAGAGAGAAGCATGAAAAGAAGGTTGAAGCTTAACCACCAATGTTAATGCTTCGATAAAATATGCTCCCAAATCCATCTTTACTACATCAATCCTTGGTTCGGTGCCTTGAAGGAAGAGGAAAAAGTGGAAATAAGTCGAATCTGATCGGTTGTTGAGACAGATGGATCTGCATTGAAGGTCGAAGACATTTCCTCCATCATTTGGTGAGGCCGAGATCTTTCCAACAGCATTAGATTTGCAATATTTTGAGCCCTGAGTGAAAGATATGCCCCTTTGAAGTTTATATCGATTCCGTACAAATGGAAAAGAAAACAACTTGAAAAATGGGTCCCCTTTTGATAATTTGGGACACGTGGTAGCGTGATTAGGGAGAAATTGGGTTTGCGGGTTCAGAATTCATCTTTTGCCCTTTTTCCATGAGAATCACAAAATCCAATAAACTCATGCGGCCCCGCTGCTCCGCTTGGACACATGGCACCCTTTTGTTGGCTGGGGAGGTGCGCTCCAATCTTTTCCTTTATGCCATTTTGTCAAAAGGAAATTTTCCCCCTTTTCCTTCGACTTCCCACTTTGGTTTGACTCGAGATTAAACACTAACCTTTTCACCTTTTTTATTTTAGAGGCCTCTCGATTCTGTCAAATATATTTAAGACACATATTCACGTGACGGATCTGTTTCTTCTCTTTCTTCACACACGGGGGTCGTGGCCGATCCAATATTTTATCTGGGGGAAACTATGGATAACATGTCTTCCTAAAGCTTCTTCTTCTTGAAAATGAGAAGGTGGAGGAATAGTACCATACAAAATCTTGTACGATGCTTGGTTGCTTTCATCTTGATTTTCCCTATACCACCGAATTCGACAATAGGATTCCTAAGAAGATCCAATCCTTATAGCACCAACTTCCTACTTCAATGAATTGCTTGCCACGTACGTGTGAGGATTTTTTTAATTATCAAGACATAAATTGAAGCTCATGTAATTCCATAAAATTTACCTTGTAATAATTCTCAAGAGGAATTAGGAAAGAGTCTTGAATGATTTATCATTATCATTTCCTTCAATCTGTGGAATTTCTACTTTATCCCCTGAATAATACACCTATTGTTTCAAAAAAATCAGCACTCCCACTTTCTAGTCTTGGAGGGTCTTGCTTCTTAGGGACAATTTACATTCTGATTTATCTTCATGATTAGTAGGGAACTATTAGTGTGAAATCACAACACCCCCAAATGAGTTATGGATCTATTTTTCTAAGGCAGGTTCATTTGGTGTGATTTTCATAACATGGGACCATCTCTCAAGCTGTGGGACTTAGGGACTTGAGATGGCCCTCTAGAGAAATTCAGCTTCTTCTTCTTGATCCTAATGCTAAACTACTCCTAATGAAAAAATTACATCTAACTACACCCATCCTAAAAATGCCAAGGAGACAGGGGATAGAGAAAGTGCATAAAGAGGAAATCCTACACTAACGAGGTGATAACACTAAGAAAAGGGAAGTGTTGGTCATAATCTCAGCTGCTGAAGTGGAGAGAGGTGAGCATTGGAGAGGGTGGACAAGATGCACCACAGACTAGAGGTAGATTTCACATAGAACACCACTTGAAAACCCATTAAACATAGCTCCCAAGAACTACAACAAATATCGAATATGCACAGTATACCCTACAATGATAAAAGGTGAGGAGAGACAATAAAATAAGAAAAGGATGGAGATGCATCACAAAATAGAATTTATTGCTCCAAAAGCTCACTGAGTACATTGTTAGTGGCAAGAGGCAGGAAAATGCCATTACAAAGCCGTGAAAGGAGGTTCGAGACTCCATTTTTGACCACTGGGGAAGAAAATAAGAGGGAGCGAGAGAAGAAGAATGAACAACAACTTTTACAATGAATTATGTCCCCTGTATTTATAGATTTGATCGAAGAGAAGAAGAGACAAAGAAGCGGGAAAAGTAGGTTGAAGCTGAACCACTTGCTATTAATGCCTCTAATGAAATATGCCCCAAATCCATCTTTTCTTGCATGATTCCTTAATTCGATGCCTTGAAGGAAGAGGAAATAGTGAAACCAGATCAAATCCAATCTGGTTGTTGAGATAGATGGATCCTGCATTGAAGGCTCGAAGAAGTTTCCTCCATTTTCCTTTACCTAACCTCCTAAAATATTAAATTCTTAGACTTCCATGGCGTAGGTGAGGCCGAGATCTTTCAATGACGTTAGATTCATGATATTTTGAGCCCTGAGTTGAAAGATATGCCCCTTCAAAGTTTGTATCAGGTCCATACAGGAGGGTGGGAAAACAACTTGAAAAATGGGTCCCCTTTTGATATGGGACACGTGGCAGCTAGATTGGAACAAAAATCAGGCTTGTGGGTTAAAAATATATTTTTGCCCTTTTCGTGAGAATAACAAAATCCAAAAACTCTCGTGGGCCCTTGCTACTCCGCTTGGACACGTGGCACCTTTTTTGTTGGTTGGGGAGGTGTGCTCAATATTTTCCTTTGTGCCATTTTGTCAAAAGGAAAAATATCACCTTTTCCTTTGACTCCCCACTTTGGTTTGACTCAAGCTCAAATGCTGACTTTTCCCTTTTTATTTTAGAGCCTACCGAGTCTGTCAAATATATTTAAGACATAGATTCGTATGACAAAGCCGTTTCTTCTCTTTCATCTCGCATAGGGTCGTGGCTGATCCAATATTTTTGTGGAGGGTGAAATATGGATAACAATTTGGTGACTCATGGGGACATCTTCCTACTAGATGAAGAGACTAGTGGCCTTGAAGTATCCATTGGGCATGGAGTCATGAGTGATAGCTCACACTCGATCTAAAGTTTGAAAAATGACCCCTAGGCCACTTAGAAACCCAATGAAACTTGGAGCTGATCTTCACCAAAAGCCATTACAATGCACCTGTGTGCAAGAGTAAAACAACAACACCAAAGCTATGTAAAAACTAAAAATCATACATACCCCAAGTGGGTTATGTAGAGTGTGCAAAATCACTTCTTCTACTAAAAACAAACCTACCTACACTACTCTAACCAAGAGCAAAGGGAGCTCAAACAAAGCTTACAATTGACAGAGGAGAAATAGCTTCCCTTCCTCAAAAATGGCAGCCATGTAACTGATTTGGCACTAAACATGGCTGGTTGGATGAGTGAAAAACTAGCGCAAGCTGATATTCCACCCAAATCAACAAAGTATCAGCTGGAGACAAATAAAATACCTCTTTTAGTTGCTCTGAATTTGGATTTAAGAGGTATGACAGCTGATCCTTTGTGTTTTGCATATCATCCTCATGCCCTAAAGTAGGCATGACTGGTTTTGGTTTCTCCTTTGGCTCAAATGAAGCCAAGTACCTAATTGGGCATGGTCTAATCCTTTGGATGTGCCCATTTCTCTAAAATTCAACTCCAAAAATGGAGTCTTCTTATGGAGCTTCTTGGATGAATGGCATGGGAGAAATGTTGACATCCTCCTGCCTTTTTCCTTCCACCTCTTTTGAAGAACATGGAAGATCAAGATCTTCCAACCTTGGTTCCAGAGGGCCATTATGGAGTGCAGGATTTTGCACTTGAATATTCTCCTTCATGGTAGTATGTTCATTTGTGTGGAAGATGGATGGAGGAGCGAATGATGTTATCTCTTCATTAAAGCAATCTCTCAAGTCTGACAGATAGTCTGCCTCCTTGTTTTCCTGTTGCATGTGCTCTACCTCCTCCATGGTGCCTTCTGATCTGCAACTTGATCACCATGGCTACTTTCACTCTCAAATATGAAGTTTGAAAGATCAAACTCTTTTTGAACATTAGAGCTTAAAGGAGATGAAGTGGGAGGAAGAACTGAAGGTTATTTTGTGGCCTACTCCACACTTGGGGCCTTTGAAACTGTATGGTCCTCCTCCATCATGGGTTCATAAATCAAATCAGGCCCTTGAAATGAAAGTAAAAAATATTCAATGATGCCTTCTTCATTTAGTGTCCTCAACATTGATTTGATCTCTCCCAGATTCTCCTCTTCAATGGGGCTTGGGACTAATTGTTCCTCCTCTTGTTCTTTCCCTTTTACTGCTGCAAACTCGGCCTAGCCACCCCTGGTTCTTTAATCTTGACCTCCTCTATTTTCTTGACCTTTAAAGGGATATTTTTAAACCCAAACTTGGTAGCCCAACTCTTCATATTATCGATTATTTATTTTCTGTTGGACTCCTCTTCTAGTTGTCCTTGACTAGATTCTTGACTATCTTCCTAACATGGACTTGGGAAAGCAAGAGGAGTGGCAGGTTGAGGTTCAAAAGCTTTGCAATTATTTATGGTGGGAAGGGAGGTGCAACTTCTTGTTTGTTTGGAGGGGATGGTTATTTGGAAGGGAAAAGGACAGAAGAGCTAAGATGAGGTGGAAGAATATGGGATGGAGAAATGGATTTCACACTTGGGAAACATTCAATGGGAAGCACTGAAAGTGAAACCCAAATTGAGATGATGTTGCTTGAGGAGTAGAGATAAAATTACAGAGATAATGGTGTCGGATTTACCCATTAACAAGGATACCTAGCACCAAATTCATAGGCCTCTATTTCTTCTACCCATTGTGCAAGTTGGGGAAGCATTGCAATCATAAAGTCCATCTTCTCCTGAGGGTTGTAGTGTCTTGGAAAAGGGCCTTCCCATGGACAAGGTTCCCTGCAACCAATCTTGAAATCCATCATTTGAGTTGTTGCCCTTGATTGAACCATGCTAGCCTCTATTTTTTGAATCTTCTCTAGTAAACCAACATCCTCTACATAACTATCACCATTATATGTGTCCCCTTGTCCTTGATAAGCTTCATAGTCAAACTGGTTTTGACATTGCTCATATGGGTAAGCATAATGGTTCTGGATCTGATCATAATGCTGATCTGGAGGAGTTGGGAAATACATTGGAGGTGGATTGTATTGCTGTAAGTGTGAGTTCCATGAAGGGAATGAAGTCATGATTGCACAACCTCATGGAATGGGAGAAAATGAAAGAGATGGAAGAAGAAATGGATGAAATGAGTGGAAATGGATGGAAAAGGTATACAACTCAGAGGATGGGTTGTTGACTAGATGGAGTCACCAAATGTGCTTTGAATGTGCCTCCAAAGGTAGAAATCTTCACCAAGAGCACATTGAACCTGATGAAGTGAAGTGGTAAGGTGCTTCAGACCTATCCCATTGGGTGTGCCAAAATTGTTAGTGCAAAATCATGACACCCCTAAATGATTTATGGATCTACTTTTCTAAGGAAGGGTCATTTGGGTGATTTGCATAACATGGGACCATCTCTCAAGCTGTGGGACTTGCGGACTTGAAATGGCCCTCGGAGAAATCCCACTTCTTCTTCCTGATCCTAATGCTAAACTAATCCTAATGTAAAAATGACATCTAACTATACATATCCTAACAATTCCAAGGAGACACGAGAGAGAGAAAGTGCATAAAGAGGAAAATCCTACAATAATGAGGTGATATCACCAAGAAAAGGGAAGTGCTGGTCACAATCTCAGCTGCCTGAAGTGAGAGAGGTGAGTAGAGGAGAGGGTGGACAAGATGCACCATAGACTAGAGATAGATTTCACACAGAACACCACTTCAAAACCCATTAAACATAGCTCCCAGGACCTGCAAAAATATTAGAATATGCATAGTATACCCTACAACGACGAGAGGTGAGGAGAGACAATAAAATAAGGAAAGGATGGACAAGATGCATCACAAAATATAATTTATTACTCCAAAAGTTCACACAGTACATCATTAGTAGTGGGCAAGAGGCGGGAAAATGCCATTACAAAATCGTGAAAGGAGGTTCATACTCCATTTTCCACCATGGGGAAGAAAAGAAGAGGGTAGGTAGAGAAGAAGAATGAACAACAACTTTTACAATGAATCTTATCCCTGTATTTATAGATTTGATCAGAGAGAAGAAGAGAGAGAGAAAGCGGGAAAATTAGGTTGAAGCTCAACCACCGTTCTTAATGCCTCTAATGAAATATGCCCCAAATCCATTTTTATTGAATGATTACTTGATTCGGTGCCTTGAAGGAAGAGGAAACAATGAAATAGATCAAATCCAATCTGATTATTGAGATAGATGAATCCTGCATTAAAGGCCCGAAGACATTTCCTCCATTTTCTTTTACCTAAACTCCTCCAAAATTAAATTCTCATACTTTCATGGCATAGGTGAGGCCGAGATCTTTCAACAACATTAGATTTGTGATATTTTGAGCCCACGAGTTGAAAGATATGCCCCTTCAAAGTTTGTATCGGGTCCGTACAGGAAGGGTGGGAAAACAACTTGAAAAATGGGTCCCCTTTTGATATGGAACACGTGTGACCAAATTGGAACAAAAATCGGGCATGCGGGATCATAATTTATCTTTTCCCCTTTTTCCGTGAGAATCACAAAATCCAAAAAACTCCCGTGGCCTTGCTGCTCTGCTTGGACATGTGGCACCCTTTTGTTGGTGGGAGGTGTGCTCCAATATTTTCCTTTGTGCCATTTTGTCAAAAGGAAAATTTTCACCTTTTCCTCTGACTCCCCACTTTGGTTTGTCTCGAGGCTCAAACGGTGACTTTTTCCCTTTTTATTTTAGAGCACGATCGAGTTTTCAAATTGATTTAAGACACGGATTTTGCACTGTGAGCCGTTTATTCTCTTTCTTCTCACATACGGTCGTGGTTGATCAAATTTTTCTGGGGGTGAAATATGGATAACAATTTGGTGACTCATGGGGACATCTACCTGCTAGATGAAGAGACCAGTGGCCTTGAAGTATCCATTGGGCATGAAGCCATGAGTTATAAGCATGCCATTGATCTAAACTTTGAAAAATGACCCCTGGGCCACTTGGAAACCCACTGAAACTTGGAGCTGATCTTCACCAAAAACCATTACAATGCACTATGCAAGAGCAAAAAAACAGCACCAAAAACTATGTACAAACTAAAAATCATACATACCCCAAGTGGGATATGTAGAGTGTGCAAAAGCACTTCTTCTACTGAAAACAAACCTACCTACACTACTCTAACCAAGAGAAAAGGAGCTCAAACAAAGCCTACTGTTGTGCGGAGGAGAAATATCTTCCCTTCCTCAAAAATGGTAGCCATGCAACTGATTTGGCACTGAACATGGCTGGTTGGATGAGTGAAAAACTAACTGCAAGATGATATTCCACCCAAATCAACAAAGTATCAGCTGGAGAAAAATCAAATACCTCTTTTAGTTGCTTTGCATTTGGATTGAAGAGGTATGATAGCTGATCCTTGGTGCTTTGCATATCATCCTCATGCCATGAAGTAGGCACAAATGGTTTTGGTTTCTCATTTGGATCCAATGAAGCCAAGAACCACGATTGGGCACAGTCTAATCCTTTCGATGTGCCCATTTCTCGAAATTCAACTCCAAAAATGGAGTCTTCTTATGGAGCTTCTTGGATGAATGGCATGGGAGAAATGGTGAAATTCTCTTGCCTTTTTTTCCTTCCACCTCTTTTGAAGAACATGGAAGATCAAGATCTTCCAACCTTGGTTCAGAGGACCATTATGGAGTGCGAGGCTTTTGCACTTTAATATTCTCCTTCATGGCAGTAGTTTCATTTGCGTGGAAGATGAATGGAGGAGTGAATGATGTTATCTCTTCATCAAAGCAATCTCTCAAGTCCGAAAGATAGTCTGCCTCCTTGTTTTCCTTTTGCATGTGCTCTACCTCCTCCATGGTGCCTTTATGATCTTAAACTTGATCACCATGGCTCCCTTCACTCTCAAACATGAAGTTTGAAAGATCAAACTCTTCTTCAACATCAAATCTTGAAGGGGATGAATTTGGAGGAATAATTTAAGGTTCTTCTGTGGCCTACTCCACACTTGGGGCCTTTGAAACTATATGGTCCTCCTCCATCATGGGTTCATAAATCAAATAAGGCCCTTGTATGGTCCTCCTCCATCATGGGTTCATAAATCAAATTAGGCCCTTGAAATGAAAGTAAAAATCTTCAATGATGCCTTCTTCATTTAGTGGCCTCAACACTTGATTTGATCTCTCCAAGATTATCCTCTTCAATGGGGCTTGGGACCCGATTGTTCCACCTCTTGTTCTTGCTCTTCTTTTGGTGCAAACTTGGCCCACCACTACTAGTTATTCAATCTTGACCTCCTCAATTAGCTTTACCTTCAAAGGGATCTTTGTAAACCCAAATTTGGTAGCCCAACTCTTCATATTGTCAGTTATTTCTTTTTGTTGGACTCCTCTTCTCGTTGTCCTTAACTAGATTCTTGACTATCTTCCTACCATGGATGTGGGAAAGCAAGAGGAGTGACAGGTTGGGGTTCAACAAGATTTGAAATTATTTGTGGTGGGAAGGAGGTGCAACTTGTTTGTTTTTTGGAGGGGATGTTTTTGGAAGGGAAAAGGAGAGAAGAAGCTGAGATGAGGTGGATGTCTATGGGATGGAGAAATGGATTTCACACTTGGGGCAACATTCAATGGGAAGCTTGGAAATTGAAGCCCAAATTGAGATGGTGTTTCTTGAGGAGTAGAGAAAATTACAGATAATGGTGTAGGATTTACCCATTAACAAGGCTACCTAGCACAAAATTCATAGGCCTCTATCTCTTCTGCCCATTGTGCAAGTTGGGGCAGCATTTCAATCATAAAGTCCAGCTTCTCTTGAGGGATGTAGTGTCTTGGAAAAGGGACTTGCCATGGACAAGGTGCCTTGCAACCAATTCTGAAAGCCATCATTTAAGATGTTGCCCTTGATTGAACCATGCTAGCCTCTATTTTTCATATCTTCTCTAGTAAACCAACATCCTCTACATAACTATCACCATCATATGTGTTCCCTTGTCCTTGATAAGCTTCATAGTCAAACTGGTTTTGACACTTTGCTCATATGGGTAAGCATAATGATTATGGATCTGATCATAATGATGATCTAAAGGAGTTGGGAAATACATTAGAGATGGACTATGCATACTTGTAAATGTGAGTTGCATGAAGGGAATGAAGTCACGATTGCAAAACCTCATGGAATGTGAGAAAATGAAAGATATGGAAGAAGAAATGGATGAAATGAGTGGAAATGGATGGAAAAGGTCTGCGCAACTCGAGAGGATGGGTTATTGACCGAGATGGAGTCACTAGATGTGCTTTGAATGCCTCTAAAGGCAGAAATCTTCACCAAGAGCACATCGAACTTTGATGAAGTGAAGTGGTAAGGTGCTTCATACTTATCCCATCGGGGTGTGCCAAAAGCTATTAGTGTGCAAAATCATAACACCCCTAAATGATTTATGGATCTACTTTTCTAAGGCGAGTTCATTTGGTGTGATTTACGTAACATGGGACCATCTCTCAAGCTATGGGACTTGCGGACTTGAGATGGCCCTCCGGAAAGCACACTTCTTCTTCTTGATCCTAATGCTAAACTAATCCTAATGTAAAATGAAGTCTAACTACATGTATCCTAACAATGCCAAGGAGACACGAGGAGAGAGAAAGTGCATAAAGAGGGAAATCCTACACTAACGAGGTGATATCACCAAGAAAAGGGAAGTGTTGGTCACAATCTCAGCTGCTTGAAGTGGAGAGAGGTGAGTAGAGGAGAGGGTGGACAAGATGCACCACAAACTAGAGATAGATTCCACACAGAACACCACTTCAAAACCCATTAAACATAGCTCCCAGGACCTGCAACAAATATCGAATATGCACAGTATACCCTACGTAAAGACAAGAGGTGAGAGAGAGACAATAAAATAAGCAAAGGATGGACATATGCATCACAAAATAGAATTTATTGCTCCAAAAGTTCACATGAGTACATTGTTAGTAGGGAAGAGGCGGGAAAATGCCATTACAAAGCTGTGAAAGAAGGTTCAGACTCCATTTTCCACCTTGGGGAAGAAAAGAATAGGGGAGGTAGAGAAGAAGAATGAACAACAACTTTTACAATGAATCTTGTCCATGTATGTATAGATTTGATCGGAGAGAAGAAGAGAGAGAGAAGTGGGAAAAGCAGGTTGAAGGTCAACCAATGCTATTAATGCCTCTAATGAAATACGTCCCAAATCCATATTTATTGCATGATTCCTTGATTCGGTGCCTTGAAGGAAGAGGAAACAACAAAGCAGATAAAATCCAATCTGATTGTTAAGACAAATGGATCTGCATTAAATGCCGAAGATATCTTCTCCATTTTCCTTTACCTAAACTCCTCAAAAATTAAAGTCTCAAACATCCATGGAATGGGTGAGGTGAGATCTTTTCAATGGCGTCAGATTTGTGATATTTTGAGCCCCGAGTGAAAGATATGCCCCTTCGAAGTTTGTATTAGGTCCATACAGGAGGGTGGGAAAACAACTTGAAAAATGGGTCCCCTTTTGATGTGGGACACGTGGCAGCTAGATTGGAACAAAAATCAAGCCTGCGGGTTCAAAATTTATCTTTTCACCTTTTTCTGCGAGAATCACAAAATCCAGAAAAATCCTGTGGCCTTGTTGCTCCGCTTGGACATGTGGCACCCTTTTATTTAGGTGGGTGTGCTCCAATCTTTTCCTTTGTGCCATTTTGTCAAAAGGAAAATTTTCACCTTTTCCTCCAACTCCCTGCTTTGGTTTGACTCGGGCTCAAATGCGACTTTTCTCTTTTTATTTTAGAGCACACTGAGTCATCAAATAGATTTAAGACACAGATTCATGCAACAGATCTGTTTCTTCTCTTTCTTCTCGCACAGGGTCATGGCCGATCCAATATTTTCTGGTGGTGAAATATGGATAACAGTGCTTACTGAGGATGCTAGACTAGGTAAAAATTGATCAATAACATCATCCTCTTCTTCTTGTTTACATCTTTAAGATTAATTTGAAACAAGACTGTCATAATCATAATTGTGAAGAAAAGATTCCAAACATGGACTTAAATTTTCTATTTTCTTTGATGGATTGCAAAGAGGCTCATGTGTGCTCATATTATCAATAAATATAACAGGAGGACTAGTGATCTCATTGATTTCTTTTTCTTCAGGTACATACACTTGTTTGTCATTGAAAGAACTCAAAACAACAAGAGAATGGTCAATAATGACCTTCATCTCATTGTATTGAAATTCTTCAATCATAGGAGAGGGAGAAGTCTTGTCCATTTTGTTATGATGAACATCCACTTCCACCAGCATAGGATCACTTCTTTCAAAACAAGGACATTCAACCTCGGTGTATGACATATCTTCTACAAACTCTATTTTAGGTTGAAATGAAGCCTCAAGTTGTTTGTCTTCTTCATTATTTGAAGGAATATTAAATTGACATCCATCGGGTGGAGCAAAAGAAGACATTCATTTTGGAATTGAGATAAATGTAGCTTCCACTTCCACTAGCATAGATAAATGTAGTTTTTATGATGGACCTCCACTTCCACCAAAGCATAGGATCACTTCTTTCAAAACAAGGAAATTCAACCTCGGTGCATGACATATCTTCTACAAACTCTATTTCAGATTGAAACAAAGCCTCAAGTTGTTTGTCTTCTTCATTATTTGAAGGAATATTAAATTGGCATGCATCAAGTGGAGAAAAAGAAGACATTCATTGGTGGAATTGAGATAATACTAGGGAATGAATACCTGATAATGTTGAGAATCATCTTGAGCAACTTCTAGAAGTTGAATGTTTTCCTCTTCATTAGAAAGTGTCTTATATTCATTGACTAGTTGTTCTTGAATTTTCTTTGCCTCCTCTCATGCCTGCAACTGCCTATATTATCTTTGTACTTATCTCATCAAATGTATGGAATTTTTATCATCTGCAGGTGCTATTTTCATCTTCCTTCCTTTTGCAACACTTTCTTGATATTTAAGCCATAAATATTTGATCACTGGGTCATCACACGCAACAATTTGTTCCAATCTATCTTTCCTTTCTTGCATTGTTAGTTTCTTTTCAAGAGGTGACACGGAGTGTGATAGTGGCTTTCTTTTGGCATATTGAACACTAGAAAATTCTAGAATTTTATTTCTTACTTGCTTATCTTCAATAGGTTACATCAGTGTTTGTGAAATCAATCTTGGATTCATACCTCCGTAGAAGTTTTGCAAAAACTAGACTTGTTTTAGATTGACTGGAGCTTGAAAATTTTGAATGGGGAGATCTCCATCCTCATCCCCATCACTTGTCACTATCACCTATTGGTGTGGACTAACAAGTTTTTTCATTTTTCCTTCATTCCTAGGAAGGTTCCTAGATCAAGAGAACAAACGTGATAGAAGTTCATTCCCTAATGGAATTGCCAAAAACTATTGGTTGGATTTTTGTCACTGAAAATTCCCAATGGAAGTGTATGGAAAACCAACAATAGTTAGGGAAATTCACCTTTTGACATGGTGAAATTTCCTCTACTTTGTGAGAGGGGTAGTTCCCTCGTATGATATGGATTTTGAATATTTGATGCTTTTAACCATAAAGCACAAAATGGCAACAAATTTGAGAAATGGAAAATATGGAGAGAAAGGAAGAATGAATGTGAAAGAAGAAGTGTAGATTGTAAGAAGAGAGCTAAATAAAAGGAGAAATTTCCTATCAGATAGAAAGGAATACAATGAGTATAAAATATAAAAAGCACAAATTCTTCATCTCCCTCAAGGTATGTTGATATGGCACAAATTCCATGTACTTTGATGATTGGCACAAAGTCTTACTAACCTAGGCATCATTCATACTATGAAGGATCAACAACATTAATAATTCAATCACAAAGCAAATTTAACAGATTTTGTAATTGGAAATCATTAACACAGCAATATAAAAATCATTGTATTGATTTGTGTACACAAAGTTACAACCACATATACAGATAGAAAAGCCTCTCCAGTAACATGGAATGAAAGAGTGAGAAATAGAGAGCCTTTTTACCATTACAATGCAACCTTATATAGGAATTCATCTCCCAGAAGTAGCTATAAAACTACCTGACCAACTCTTAACCCCAATCTCAACCTCAAGTTGACTCAACTTGAGTTACATATCATATTACAATTTACATATATATAATATTTAATTAATTTGGTAAAAACATTAATTAAATAAATTTAAATTTGGTGATCAATTGAACGAGGATTCAATTTTTTCTTCATGTCATCCCATCACCTGTAGTTGGAGAGAATGATGTCCATGCCTCTTAATTTCACTTTCAATTACCATTAAATTGCCATTCTAAACTGATTTTTTTTCCATTAAATTATCTAGCTAATCAATATTAATTCCTTATTTTCTTGGTTGTTGTGCATAGATCTCAAAGACAAGGTTCCAATGAGTATTTGTTTGTGCAATTTTGTTGAGAAATTATCAAGTTACAACCATCCGAGTGTAGGCAATTGTTTTTAGGATTCCGAGGCTTACAGGATTGTGAATTAATACCTTTAGCTGGAAAAGACATTCAAATATTTTCTCTTCTCTTCTAATGTTTTAAATCACTAAAATTTCTTAGGATTTAAATCGAGAGGATCATGCTTCATGTTGAGCCTTTTAATAGTCATCTCGGCCACTGGTGAGCTCTCCCTTTCCTTACATTTCCACTTACTTCCACCTTGTAACACCTCCTACATAGCCTTATTACTCCTGCTCAAGAAGATTTTACATTATATTGCTCTAGTTCCATGCCAACTAGGCATTCACCATTGGCTCGTTTCATATTGCTATGATAACTACTTAACCAAATCAATGAGTTGGTTGCCCACTCAATGACCAAGCTTCTACATTGCGTGGTTGAATGAAAATAATGCTTTATCCTCTATATTCCACCACCTTAGGGATTTCACATTACCTTTGATGAGGAAGCATTAAGCTTAAATTGCACAATTTACCTATGGGCCACTTGGGCTCATAAACATCAACTTCTCCACATTATCTTTGAAATGTCCATGTCAGGACCCGCATCATTTCTTCAAACCCACTTTGACCCTGGTATGGGTTTTTGTTTCGTTGACCCCCAACGTATCCGCATCACTCCCTTTTGCAGTGATTTTGGGTCTTTCGAACATGCTTGTCCTAAGTGCAACTTGGGGGATGATTTTTCTACCACCTCTGCATCTCATTCCCTTTCACCATTTCAGCTTTTCACTACACTAATGTCCCGTGTGTTGTTTGGGAAATAATTTTCCACCTCGACTACAAAGGTTTCTCCCTAAATTTATTTTATTTGCTAAGTATTGTGCTTCGAACTCGCTATGTTTTTCCTTGGATGAATCAAGCTCAAGCTCTCCGTGTGATTCATCATTCATTTTTGAGCTCAAACTCATGGTACCAACTTGGGTGTCGACTTGGTAAGTATTACATAACTCAATGGGGAGACTCAAATGACTTTCATCTTTATGCACTCGTCCATTCCCAATAACTCGTTCTAGGAGCTTGGTGTGTATGAGCAACTAGATCCTCGTTACTAGGTACCAAGACATATTATTGCATATGTGTCGAGAGTTACATTCTCACTACAACTCTCTTACTTTGAAAAGTTCTTCCCCAAGCTTATTGTCTCTAGAAAAACAACTCGACCATGTTATACATGATGTAGATTCCATTCACCTTGCCTCCGGTGTGACTCACCGCAACCTTTAGAGGAGCTCGAATCTTCCCATTTTCTATTGTTATGAGCCATTGAGCCTAAGCTCACATTAGAGAGCTTGCGATGCGGTTTTATGCTAGCTCAATTGGTCTTTTTAACACAAATCTATAGCTCAAGGGATCCTTAAAGCGATAGCTCGGTTTATACAATACATGAGCTGAAGATAACCCAAATTATAGCTTTACATTTATGTATTTTGATCTTAGCCTCTTAAACCAAGTGTAGATCAAAAATTTCTGCACTTGTTACTTGTCCAAGTTAATGCACCAAAATAAACACAAAAACCCTGAAAAAAATCAAATGAAATCGATACCTGATAGATTGGATAAGATCTAAAGACATAAATGGAAAGAATGCTGATGGAGACAAGATGGGCGCACACGAGAAATCCTACAAAGTAGATCCAAGAAACCTACGATGCACAAATCCTTGGCAGAAAAAGATGACGTTAGATGATATATGGGTGAACTGCCTAGAAAGCGGGTCCAGGAAGCAATGAGCTTCCTTAGTGGATGTTAGTTCACATTTTCAATCAAGAGTAAAGACATACATGATGAAAGATGTAAATAAATATTTAGGTTTTCTGATTAAAAACAATAGACAAGAATGTAAAAACCGTAGTAGAAACTAAAAGAAAGTAGGAAACTGTAAAAACAAAATTGAAATTGTGTTACCTAAATTTATGTACTTTCCTATAAGATAGTCGGCATCGATCACAACACCGATCGACATCTATTATTTGAGTCGGCATCGATTGGATGGAATCGGTGTCGATTGACACATACAGAACAAAAGGCCAGAGAGTAAAAGAAGAAAGCAAACTAAGCTAAAATGGATTAAATGTAAGCCCAAATTACTAAAGATTGATTAGAAAGTAGAGATTGAAGACAAGAAAAGGGGATCAAGGTAGAAATTGATGGATTCTAACCTAGAAATAAAGAAAAGCCTGATCGGTTTGATTTGGATAAACCGGCATTGATGAAGACTAATCAGATTCTTAACAGACTGGTCAACATTGACCAAAGGAAATTACAGAAACTAACAAAGGGGAATACCTGAAAAATGCTTGATTGATTGACCGATGATGAGAAGGAGCTATGGACACATAGATAGAATAACAGTACACCTCTCAGGGATTAAACTACACAAAACTCACTCTCTTTCTCTGATAATCTCTTTAATCGCTCAGACAAAGTAATCTCTAGGTAACCAACTCTTCTGAATCTAACCAGAGAGGATCTCGGGTCATAAATTTATAGTCGGGCCGATATAAAATGGATGATATAAAATCAGTCGATCAGAAAGATCGATCGGAAGCAGACTCCCAAAGTGGCAAAAAGAAATGAATTGGAAGGATAAGAATATTATCCCTCGACTCAAATACGGGAAAAATCCCACTGCATGGTTTTAGGAGGGGAGAAAAAGGTGGGATGAATGGATAATAATGGTACGGGAGGTTGGGAAATGATATGGGGTAAATAAGTGGTTGGAAGAAATGTAAAAGGTATAATTAAATAGTTAATATTTAATTATACATGAGTGAAATATAATGGAGTGAAATAAACTTAGGATAGGTGTTTTAATTAGATACTTAATTAATACCCTAAGGGAGTAGTGGTGATATAAAGGTGCCCTGGGTTACCCGAGAATATGAGCGAACCCAGGGGACACCAAATTGGGTAACCAATTTTAGGTGTCTACATTTGCCCCTTTTTGTCGAGTAACTTGTGATAAGCAAAGCTGCGAGACAAAAACAAAGAGTTGGAAGAAAGGAAGAACAAGAGACTATGCGATCCCCCTCAAACTAGGGATGGGATGGCCCCAAAAAAGCCAACGGATCCCGAGTTTGAAAAAGGTAGATAAAATAGAATAGAAGAGAGGATGCCCCAGCTAGATGTCTGGAGTAGATTTGATCATTGATGACGTACATAAAAAAACAAAAAAGGTAGTGACCTAAGGAACTCACATTGGTAGGGCAAACTAGATGGTCTTCGAACGAGATGACATTAGTGCCTACAGACCTGCTATCTTTAGGTTACAAAAAAATGTGAGTTACCCATGTACAGGGAAGAACTCGGAATGGGTGATAACACTAAAAATATGCACCGAAAGGAAAAAAATAAGGTCATAAAAATGATCAAATAAACAAGCCAAGCATCAACACTTAGACAAGAAGGATGAAGCGATGGTCTTGAGAGGAGAGCCACCATGCAGAAATCGACATATGGCCACTACAGTGGACTTTGTAATAGAACTGCTGCCAGATTAGGTAGAACAGGTGTGCTTATGGGTGGCACATGCAAAATATATAATGATGAGATGCCCCAGGTGGGAAAATGACAAGAAAATCGAGCTACGAGTGACACACATGTGAGGCTATGCAAGGTGACTAGGTATAAGTACCCAAAAATAAAGGCTTAATGATGGCATAATGTGTTACGGGTGACACATGTGTAAGATAGGATAACATAGATGAGGATGAAGTGTGTCTGGTGGGATGAGAGGATGAAATATATCAAAATATACCCGATCGGCACCAATGGGCTCCAATCGACATCGACTACCCCTAATCGATGTCGACCATAAAAATCGATGCCGATCAAAATAATCGGTGCCACTACTCGAAAACCTATAAGTATAGAAAAGGTGAATGGTAATGATTCATTTGCACTGTGATGATTGATTTAGAAAAAGTCAAAAATTGAATTTGAGCAACATGGAAGCTTCCGGGAGTGGTCAAAAGAGGAAGAGGACACGACCAGGGGTAAGTGGTCCTTCGTATCTTTGTACATTTGTGTTTTTTTGTTTTTTGTAGTAGGAGGAAAGAGAGATTTTTAGTGCTTTGCCTCTTAGTCGGCGTTGATTGGAAAAATTGGTGCCGATTAGAATGCGATCGGCGTTGATTTTACTACAATCGCGTCGACCAAAAAGAAAATGCGTGCCGATGGTAATGAGTCGGCAGCCGATGGGAAAAAAAAGAGTTATTTGGAAACTTTTAAGAAAGATTTTGATGAAAGTTTAATGGTGTTGACGTTGATAAAAATGAAACTAATGACGTTGTTTGATGTAATGCAGAGCACGAGAGGTCCTACACATGTGGGATGTTATTCCTGAGCTACTAGAGACTATACTGCCAGATGTGACAGATGTTGAGTGGTGCCATCTAGAGTTAGCCAGACTAGGGGGTTTTCATTATTATAGATGGATACCCGAGATGTGGAGCTCATGCGAGCATTGGTGCAATGGTGGGATAGCTAGACCTGCACATTTTGGTTTGGATGGGTGAGATGACCATCACCCATGAGGATATCTATAGGATTCTCAGGTTACGATTACAGGGGACCTGATAGAGATTACTCCTCGAGAGAGAGTAGAGAGGGGACACTGAGTGCGATTATATGGGGATAGGGTAGATGATGCAGAGATAGTGTCCAGGGCTATGAGGATAGCCTCACAGTACCGAGTAGGATGACCCAGGAGTAGATTGATAGCCTTGATCTAGATGGCTATCTCATACTATGCATTACTAGATTCCGGAGGTGGATGGTTCCCACTACTCTCCTTTGACTATGTCTACGATATCCTAGAGTTCATGCAGGTGTTTGCATTTGTTGACGCATTACTAGCACAAATATATTATGAGTTGTGGATGTATACCACAGGTAGGTCGGACTAGGATAGATGTCAGTTTTGTGCTCCATTATTGGGCATATGAGCATATATCAGTGATCAGGCCATTTGGGCTTCCATGGATGCCAGGAGTAGAGGGAGCCCTTGAGTATGGATTTCGATGATGGTGGGTAGACATGGCCCTAGGAGATACAGGGAGATCCGAGTGGTATTTAGAGAGATTTAGGACTCTGACACCAGCACAGGTGATATGGAGACCATACAGGTCTATCTGACATGGGTCGGATAGGATGCCCACCTGGTGGAGTTGAGATGTAGCAGGGTGGTCGGGGGCGCTGAGCTAGAGATCTTAGAGTGAGTCCCATTTATATAGGTGATGAGGTAGTTTGGCTTGATATAGATCATTTCGACTATATATATGCCATATAGAGATGGGATAGCGAGGGAGATAGACACTGCCAATACCGATCTATAGATCCACTCAGGAGGCCCCTCCCCACATGATGATGATGATGATGTAGGAGTGGATGGGGCTACGAGGCATAGTACCATGAGGAGCTGCCACGACACCTCCCAACATCTCTGAGAGAGGAGTGAGGAGGATCTAGTAGCAGTGCTAGAGAGACTTGAGGGAGAGCATGCTGCCTTGATACAGACACACCAGACTGCCCTCGAGGAGATTAGGACTGACAAGGAGAGGGACACCTTGATACAAGAGAGAGACACCACTCGTCAGGAGTGGGATATAGTGATCCAGTAGAGAGATCGATATCACAGGCATAGGGAGGCCCTCAGGGCCAAATATGGTGATACAGGCACCACCTCAGAGTTAGGGGCACAGGGTGTGGTAGTAGGAGGACCACCACCAGTAGTAGTGCCATTGTGAGCACCCGGCATGGTGAGTCTGAGTACCTATTAGGCTCTCCTTACGAGGTGAGATATTATGAGGATGCCTTGACACAACATGCCCTAGATGTGCCTCGGTATGGAGCGAGGAGGAGGACAATGACTACTACTGGGTGCTTTGGAGGGTGTGAGCACCAAGGGAGATGAGGAGGTGGTAGGGCCATGGAAGTGGGCATCTCCAGCTCTGTAGGAGATGGTCAGGAGAGACATCTGGACCGGAGGAGGGAGGAGGAGATAGTGTTCTCCACCTATCCAATTTTACTATATAGATGTGATACTTTGTAGAGATATATTGATGTAGCCTCGAGTTGAAGGCATTTTTTTTGGATACGATGTATACGGCTTGATTGGAAGCCATACATTCTTTTGTATCAGATAGATATATGTATATATATTCATCATTTTGTGTTATATGATTGGACTCATGTTTTTAATTTTGATAGATAGGGATGGATGTTATGGATAGATGTTATGTAATTTTGATGGATATAGATGAATGTTATAGATGATAGATGAATAGATGTGATTTAATTGATTTTTCATGGATAAATGGTTGATTAAATTAACATGTTTAAGATGTCAATTCAATTAAATGATATAGATAGATGGATTCACATGTGTTGTTAATATTAGATGATATTAGATGAGATGAATAAGATGAGCATAGATAGATGATAGACTTGATTGAGTAAATTAACATGTTAAATGTCATTTTAACTGGATGAACAACAAATAAACATGGGAAATGTCCTTTTAAAAGAAAGTGATGTAATGATATTATCCCTTAGAAATAAAAAACACTACACCTAGATAGGAAAAAGAATGATAAGTTAGGCCCCTAACCGACCATAAATAGAGACCTTAATGGTAAATCGAAAGATGATGCACACAAGGCCATAGATGCGAGATAAAATAAACCTGACACTAGTTAGTCACAAACTAGATCTAGGAGGTAGATAAGGATGAGAGATAAGTATGCATCTCATTAGAACACATGAAGGATTAAATACGTGCCCATATGGGGAAAATAGGGTCTCCATATGATCAAAAGGTCTCATATCATAGCTTCATGATTTTTTTCTTTGATAGAAAAGAAAACTGATCGATGCGGGAAGTTTGCTAGATATAGAAAGACTGATCGATATGGGAAGTCTTTCAGAGATGCTAAAAAGTGAAAAAACTAGAGGAAGTTTGTTACTACAAAGGCTGAAAATGCCATAAGACAAACAACCATCCTTCAAGGGAGTGGTCTGTATTTTGATTTTGATGGTAGCCATCCTTCGAGGAATGGTCTATATTTTTATTTTATTTGATAAGGCATGGATAGTTGTCCTTGAGGGATCAGTCTATCTTTTGGGAGTAGGATAGCATCTCTTTCTCTTTTTTTTTGGAAGAAGCTGAGTTTAGACAGATAGATCAGATAGAGGGGAAGAAAATGTATATAAGCATGTACTCATGCCCCAAGTGGATTTGATCAAGATGAAGACCTAGGGTGGATGGAGTAGTGATTAAGGTATTCCTACCATGAGAAGGAACAAATCATAAGGAAAATTCCATGAGTAGAGCCATGGTACTCATATTTAAGGTATGAAAAGAAATAACGTGGAGAACCACATAGTTCTAATCACTACGAAATGCATGACTGGTTGCAGATGGATGAAAGATTTGTTTTGTGACTAAGATCGTGTAAGATAGATTTTAACAGTAGAAGGGCCTTAGATGCAAAGCATTAAGAGGCTCCATTTTAGGTATACCATCCATGGAAGATAGGTGATAAGCCCTGGACCCGTACTTATGAGTGATAACGTATACGGTCCCATCCAGTTAGGAGCAAACTTACCACGTTGACTCCATTCTAGAGTAGTGACATTTTGGTTTTCTTTAAGAACAAGATCACCAACTTGGAATTCACGCTACTATAAATTCTTGTTATAAGCATGCTTGACACGCTCAAGATAGACTTGATGATGTTCAAGAGCATTGAGATGATGTTCATCTAATAACTCAAGTTGTGCTAGATGATTTTGATGATAGTCTTCATCAGAGACAAACTCTCTGAGAGAGATGCGAAGAGAGGGAATTTGGACTTCCAAAGGAAGGAAAACCTCAGACCCATAGATGAGAGAGAAGGGAGTAGCACCGGTAGGGGTATGAATGCTAGTCCGATAAGCCCAGAGAGCAAAAGGGATGTGTAAATGCCAATCCCTACCAGCTCGACTAGTTACCTTTGTGAGGATATTACGCAAAGTTTTATTAGAAGCCTCAGCTTGGCCATTAGATTGTGGATAGTATGGAGAAGAAAAGATGAGTTTAATATTGAAGGTGTCACAAAGTTTTTGCAAATATTTGTTTTTGAAAGACTTTCCATTATCTATAATGAGTTTATGAGGAACACCAAAGTGAAAAATGATGTGTTGATAGATAAAATCAATGATAGGTTTAGCTTTGGTTGATGAAAGAGGAATAGCCTCCACCCATTTAGTGAAGTATTCTTTGTGGTGATGATGGAGTGATGTCGCTGCGAAGAGCATGGATTGATGAGACCAATGAGATCAAGACCCCATTGTGAAAAAGGCCACAAATCCACTATAGGTTGTAAGGCTGGCTAGGGATATGTGTGAGATTAGCGTGTTGTTGACACTTGACACATTTCTTGACATAGTCGCAGTAGTCTTGATTAAGAGAAGGCCAATAATAGCCTAAATGTAGGATGCACTTAGCCATGGCCAAACCACCAAAGTGTCCACCATAGATACCATCATGGACCTCCTGAATGGCTTTAGATGATTCAGGGGTTTTGAGGCACCGAAGAAAAATACCCTCAAAACCACATGTTTGTAAAGGATTCCACCCATAATTGTATAGCGGTTTACGCGTTGGATAAAAGATCTTCTACCATTGGAAGTCAAATCTAGAGGAAGTACTGAGTAGGATAGATAATCAAAAATGTGTTGATACCACTCATCTTTAGTGTCGGTCATGACGGCGTTGATTGAAGTCAACTGCCTGAGATGAGATGGTTGGTCTAAATGCTAAACAACCACATAAAGCCATGAGTCTTTAGTGAATGGAGGAATAAGCGAGGCTAAAGAAGCCATCATATCTGCAAATTGGTTTGCAGTGTGAGGAATAGCCTGGATAGTAAATTTATCGAAAGATTGAAGCTGAAAGAGAATGATATCGTGATATTTTTGAAGGATATCATTTTTGCACTGATAGACTCAGTGACTTGATTAACGATGAGCTCAGAGTCACCGAAGATGTCGATATGGTGAGTGCCGAGATTAATGGCATTTTGAAGACCTAAAATGAGGGCTTCATATTTGGCCATATTATTGGTACATTCAAAGTTAAGCTTGTGTGCAACAGGGATAGGTACACCCCAAGGAGGAATCATGATGAAACCTGCACCTCCCCCTTGCTGACATTTGGACCCATCAAAGAAGATTTTTACTTTAAATGGAGATAGACTGAAATTGATTTGTTGGATGTACTCATCTAGGAATTGAGTGAGGGGGACTTGAGTGTCCAGTAGAGGAGCATCAGCTAATTGATCCGCAATGACCTGACCCTTGATAGATTTCTATGAGATGAACTCGAGGTCAAACTCTGTCATGAGCATGAGCCAATGAGTGATACGATCACTGTGATAAGGTTTCACATGCATTGTCTTAAGAGGGTTGACACTTGTAACAATATAAGTTTTATGATTAAGGAGGTAATGATGAAGCTTAGAAGTTGTGAAGAAGAGAGCACAACACAATTTTTAGCTTTAGAATAGTGAGTTTCATATTCATGAAGAGTGTGACTGATATAATAGATAGCTTGTTCCTTACCACTAGAATCTCGATGTGAAATCATGGCTCCCAGAGCATGGTCAGTCATAGAAATATAAAGATAGAATGGCTCCCCCTTGCGTGGAGGTGTAAGCATAGGTGGAGAAAGAAGATAAGCTTTGAGATCATCAAAGGCATTTTTGGCAATGCTCATCCCATTCAAAATGAATGTTTTTATAGAGGAGATGATGAAAAGGTTGACAATGGTCTGAAAGTTGTGAGATAAAATGACACACTGATTGAAGGCATCCTTGAAGACCATGGAGTTGCTTTAAGTTAGAAGGAGGAGGCATCTGAGGATGGCCTTTATTTTTGTGGGATCGACCTCAATACCCCTAATAGAAATGATAAAGCCTAAGATTTTACCAGTGAGAATGCCAAACATGCATTTAGATGGATTTAGGTGAAGAAAAAAATGAATGAGTCTCTCAAAGAGAGGCGTAAGAATGAGAAGATGATCTTGGTGTTTGGACTTACCGAGGAGGTCATCGACATAATCTTCTATAGTTTTGTGTAAGAGGTCATGGAAGATGTAGGTCATTACACGTTGATAAGTTGCCCCTGCATTCTTAAGACCGAAGGGCATGACGCGATAACAAAAAATTCCCCTAAGGAGTTATGAAGGAAGTCTTGTGTTGATCCTCTGGTGTGATGAGAATTTGATTATACCCAGAGAAACCATCCATCAGAGAAAGCATCTCGTGACCTATAGTTAAATCCATGAGTTGGTGATATTAGGTAGAGGAAAATCATCTTTTGGGCAAGTGAGATTAAGATCCGAAAGTCGGTGCAAATTTGAATTTTCCTAGTAGCTTTGGTTACTAGTACTACATTTGAAACCCATTGTGGATAGTCAATGGGTTGGATGAAGTTGGTGGAAAGCAAGCGCTATAACTCTTCTTTGATGAGGAGAGCTACACGAGGATGCATCTTATGCAGTTTTTGTTTAACTGGTTTGATGTCTGGAAGAGTAATGATATTGTGGACCACGATATTAGGATCGAGGCCTGAATATCTTCATATGACCAAGCAAACACTTGGTGATGATTGGAAAGAAAGGTGGTGAAGTCTCCTAACTCTTGTGGGTTAAGAGATTGGTTGACCTTAATGATGCGAGGGTCTTCAGAAGTCCCTATATTAAGGTCGACAGTGGATTTGTTGAGAAGCATAGATGTGTCAGAAGGAATGGTTTTAGGAAGATAAGAATCCTCTGCCCCTAGATAGGTAAGGACAGAATCATCATCCTGACAGTGGATAGTATTGATAGTAGGAGAGTCATCTCGACTATTTTGGGGAAGACCAATGGTATGGAAGTGAATTTTCCATTAGTCTTATAGGTCAGTGGACCTAAGGAAATGGAATTGACTAAAAAAATTTAGGCGGGATGGAGATGGTGTCATCCACATCAAACGATGCTTCAGACATGGTGGGAGAAGATGGTTCCTAATGGAAAGAGGCTCATCGAGGATGGTGACGGTGGCTTTGAGAGAGGTTTGAACCCTAAACCAAATTTTTGATGTGGTTTAAGAGTTGGAATGGATGCGAGGTCATGCACACCCTGTTCATATTTTCCCAGGCCAAATCCCTTCCACGCGCATCGATATAGATAAGTTTTTTGCAAACACGAGATTATGTAGATAATCAAACCCTATCCGAGTAGGGTTTGGCCCTAGGAGGAGAATCCGGATGATAGTGAGGTGTATCAAGACCACCGTAGATGAAGTTAGTCTATTGATTGGGTAGACCAATGGTGACAATGTGGCCAAGATCTGGTTGATATTCAGGTTGTTTATCTAGCCTACCATACTCATTAGGTTTGAGATGGGCATCAAAAGAGAGAAGGGGAAGCTCTCTAGCAGTGAGAAGTAGCTTGCAATGTATCTTCAGATTTTGTAGATCTGGTAGTTTTTTTGTAGGTATGGAAGAGGATGAAGCCTCGTTAGGAGAATCAATGTTCTCTTTTGGAGGGACAAGACCTTATGGTCATGTCACATTGTGCGGATGGAAAAGGATCTCTGGATGAGTATAGATTTTTCCCTCATATTGATATTTTATGCATCGATGGAGGGTTGATGGAACACAGTGCATTGTATGGATCCAAGAGCATCGAGGATCATATTGTAGTGGAATTTTCCTTCAACAATGTAAAAAAGCTCGTGAAGAAGCTTCTTGCCTACCAAATGGGTAGGACCACAGTTCCTAAAGTAATTGCTAGCTGATCATTAAATGATCGAAGGGCAAAAGGTGGTGGCGACACTACATTTTTGGTAACTTAAGTTTCTCAAATGTGTGGGAGGAAATGACGTTGAGTGCAGTGCCACTATTGATCATAGTGCATTTTAATGTAGTGTTATTGATTTGGACTGTGATGAAGAGAGGAGCTTCTAAATCCTCAGGAGAAAGGGGAGGAATTTTAGAATCCTCAAAGGAGATGGAGGTTGATGGTCTATTCAATCCAACAACCATCTCAAAAGGCTGGGGTTCATCTGAATTCACTGCGATGTGGCATAGATTATCAATTAGAGCCTAGCGATGTTGGGGAGATGACTGAATGAGGTCAAAAAGAGACATTTTGACCGGAGCATGGGTGAGTTGTTTTATAACACTCTCCTCAGCCCGACACACGGGAATCTGAGCCCGAGGTGAAGCACGAATAGACCCGAGGCCTCGGGGCCGATGAGGAAGGAGGAACTCCTTTGGGGGTAGAAAAAATAATGACTCGTGGTCGAGAGGTTGTAGAAGGTGATGGATTATCGTACCATTGTGTTCTAGTGGTGATACAAATTGCGTCGATTTGAGAAGGTGGAAGATCATCGGAGTGATATCAATAGAATTTGAGGCCTAAGTAGACCATTCAGGCTCAGATGTAGTTGGGATGATAGGAGACACTTGTTCCTCCTCTTCTTCCAATAGAAGATCACTTTCTTCAAGAGGCTATTAATGACAGATTATAGGGCTTTACATCCCTCGAGTGTCATGACCTGGAGTGTGATGGTAAGCACAAATCAAATCAGAGTTGAACCATGAAGGTTTTACTCCTTTGGGATTATAGGGTTTGATTGGAGGAAGAGATATAGATGAAGATTGGATAAGTTGGTGAAGGATTTTAGTATAGAATCGGTAGATGAAGATGTGGACAGGGGTGAAGAAGGCACCTCTTTAGCCTTAACAGACTACCGAGGTAAAAGAACCTACATATCTGGTTTGATAGTCTTTTTAGGGACTTTTTTTTTTGGACATTGGGAGAAGTAGCCTTAGGTGCTTGAGATGGAAGCAAGTGAGGCAAGATTGATTTTAATGGAGGAGGAGCTCCTAAGATAGATTTTGAAGATGATGAAGACATGACAAATGTTTTAGTCTTGGAGATGAAGAAGGCTATTTGGGAAATAGACGGTGATTTAGATAAGATTGATTTAGATGGGGGAGGAGCTCCCAAAATAGATTTGATAGGCGGTACAAAAGGTGCTTTGGTTTTTGGTGATGAAGATGATGGTTCTGATAAAAGAGGTGACGCCTTTCCAGTAGGTAAATCCACTTTATGAGGCACCGTGAAGATGGTGTTCTAGAAGAAGACCTTTTTAGTGGATAAATCCAATCTTTTATGAGGCACAGAGAGGGATTTTTGAGGGAAAGCACCAAGAGTTTGATGGTCGAAATATTGGTTTTCCCTTTTTAGGGATGGTGACAACTTCGACCGCATAAGGTGATTGTAACCATTTTGGAGGAAGTAAAGGAGATGATACGATGATGTAACCCTAGGCTTAAACTCCAACTATTTATGTCTAAGTCTAGGAGTCGGAAGTATAGGTGTCGATGCTATCTCTTTAGATGTTTCCTTAATAGGCAAGGAAGCACTGATGGTGGAAGAGGTAGGTAATGAAGAAGTTGTCTCTTGTGAGGAGGGTACTTTAGATGTAGTAATTGTGGGTGTAATTACTGTAGGAAAAGAGACAGGAAGAGTTAAGATCGAAGATGCTTCTAAAGGCATAGAAGTTGGTACAACTATGGGTATGTTAACCAAAGGCATGGTCATGGCAAAAATGGGAGTGACAAAAGTAGAAGTATCCATAGTGGAAATTTGAAGGGATGTAAATGACTCAAGCACCGAAAGAATATCTGATGATGAGATAGATGAAGATGACACTGTCTTAGGTATAGGTGGAAGATCAGATGGTGAGGTAGAGGGAGACAACTCTATTTCTAATAAAGGAAGACTCGAAGATGGACCATCTGAGGATGGTGGAATCTCAGAATTTGAAGGAGTGGAAGGAAGTTCGATTTAGTCGACATGTTTGTAGATGGCTCAGAATTAGAAGAAGAACTATCAGTAGAAATGGAATTGATAGTATGCGTGTTTGGTTTTTGAGACCCGAAGCATCATTGTTTGGGAATGATTTGGAAAAGGTTGTTTAAAAACATCAAGCGCTTGATTTGGGGGAGCATTTGGGTTATCCAGAATGAGCTCACCTTTATCAATGAATTTTTGGATGAGATTTTTGAAGGTCTGACATCATTCAATATCATGGCCTTTGCTTCTATGATAATGAAAAAATTCATTTTCATGATACCAGAATGGTCAGTTCTTGGCTCTCATCAAAATTTATAATAGGGGAAGTTTGATCATGTGAACTTCCAACATTTTTTCTAAGATAGAAGCATATGATTCCCCAACAAAGTAAAAGACCAAGATGATGAAGGTCCTTTTGAGAAGATGAAGATTCTCTCTGAGGTGTTTGATTAGAAGTGCTATCAGATCATGATGTTTTTAATACGATAGCGTTGGTGGACCCCTGATTCTTGTCTTTGTTAGAAGTGGAAGGGTTTGATTTTGTAAACCAAGAAAAATATGGTTTAGACTTAGAATGAAGTTTTAGCTTTCCTTGTTCGATGGCATGAGACTCAAGTTTGCATGCCATCATAAAGGCTTCTTCAAATGTATAAAAGGTTTGAATCCTTAAAGTGGAAGAAATATGATTAGCGCAAGATCGAGTAAACAACTTGATTTGCTGAGATTGAGGGAAGGAGAAGGACAACTGATTTATTATTCCTCTCCAACAAGTGAAAAATTCTACAATAGACTCGTCATCGAATTGACGAATGTTATAAAGATCTGTGATCGAGATCTTATGTGTGATGTTTATTGAGAAGTTTTCAACAAACATCTGGGCTAATTGAGAGAAAGAAAATAGAGAATGTTGGGGTATGTTATTGTACCAGTCTAAAGCGGGCCCTACTAAAGACATAGGAAAGGTATGGAGCATAAGCTCCTGGTCTTGGACTATAAGGTAGAAAGCATGTTTAAATGCTCGTAGGTGTTGTTGAGGATCCTCCGACTATGAAATTTTGAGAACTTAGGAAGTTCCCATTGGGGAGGATAAGGCTTAAAAGCCACTGATGGATGAATCGGTTCATTACATACTTCTTCAAAAGAGTATGAAGGGTGAGCCCCTTTGGTGGAGGCTTCTAGGTCTATGATTTTCTTAAAAAGAAGTTGGACGACATCAGATTGAGGAGGGGGCATGTTGGTATGTCCCGTATAAGAAGTGAATGGTATGTTTTCTGAGGCGTTAATGGGGATTCATTTATTGGTTAACAAGATGATAAGAGGAATAACCAGGTGTTTTAGGTGATGCTGGTGAGGTATTTGTTGTGAAGGAGCCTGAGTATAAACAGGGTATGAGATAACAAGTGGTTGAGAGAAAGGTGGTTGAATGAAAGATGGAGCCTGTGATTGGTGGGTTCCTACATTTACCAACTAAATTGGAATGGATTGAGGAATGTGGGTGTTGATTTGATTTGATATGGTGGGAAACAAACTTTGAATGAAGCTTTTGACTGTTGGATTAGTTATTAATGGTGCCGACACCAAAGGATGGGTAAAGGTCACTATCGTGGGAGCATTGGAAGAAAGATCAGCTGGAAGATGAGAAGAAGGAACTGATTGACTCATAGGAGGGGGTTGGCTCACAGAGAGATATTGACCCTGAGATGCAATAGACGACATAGAAGAATTAACAACAATTTGTGGGAGTGTGGATGCACTCATCATAGCTGAAGAAGAGGGCCTCTCAAAAGTAGGTTGTGGGGTAGCCGAGGTAGCCATGGCACTAGGGATAGGCAAGGTCATTTGAGAACCAGTCGACATGGTCGGTGGAAGAGAAAAAGGAGGCATAGATGTGCCACCTTCTTTTGTGGTTCGAGGTGAGAAAAAGCATGCTAATTGCTCTATAAAATCCTAGGATGGCTCATGAGAATAATCATAAACTTGTTGGATCGGTGGTCCCTGATCAGATATTCGAATAGACTTATGCACTAAGTAATCCATAAGGGCTACCGGGTTGTGGTCGAGGAGTGCTTGAAATTTAGGATCTCCATGAGGAACATACTCTATATCAGAAGTAGATGACACCTCTGAAGGACTAGGAGAAGCTGAGTCATGATGGGATCGCTTTGGGATGATAGAAAGGATTATATGACCAAGATGGGGAACCAACTAATAGTGGTCTCGAAGAAGACAAGAGGGGTACCGAAACATCCACATTAGCGGTGGTCTCGGATGAAGAAGAGGCTAGTTGAGCCATTTTTCTAGATTGTGACCGGGTGATGACCATCATAAAACAAGCACAAACACTAGAAAGAGATTAACCTAATTAATGCACAAGACAATTCAAGTAGTGTAGGTGTTTATCTCTTTTAAATTTTCATGCTTTTTAAGAAAGAAAATGTTAAGGAAGGCTTTTTAGAATGGGGACTACTCAATTGGCCAAACTAAGGATGGCTTGGGGAATGTTTTGGTGAGGAGTCGAAGGCACTTCAGTAAAATACTGGTACGTGGCTTGATATAGGGGCCTACCCCACACTTCACACACCGCTGCGATAAGGGAGTTGGGTGCTTTGCCAATATATACCAGAACTTTCGTGAATTTATAGTGCGCCTGAGTACCACGTAGGCTCTTCCTCTTGGATGTCACTTCCAAGTAGGCGAGGCCAAGGAAGGAATTTTTTGTTTAAATGCTTTATACCTAGTGATTTTGGCTTTGTGTGCAAGGGTGAAAAATAAAAATCAAATAGTGTCACTATCGATTTTGATCAATTTTCCAACCTATTAGGAAAACTAGATGAAGAGCATACAACATAAATGACAAAGAAAAAGTTCTTTTTAAGCACTAAAAATGAAGTGTTTGATTTTGATGAAGACAAGTCAAACAAGTTCCTTCCCAATGTGATTAATTCTTTTTAAGAACCAAAACGAAGTGTTTGAGTGTGATAGAAAACAAACAAACAAGTTCTTTTTAAGTTCCTAAAAAAGAGAAAACACCGCAAAAGAGAAATACCTGTAGGTTTAGCTCTCCAAGGTGTGTGGACTTCAAAAAGTGCATGTTGTTGAGCTCTTCCCCTCAAACAATCCCGTGAACAAGAAAAGCACTCCACAAGACAAGGTTAAGCAAACACGCAAACAAATCCAGAAAGATATATCCAGATAACTAGATACTAGTAGAAGAGAAATTTCTATTTAAGAAACTAGAAAACTTTCAAGAAAATGACAATTTTGCACAAAGAGATAAATCAAAAAGTGTAGCTTTGAAATCAAATGAAAGATTTACTAATCTTAGAAATGGGAATCTAGATATGCAAGAAAGAAATAATTTTGACTTTGCAAATTATAAACAAAAGAAACAAGACCAAAATAAAGAAAGGAAATGCTTAAGGAAAACTGATGAAAATCAGTGAAGAAAAAGAACAAAAGCTCAAAACTGGAAAAGAAATGAACTTACCAATAGGGGACTTTGGTTGGGTCCCACCGGGCGTGCCAATATGTAGATCAATAATTTCCACACTTGTTACTTGTCCAAGTTAATGCACCAAACTAAACACAAAAACCCTGAAAAACTCAAATGAAATCGATACCTGATAGATTGGATAAGATCGAAGATGTAAATGGAAAGAATGTCGATGGAGACAAAGATGGGTGCACATGAGAAATCCTAAAAGTAGATCTAAGAAACCTATGATGCACAAATCCTTGGTAGAAAAAGATGACGTTAGACGATATATGGGTGAAATTCCGAAAGCGGGTCCGGAAGCAATGAGCTTCCTCGGCGGATGTCAGTTCATGTTTTCAATCAAGAGTAAAGACATACATGATGAAAGATGTAAATAAATATTTAGGTTTTCTGATTAAAAACAATAGACAAAATGTAAAAACCCGTAGTAGAAACTAAAAGAAAGTAGGAAACTGTAAAGATAGAACTAAAATTGTGTTACCTGAATTTTATACTTTTCTACAGTGGTGGTCAATGTCGATCAGATAGTGATTGGTGTCGATTATTTGAGTCGGCATCGATTTAGATGGAATCAGTGTCGATTGGACATATAGGCAGACAGAAGGCTAGAGAGTAAAAGAAGAAAGAAAACTAAGCTAAAATGGATTAAATGTAAGCCTAGATTACTAAAGATTGATCAGAAAGTAGAGATTGAAGACAGGAAAAGGGGATCGAGGTAGAAATTGATGGATTCTAACCCAGAAACTAAAGAAAAGCCTGATCGGTGCCAATTTGGATAAACCGGTGTTGATTAAAGACTAATCGGATTCACCGGATTAGGTCAAGCATTGTGAAAGGAAATTATAGAAACTAACAAAGGGAATACCTGAAAAATGCTTGATTGATGACCGGATGATGACCAGGGGAGCTGTGGACATGCGAGACAGAGTAACAATACACCTCTCAGGGATTAAACTACACAAAACCCACTCTCTTTCTCTGATAATCTCTTTAATCACTAGACAAAGTAATCTCTAGGAAACCAAGCTCTTGAATCTAACCAGAGAGGATCTCAGGTCGTAAATTTATAGTTGGCGCGAACGATATAAAATCGGTGCTGCTCAAAAAATTGGCATCGATCGAGAAATGGTCGGCATTGATCAGGGAACAGACTCCCAAAGTGGAAAAAAGAAATGAATTGGAAGGATAAGAATATTATCCCTCTAACTCAAATACGGGAAAAATCCCATTGCATGGTTTTAGGAGGGGAGAAAAAGGTGGGATGAATGGATAATAATGGTATGGGAGGTTGGGAAATGATATGGGGTAAATAAGTGGTTGGAAGAAATGTAAAAGGTATAATTAAATAGTTAATATTTAATTATACATGAGTGAAATATAATGGAGTGAAATAAACTTAGGATAGGTGTTTTAATAGTTTTGTAATGGCTTTAGACATCTTATTGAGCATCTTGTGTCAATGTAACTATTAATGCAAAATAATAGCACCCCAGATGTCTCTCAGATATGTTGTTTGATAATGGGGCATCCGGTGTGATTTGCATAACATTGGATCATCTCTCAAGTTGTGGGACTTGCAAACTTGAGATGATCCTCTAGAGAAGGTTGGTTCCTCCTCCTAAACTACCTGCCACAAGCTACTCTAGTGCAAGAAAACTATCTAATCCTAATCTAACTTCCAAGGGACCAGGGAGAGAGAGAGAAAGAAGATAAAACCTACACTAAAGTGGTGATACACCATAAAAGGAGGCGAGATATTTTTCGAGGGAGAAAGAAATAGGGAAGAGGAGGCGAGGGAGGTCAAATAGATGTGACATAGACCCAGGTCTAAATCTGCCATTAAAACTCCATGAAACACAACATCCCACACTGTAAATGCAAAACACATGCACAAAAATAGATATGAAAGGGAGAGGCATGGAAAAATAGTAAAACACAAGAAAGGGTTGAAGAACACCAAAAAATCATGAGTTTATTGCTCTAGAAGGTGTAGAGACCATTACATTTTTGCTCAGAGGCACAAATATTCTTTCTAGGCATAGGAGAAGGCTTACAACTCAAAAATGGAGTCGAGAAACAAATTTTACAGAGTTTCCTCACACCTGAGAATGTCTACCCTTCTCAAATGAGAAGTGTTTACAATATATAGACGATGAAAACCAAAGAGAAAGAAGAGGAAATCAATTTCTTCATCCACCCACCTTTGAAAAAATTCATAAAAATGATCCAAAAAGTCGGGGCACCTCGAAAATCAGTTTCCCAACGTGCTCTAGCTTTACGGAGAAGAAATTGGCCATCTTGCATTAAATTTTGGTGGTTGGAAAGCACAGGCCCTGTGCTTTTCTTGAGTGAGAACGTTTTCTCATTTTTCACTTACCAAAATTTTCCAAAATTCAAATGTCGGGCTTCTATGGTGAAGAGGATGTTAAGATCTTTCTAAAGGTTTAAAATTTTCTCAAATCCAAGCTTCCAGTTAAAAGATATGGCCACCTAAAAATTTCCCTGTCATTCTACAAAAATGGCCCAAAGCATATTTTGAATATTTTCCCCGCCCATCCACATCGATGTGGCATCTCTAGGGTCGATGGAGGTGTGGCTTCCCTTTTTACTTTTGCACTTTTTAACAAAAAAACCAAAATTTCCAAATTAGCTCGACGGCTATGCACGCCTTGCATGTAACTTTTGATGCAAACTTAGCACTTAGCTTTTTTTTGGGGTTAGCAGGTCACTTTATGACTTTACACCTTTTCAAGAAAAAGGAAAATTTCAAAAATTCCTCCATCACCCCGCTTTTCCACTTTGACCTCAATGTGGGTTCAATCTTTAAATTTTACCATCCAAAATTCCTCCATCGCCTCGCTTTTACGCTTTGACAACTTATACGCTTTTTAGAACAAAAGGTTAAAGTTCCAAAATTTCTCCGATAGCCCGTCTCCCGCATATAGCTTAAACTATGGCCATGTGTCTATTAGTGTGGAATCACAAAGCACCCCCAAATGAGTGGTGGATCTTCTTTTCTAAGGCGGGGTCATTTGGTGTGATTTTCATAACATGGGACCATCTCTCACGCTATGGGACTTACGAAATTGAGATGGCCCTCTGAAGAAATTTGGCTTCTTCTTCCCGACCCTAATGCTAAACTACTCCTAATGCAGAAATGACATCTAACTACACCTATCCTAACAATGCCGAGGAGACAGGGGAGAGAGAAAGTGCACAAAGAGGGAAATTATACACTAATGAGGTGATAGCACCAAGAAAATGGAAGTGCTGATCATCTATCAAAATGGCTATGAAATGAAGGGAGGTGAGGTGAGAAATGGAGAGGATGGACATCAGCATCACATAACAAATGTTAGATTCACATATAACTCCATTTATGATCCCCATGGGCACAAACTCCTAGATCTCTGCAAATGAAACATCCAAAACATGCATAGAATACTCTAGAATGATGAGAGGCAAGAAGATGCAATGAAAACAAGTGAAGGATGGAAAACGCATCACAAAAATGAGTTTTATTGCTTCAGAAATTTTCACAGAGCATCATACACGAGTAAGAGGTAAAGAACGCCATTTATAGAGTAGGGGAGGAGGTTCAGACTCCATTTTCGACCCTGGGGAAGAAAAGAAGAGGGGAGGCAGAGAAGAAGAATGAACAACAACCCTTTTTGTGCCCCTCTGTTAGAATATATAGAAGAATGGGAGAGAGAAGAAGGAAAGAATTAAATCCTACTCCAACCACTCTGATATATGCAATGAATCCCATTTCGAAAGCTCAACCACTGAAAATCAATGCCTTTACAAATGCGCAATAATATGTCACTCCTAATTCTTGAAAGATCGGTAGTTGAAGAGATTGGATTCTGCATTAATGGCCTATAATAATTTTCTTCACTTTTTACCTACCAGGGCCTGTAAAATATGATTTTTTAATCCATGGCATAGAGGACGTTGAGACACTTCCAACTGTGTCATATTTGCTATATTTCGAGCTTTGAGTCGAAAGATATACCCCTTTGAATTTTGCATCAGATCCATACGAATGGAAAGGGAAAATAGTTTGAAAATGGGTCCCCCTCTTTAATATGGGACACATGGCACCCTTTGGTTGGTTGGGAGATGCACTCCAACTTTTTCCTTTATACCTTTTGAACGAAAGGTAAATTTTCACTTCTCTCCCGACGCCCCACCTTGGCTTTGACTCGATTCTATATGTTGACTTTTTCCCTCTTGGGTGGAGTCGCTGGTCTTTTTATAACTTTTACCCCTTTTGAGGCAAAGGGTACAAAAGTAACCTTTTCCCGAATCCCGCTTTCCCCGGGACACATGTCACTATGGTGCTTTCTCGGGAATATCTTTTCCATTTTCCCCTGAAACATCATCCTTAGGACACTTGGCAGCTTTCACCGACCTGTTAATGCTTTGAAAATTCAACCAACTCTGCCCCCTTTGAAGACACGTGGAGGCACCGCGCATGTTTGTAAATATGACCCAAATTTTGCCTTTAGAGGAGCATTGGGTTGACACTTGTCACCCTGCTATTTTGAGGAATTTTCAATGGTCCTTCTTACCTTTTAGACTTTGGGCTATGTGGCAAGCTCGCGCTCATTTGGGTCTCTACCTTGGGACCAACTCTTGGGGATGCGCCACACTGACACTTGGCACTCTCCACTTGCACATTCATACTTAGCCAATTTTTTTAGGCCTGCCCTGTCTGCCTTTGACTCTATTTGACCATTTGACCCTGCCTCCATTCCACCCTGGGACACGTGGAGATGCGGCACTTGTTTGAGCCTCTCTATTTGGATCCATCTTTGGAGAAGCACCGCAAGGACATGTGGTCTCTTCTGCTACCTCCTCCATACTTAGTCGATTTTGGACCCTTTCCTAAACTGTTCGAGCCCAAAAACTTCCAGACTTCACCATTTCTTCTATTTCTTGCATCTGGTCTCTTTAAAACTATCTCCTCTTTCTTCTCTTCCCCACCACTCCATTATTGAGTCCTCCCTCGACCCTTTAAATAGATTTAGGATGTGGAAATGCTCAAAAGAACCAGTTCTTCTATTTCTTCTTGTGCGGGATCGAATTTGACTCTCTTGGGATTATTTTTTTCACTTTGCTTGGTTCTGGGATGTGAGCTCGTGGGTATGTATCATTTCCCTTCATGTTTTCTTTATGTGTAAGGCTTGTTCTGACCAAAATTTCTGATGGGAATTTTTGGATAACAATTTGGTGACTCACAGGGACATCTCGCTTTATAGATGAAGAGACCAGTGGCCTTGAAGCATCCATTGGGCATGGAGTCTGCTTGATAACATGGAATTGATCCTTAAGCCATTGAGAGCTTGACTGCAAGACTTTTCAATGTTTCGTCTATCTTTGAGTCTACCCACACGTCTACACTCTCAATTTTCATAAGAGAACCTTGGAAATTGAGTTTCTAAGAGTAGAAAATTGTTTTGACCCGGGGCTTCAATCTGTCCCTCAAATGGACTGTCTCAAAATAGATTTTAGTTGCTCTACATTTGTTCCCTATTTCAACTTGCAACTTTCACAGGAAAACATGAGCCTTCTTTCCTTAAATAGTTAAGATCCTAGCCTCATGCCCCTCTGAAGCAATACAAACAAAACTTATATACAAATACCAAACCATAGTAGCCTCAAATGAGACATGTAGAGTGTGCATAAGCACTTCTTCTACCGGAAACAAACCTATATACTCTAATCTAACCAAGAGCAAAGGAGCTCAAACAAATCCCCGTGAACCGGTAGGGAGAAATAGCTTCCTTCCTAAAAATGGCAGCCATGTAACTCATTTGGCACCGAACGTGGCTGGTCGATGGTGAAAAAATCGACAATAAGCCGGTCCTCCACCCAAATCATGAAGGTATAATCATTAATGGAAAATAACTCTTCAAGTTGACCTACATTGGACTCCTAGAGGCATTGATGGTGACCCTTGGTACTTTAATGATCATCCTCATGCCCCGAAGTAGGCATGATTGGTTTTGGATACTCCTTTGGCTCCAATGAAGCCAAGTACCGATTGGGCACCTTTGTTTGATCCTTTCGATGTGCCCATTTCTATGAAATTCAACTCCAAGAATGGAGTTTTCTTCCTGACCTTCTTGAGTGGATGGTGTGGGAGATATGATGACATCCTCCTACCTTTTCTTTTCCTCTACCTTTGAAGAACATGGAAGATCAAGATCTTCCAATCTTGGTTCTAGAGGGATGTTATGAAGTACATCTGTTGTTCCTTAATTTTATCCTCCATGGCAGTTGTGCTCATGTTCTTGGGATGTGAGAGATGGAGGAACGGATGATGAAATCTCCATGAGTTCCCCTCCATCAAGGCAATCCCTCAACTCTAATGCAGATAATCTACCTCCTTGTTCTACTGCAACCGTTACGCCTCCTCCTTCATGGTGTCTTCTTTATCTCAGAACTTGCTCACCGTGGTTTCCTTCACTCTCAAACATGAAGTTTGAAAGATCAAACTCTTATTCAACATTATATCTTGAAGGGGATGAAGTGGGATGAAGAATCGAAGGTTCCCATGTAGCCTACTCCACACTTAGAGCCTTTGAAACTATATGGTCCTCCTCCATCATGGGTTCATCAATCAAACCAGCGCTTGAAATGAAAGCTAAAAATATTCAATGATGCCTTCTTCATTGAGTGGCCTCAACACTTGATTTGATCTCTACCAGATGTTCCTCTTGTTCTTGCTCTTCTTCTACTACAAACTCAACCTCAACCACCACTTGGTTCTTTGATCTTGACCTCCTCTATTGGCTTGACCATTAAGGGATCTTTGTAAACCCAAATTTTACATCCTAACTCTTTGATTTTTCGGCATTCTTTTCTTTTGGGCTCCTCTTCGTGTTGTTCTCCTTGAATAGATTCTTGAGTCTCTTCCCAACATGGGCTTGGGAAAGCAAGAGGAGTGGCAGGTTGGGATTCAACCGGCTTACACGGCAATTGTTTGTGGTGGGGAGGGAGGTGGAACTTCTTGTTTGTTTGGAGGGGATGACTATTTGGAAGGGAAAATGATAGAAGAAATGAGATGAGGTGGAAGACTAGGGGATGGAGAAATGGATTTCACACTTGGGGTAGAATTCAATGGGAAGCTTGGAAATTAAATCCTAGATTGAGATGGTGTTGCTTGCACAACTCTCGAGATCTGTAAATGAAATGTCCAAAACATGCACGGAATACTCCAAAACGATGAGAGGCAAGAAGATGCAATGAAAACAAGAAAAGGATGGACAAGCGCATCACAAAAACAAGTTTTATTGCTTCAGAAATTTGCACAGAGCATCATACATAAGAAAGAGGAAAATAACACCATTTACAGAGTAGGGGATGAGGTTCGAGACTCCATTTTCGACCCCAGGGAAGAAAAAGAAGAGGGGAGGAAGAGAAGAAGAATTAACAACCCTTTTGGCATCCCTGTTACAATATATAGAAGAATAGGAGAGAGAATAAGGAAAGAATTGAATCCTGCTCCAACCACTCTGAGATACACAATGAATCCCATTTCAAAATCTCAACCACTAAAAATCATGCCTTATGTAAATCCACCCATAATATGTCACTTCTAGTTTCCAAAAGATCTAGTAGTTAAAGAGATTGGATCTGTGTTAATGGCCTGTAAGACTTTTCTTCATTTTTTAACTACTGGGGCTTGCAAAATATGATTTTTTTATCCTTCCATGGCGTAGAGGACATTGAGATGCTTCCAACAAAGTTGTCTTTCATATTTGTTATATTTCGATCCCTGAGTTGAAAGATATGCCCCTTTAAAGTTTTGCATCGGATCAGTACAAATGGATGGGGGAAATAGTTTGAAAATGGGTCCCCCCCTTTAATATGGGACACATGGCACTCTCTCTGGTTGGCTGGGGAGATGCACTCCAAATTTTTCCTTTGTGCCTTTTGAATGAATGGAAAAATTTCACTTCTCTCCCTGACGCCCGCCTTGGCTTTGACTTGGGTCTATATGTTGACTTTTTCCCTCTTGGATGGAATCACGGGTCTTTTTATAAATTTTACACCTTTTGAGGCAAAGGGCATAAAACTAATCTTTTCCCTAACTCCCCACTTTCCCCTGGGACACGTGTCACTCTAGCGCTTGCTCGGGAATCTCTTTTCCATTTTCCTTGAAACAACATCCGTAGGGCACTTGGCAACTTCATTGCTTTGTTAATGCTTTGAAAATTCAACTAAATTTTCCCCCTTTGAGGACACATGGAGGCACCATGCATGTTTACAAATCTGACCCAAAGTTTTCCTTTGGAGGAGCGTCGGGTTGACACTTGTTGGCCTCTCATTGTTTTGTGGAATTTTCAACGGTCCTTCTTACCTTTTAGACTTTAGGCTACGTGGTGAGCTCGCACTCATTTGGGTCTCTACCTTGGGACCAACTCTTGGGGATGCGCCACACTGACACTTGGCACTCTCCGCTTGCACATTCATACTTAGCCAATTTTTTGAGGCCCACCCTGTCTACCTTTGACTGTTTGACCATTTGACCTTGCCTCTGTTCCACCTTGGGACACATGGAGATGCGGCACTTGTTTGAGCCTCTCTATTTGGATCCATCTTTAGAGAAGCTCCGTGAGGACACATGGTCTCTTCCACTGCCTCCTCCATACTTAGTCAATTTTGGACCCTTTCGAGCTGTTTGAGCCCGAAAACTTCTAGACTTCACTATTTCTTCTATTTTTGCATCTGGTCTCTTTAAAACTATCTCCTCTTTCTTCTCGCCCCTTGCCACTCCATTGTTGAGTCCTTCCTTAACCCTTTAAATATATTTAGGATGTGGAAATGCTCAAAAGAACCGTTTCTTCTATTTCTTCTTGTGCGGGGTCGAATTTGACTCTCTTGGGATTTTGTTTTTTTTGCTCTACCTAGTTCTTGGATGTGAGCTTATGGGTCTATATCATTTCCATTCATGTTTTCTTTATGTGTAAGGCTTGTTCTGACCAAACTTTCCGGTGGGAATTTTGGGATAACAAAGGTGTCCTTTTGCGGGCCTTAGATAAATTTTCATTTAATTTCCCCCATGGGCTCGTGGGCTCGCAATTGAAATTTGCGCTTTTAGAAAAAAAAATGATAAGTGCCAAAATTCCCCTGACTCCACTGCTCGCATTCTCCCTTTGGTGAAAAGTCTTCCATAGGCCCGCTTTTGGCAAAAAATCCTTCCAAGGCCCGGCCCATAACTTACAAAATATGAGGAGTTAGAAGGACTTCTTTATATTTTTGGAAAGGGGAAGAAATTTCCTATCTGATGGAAATGCTTTTAGGGGACCTTAAGTGCTTAAAATATGTAAAAATTCAGATTGAAAAAAAGGGGGAAATGGTGTTTAGTTGATCAAAAATAAAAGTGAGCTTATTTTGGTCAACAAGTAACCATGAACGTTGATTTTCCCTATTAATCATGGCTTGAAATGGAGCCCGAAATATGCAATTATTACTCAACATCTTGGTTCTCATAGAAATGGGATTAATTTTCCTACATGTATAGCTTATCGGCTCATCCTTGTTAGGTTGTGGAGCTAAATAGCTTCACTAGAGCATGCAATGGAAACTTGCTGGAAAATACACCAACCCGTCTTCGGTCTAACAGGAAAAACATCGGTCAGAGAAAGTGGGAACCACAACCCATCATCGGTCAGATAGGATAGACATCAAGCAAAGCAAGTGGGAACCACAACCCGTCCTTGGTTAGAAAGGATAGACATTGGTCGAGCAAGTGGGAACCGCTCATGATTAAGGCCAACCAGGCGATTGACACTGCGATGATGTTTTAATTAACTCTCAGAATTAAATCTATTTTTAGCATTAAAGTAGATTTATTGGATGTAATTGCATGGCTAAAGTTCCCTAAGTTTATATATGCCCATATGAGCATGAAAGTGGGGATTTAAGAGGGATGAAGAAAAGAGAAGGATCGAATTAGATCCTTGATTCTCCGAGATTGAGAGGATGAAGATAAAGAAGAAGAAGAGAAAAACGAACACGTTCCATGAAGATAGAGACTCCATGGAGAGGAGATGGATAGAAGGAAATAAAAGCTATTGTATTTCCTTTATATATTTATAGTCTCATGTAATGGCTTGCATAGTATGCAAAGCACATAGGGTTTCTTCTTGTAGATCCACATGTTAATGAGATATTGTATTATATATCTATGTAGATCTAGTCTTGTATTGTAGATCCATGAGATCATATTTTATTGTTGATCCATGTAGATGTAGATATTGTAGAGGTCTTGTTTGTAGATTCACAATACAATGAGAGCTTGGCTGCACAATGGCAGATGCAGGGTAGCTTCAGGTATGTGATATCTGGTTATGTTTGAGAGGCACGGTTGTAGTTCACTCAAGTAGATCGGTTAGAGATCCGGAGAAGACACAAGAGGTGGTATGGAGGCATGGTTTAGTGTACTCAGGTAGATCTGGTTGGAGATTTGGGAGGAGGAGATACTCTTGTAGAGATACATGTACTCTTGTGTAGAAGAGTTGGTTTGTAATCTCTTGTTATATTATATATATATGATATCTCTATCTTTGGTGGACATAGCCCACATTGGGTGAACCATGGTACATGCTTGTTATGTGTGTGTAATTTTGTGTGATTTGGATTATTCTAGTTTATACTTCCACTGCTGTAGATTTTGTGGGGAATTGTTTAGATCCTGTGTGCATGATTTTGTTTGTTATTAAATCATAACACTATTCTGCTGTCCCTATTCCCAACAACTAGTATCAGAGTAGCATTTGTTTTTCCTGATGAGAAGATCACATGAAGATATTTAATCTCAAGTGGGAGCTAGAAGAGTAAGGTTGCTCGAAATTATAGTGACCGACGTCGGTTAAGTGGCAACCGGCGTCGGTAGGGTAACCGCATCGATTTGCTACAGGGTGACCATGGTCGGTTGCTGGGTAGCCTAGTTTTAAATAGAAAATCACATATCTGAAGAAATGGAAAGATGCATAGAATGTATCTTGTTTGCTGAGGTGTCCCTAGTTCTTGGAGGCACAAGCATGTTGGTCAGATTGCAGATCTAGTTATTGAGGTATGGTTTTACCTTGGTATTGCAGTGCTTATATTATTTTGGTTACACATGCATGTTTGGGACTATAGATCTAGATCTGAGAATGAGATAGAGGAGCAGTTATGCATCCTTTGGTGTAGTTAGATGCATGGGCTTCATTAGAGAAGCTGAATATAGTAGCACAAAACATAGACGAGGCTTCCATCGAGAGAAGCATGTACTTTAGTTGAAGATGTGGTCAAGTATCTTAGTGTTGGTGAGGTGATGTATTTCATCTTGATGTAATTTATTATTAGGTTATGGAGTTAAATAGCTTCACTTTGGAGCATGCAATGGAAACTTTCTAGAAAATACAAGAACTTTGTCATCGGTCACACAAGACAGGACATTGAGTCGAGCAAGTGGGAACCGCAACCCATCATCGATCAAAGCAAGTGGGAATCGTAACCCATCATCGTATATAGGACAAACATCAGCTAGAGAAAGTGGGAACCGGCCATGGTTAAGGCTAACTGGCATCAATTACATGTGTGATGATGTTTTAATTGACTCTCGGGAATTAAATCTATCTTTAGCATTAAAGTAGATTTATTTGATGTAATTGCATGGCTTAAGTTCCCTAATTTTAAATACACCTTTATAAGCATGAAATCTAAGGTCTAGAATGGGGATGAAGAAAAAGAGAAGGATCAGATTAGATCCTTGATTATTTGAGAATGAGAGGATGAAGACGAAGAAGAAGAAGAGAAAAAAAGGAACAGGTTACATGAATTTAGAGACTCCATGGAGAGGAGCTAGATAGAAGGCAATAAAGCGAGAGCTACTTTGTATTTCCTTTGTATATTTATTGTCTCATTGTAATGGCTTGCATAGTATGTAAAGCACATAGTGTTTCTTCTTGTAGATCCACATGTTGGTGAGATCTTGTATTATAGATCTATGTAGATATAGTCTTGTATTGTAGATCCATGAGATCATATTATATTTTTGATCCATGTAGATCGAGATATTGTAGAGGAGGTTGTCTTCATGTTTGCACAGGTTATGTAGTGATGGAGAGACAGACTTACTTCTTTGTGTACTGATCTTAGTTGCACACCTGGTAGAACCATGTGAGAGGTATTGTTTTCAAATCCATAAATAACTTGGTCACGATTCGTAGATGTTGTAGTTCTTGGTTATGTGAGATTTGCTAGTGGTGGTATGGAGGCATGGTTTAGTGTACTCAGGTAGATCCAGTTGGAGATCTGGGAGTAGGAGATACTCTTGTAGAGATACATGTACTCTTGTACAAAAGAGTTGGTTTGTAATCTCTTGTTATATATATATATATATATATGATATCTCTATATTTGGTGGATGTAGCCCACTTTGGGTGAACCACGGTACATGTTGTGTTATGTGTGTGTACTTTGTGTGATTTGGATTATTCTAGTTTATACTTCCACTACTGTAGATTTTGGGAAAATTGTTTGGATCTTGTGTGCATGATTTTGTTTGTTATTAAATCATAGCACTATTCCGTTGTCCCCAAAATCCCAACAACTGGTATCAGAGCAGTGTTTGTTTTTCCTGATGAGAAGATCACAGGAAGAGATTTAATCTCAAGTGGGAGCTAGAAGAGTAAGGTTGCTTTGGAAGTTACAGGGTGACCGTGGTCAGTTCTGAGCAGCCTGGTTTTAAACAGAAAATCACAAATCTGAAGAAATGGAAAGATACATAGAATGTATCTTATTTGTTGAGGTGTCCCTAGTTCTTGGAGGCACAAGCATGTTGGTCAGATTGCAGATCTGGTTATTGAGGTATGGTTTTATCTCGTTATTGCAGTGCTTATATCATTTTGGTTGCACATGCATGTTTGGGACTGCAGATCTAGATCTAAGAATGAAATAGAGGAGCAGTTATGCATTCTTTATCATGCGATTAGATGCATGAGATCCAGAGAGAGAGGCAAGTAGCACAAAATGAAGATGGGGCTTCCATCAAAGAAGCATGTACTTCAGTTGAAGATGCGGTTGAGTATCTTGGTGTTGGTAAGGTGATGTATTTCATCTTGATGTAATTTATTGCATGGATTTGTTGTATTGTTTTTGTATGAGATTTGGATGCTTCTTGAAATGACTGGCTCAGCTCAACTATTGGCTTCAGTTGAAGTAGGCACTTGGTGTGGTGTGCTATGCCAAATTGTGTGGCATTGGGTTCATTCCAAAAGCATTTACATCGATCGAGAGAATCGAGGTCATCCACAGAGGAACCAGTATCGGTTAGCTAACCATGGTTGGTTAGGGGATGACCATGATTGATCTTTGTGGCAACTTATCTATACGAGGATTTTTGTAGCAAGAGAGGGCGGTTGGTTCAAAGTGTCCTATTTTGGATGATCTAGTTTCGGTATAATGTGTACATGCATAAACAATGTTTATCACTTCAATGTTTGGATCGAGAAAAGAGGATGGAGTTGGCTCAGTTTAGTCCATTGAGACTTTGAGTTAGGTATATCTATATGGTTCATGTTTTATTTCTTTCGTTTGGAGCAACTAACATTATGTTTGGATTGTGTGTACAAATTTACACCATGGTTTCTTGGTGTTGTTTGACTTTTATTTCCGGTTGTGTGGAATCTTGAGGACGAGGGTTTCTATTCTAAGGATGAGATCCTTAATGAAAAGTCATGGTTAGACAAAGTTGTAAGTAACAAAATATTTTGTGTACATAGGATGAAAAGAAGTTGATTCACCTACTTCACAAGAAGTCCAAACTTCTGTGATGTAGAAGTATTCTTTGACAAGAAGGGAATCATTTTATATTCTCTTTCATCTGGTTTTATTTCTCACTGACCTATTAGCTTTTGAAATTGGTGCTAGAGGCATTGGTCTTTGGGGATTTCATGTTCAGTGGGAGAAAGCCATGGTTGTTGGCATTATAGGATTGGATACATGATGCACATGCAGAGTGAGAGGAGATTGCTACTATTCAGAGTGGTAGAGGCACTAGTTGGTTTTGGAGGACAGTCACGGATTTGTAGGTATATTGAGTTTATTGCTTTGTGATGTCACTTCTAGTTTATTTTGTGGTGCCTGGATATCCCTATGGGATTACAGTTGATGGTTAGATTCAACTGGGTGAAGATGATAGAGAAATTTTTAGAGTTTTAAGGGTTAAAAGAGAAAATCTACTAGTTATAGAGACCAATGTCGGTTAGGATTAACCGTGGTCAGTCATCTGGTAACCGTGGTCAATCGGGAAGGATCTGGGGCCGGTTAGGAAACCGTGGTTGTTTTGATTATAGTTTTGAAAGTAGTGGTCATTTACCATTTTAATATGGTGCCCTTCTCTTGCCTTCATCTTGGATTCATATTTGGCTTTAGAGTTAGTTGGTGGAAGACTCGGAGCTTTTAGAGAGTGGTGATATGGATGAATGTACATGGTGAGTTTGTACGTGTTTGATAGATTTAGTTTTGTGAGTCTATGATGATGTCGATAATTGATTTGCACATGGATGCCAATGAGCACAATTCACTTGCCTTGAGCATGAGTAGGGATGTTTGTATTTCCTCTTGATTACTATGTTACTCCTTGAGAGATGTTATCTCTGAGATGATTGTCTTGGACATGCTAGTTGTTTATACAAGGTTGGATTTAAAGATTGCAGTGTTTGGATTCTTTTAGTTATGCAGGTTTGTGGATTGATCACCCATGTGCAGGTAGAACTCATTTGGGCTGTCTTTACCCAGGATATTTTTTTGCTTTCACATATTCCAGTTTGGCTTGTCTTGGTCGGTTGCATTGGTGGTTGCATGGAGACATGGATAGATGGATGAAGAACATGGTTGGTTTTACAGGTATGGCTATGGTTGCAATTAAAGCTCAATACTTTAGTTTGATTGGGAGCTCTTGTAGGTGTGTTAGTTATGATGGCTTGGCTACTTGAGAGGATTGGTGTTATGAGTTAGTGGGAGCTTAAGGCTTGGTGTCATGGATCGTAATAGCTTCGTGCGGGTTTGGTAAGTCATGGTTTAATCTTCTTGGTTTGAGAAGATGGTTTGATCTTCCTGGTTTTATTGTTTGAGAGAATTATTGAAGGAAAGAATAGATAGTCTTCAAAGTGTATAGAGGATGGTGATGTACAGGTACAGGTACAGAGATTCAGCAATTTATCTCCAAGTGGGAGTTTGTTAGGTTGTGGAGTTAAATAGCTTCACTGGAGCATGCAATGGAAAATTGCTGGAAAATACCAAAAGCCATCATCATCGGACATGACAGAGACATCAATCAAAGCAAGTGGGAACTGCAAATGTCATCGGTCAGACAGGATTGACATCGGTCAGAGTAAGTGGGAACCGCAACCCATCATCGGTCTGATAGGATAGACATTGGTTAGAGCAAGTGGTAACCGGCCATGGTTAAGGCTAACAAGTCTTTGGTTACTGTGTGATGATGTTTTAATTGAATCTTGGGAATTAAATCTATCTTTAGCATTAAAGTAGATTTATTTGATGTAATTACATGGCTAAAGTGCCCTAAGTTTAAATACGCCTTTATAAGCATGAAATCTAGGGTTTAGAAGGGGGATGAAGAAAAAGAGAAGGATCAGATTAGATCCTTGATTCTCTGAGAATGAGAGGATGAAGATGAAGAAGAAGAAGAGGAAAAAGGAACATGTTACATGAAGACAGAGACTCCATGGAGAGGAGCTAGACAAAAGGAAATAACAAGCTACTGTATTTCCTTTGTATATTTATTGTCTCATTGTAATGGCTTGCATAGTATGCAAAGCACATAGCATTTCTTCTTGTAGATCCACATGTTGGTGAGATCTTGTATTGTAGATCCATGAGATCATATTGTATTATTGATCTATGTAGATCTAGATATTGTAGAGGAGGTCGTCTTCATGTTTGCACAGGTTATGTAGTGATGGAGAGACAAACTTACTTCTTGGTGCATAGTCTTAGTTGCACATCTGGTAGACCCATGTGAGAGGTCTTCTTTGCAGATCCACAGAGAACTTGGTCACAGTTCAGAGATGCAGTAGTTCCTGGTTATGTGAGATCTACTGGTGGTGGTATGGAGGCATGGTTTAGTGTACTCAGGAAGATCCGGTTGGAGATTTGGGAGTAGGAGATACTCTTGTAGAGATACATGTACTCTTGTGCAGAAGAGTTGGTTTGTAATCTCTTGTTATATTATATATATATATGATATCTCTATCTTTGGTGGATGTATCCCACATTGGGTGAACCACAATACATGTTGTGTTATGTGTGTGTACTTTTGTTTGATTTGGATTATTCTAGTTTATACTTCCTTTGTTGTAGATTTTGTGGGAAAATCGTTTGGATCTGTGTGCATGATTTTTGTTTGTTACTAAATCATAACACTATTCATGATCCCCAATATCCCAACATTTATTGCATGGATTTGTTATATTGTTTTTGTACGAGATTTGGATGATTCTTGAAATGATTGGCTCAACTTAACTATCAGCTTTGGTCAAAGTAGGCACCTTGTGTGGTGTGTTATGCCAAATTGTGTGGCGTTGGGTTCGTTTCAGCAGCATTGACATCGGTCTAAGAACCAAGGTCAGTCACAGAGGAACCAATACTGGTTAGCTAACCATGGTTGGTTAGGGGATGACCATGGTTGGTCTTTGTGGCAACTTATTTATATAGGGTTTTTTGTAGCAAGAGAGGGCAGATGGTTCTGTGTCTTGGTTTGGAGGATCTAGTTTCTGGTACAGTGTGTACATGCATAAACAATGTTCATTGTTAGGTTGTGAAGCTAAATACCTTGATGGAGCATGCAATGGCAAAGTGCTAGAAAATACAAGTAACCCATCATTGGTTAGACAGGATAGACATCGGTCAAAGCAAGTGGGAACCGCAACCCGTCATCGGTTAGACAGGATTGGCATCGGTCAGAGAAAGTGGGAATCAGCCATGGTTAAGGCTAACCGGTGCCGGTTACCTATGCGATGATGTTTTAATTAACTCTCGGGAATTAAATCTATCTTTAGCACTAAAGTAGACTTATTTAATGTAATTACATGGCTAAAGTGATCTAAGTTTATATACGCCTTTATAAGCATGAAAGCTTGGGTTTAGAAGTGGGATGAAGAAAAAGAGAAGGATCGGATTAGATCCTTGATTCTCCGAGATTGAGAGGATGAAGATGAAGAAGAAGAAGAGAAAAAGGGGACAGGCTACATGAAGACAGAGACTCGGGAAAGGAAATGGATAGAAGGAAATAATAAGCTACTGTATTTCCTTTGTATATTTATAGTCTCATGTAATGGCTTGCATAGTATGTAAAGCACATAAGATTTCTTCTTGTAGATCCACATGTTGGTGAGATCTATGTAGATCTAGTCTTGTATTGTAGATCCATGAGATCATATTGTATTATTGATCCATGTAGATCTAGATATTGTAGAGGTCTCATTTGCAGATTCAAAATATAGTGAGAGCTTGGTGCGCACAATGTGGCAAATACAGGTAGCTTAAAGTATGTGAGATCTGGTTATGTTTGAGAGGCACGGTTGTAGTGCACTCAACAAGATCCGGTTAGAGATCTAGAGAAGACATAAGTGGTGGTATGGAGGCAAGGTTTTGTGTACTCGGGAAGATCGGGTTGGAGATCCGGGAAGAGGAGATACTATTGTAGAGATACATGTACTCTTGTGCAAAAGAGTTAATTTTTAATCTCTTGTTATATATATATATATATATATATATGAGATCTCTATATTTGGTGGATGTAGCCCACATTGGGTGAACCATGGTATATGCTTGTTATGTGTGTGTACTTTTGTGTGATTTGTATTATTCTAGTTTATACTTCCACTCTTCGTAGATTTGATAAATGCCCCTGAGTCTCCTCGCAAGGTGTTCGGGATCCGAAAAGAGCTCTTCGGATATGCGTTAACATCCCGCATACCCCACTTAGCCCCCGTGTCCTTTGTTTTCCCCTTTTTCCCTCTTTTCTTGCCCCTTTTGATCTTCAGTGACGAAACCGCCGCCCGTAAGGTGGTGGCGGTCTCAGAATCGCGCGCCAAGGTGGCGGGCAGTAACCGCCGCCCTAGCGGCGGCGCATTTTCCGAATGCCCTTTTTGACGCGACTGACCCGCGTGAAATATCACGTTTCACCAGCTTTTCCTTGCCGACTTGAGCAGGCATTTATGTTTTTGGTCCCCTGGAATAGTGTTTTTCCTTTGTTTATTGTTTAGGAGTTCAATTTGGTTTTGGTTCTTGGGTGTTTGAATTCCTATAAATGCATGGTTTGTGCACATGCAAAATTTTGGCGACCAGTTTTTTGAAGAGTCTTCTTTGATTTTCGGTGGTAGAGTTTGGTTTTTAGTTAGCTTGCTTAGGATTGAGCAAAGCATAGTTCATTTCTTACTTGGTTAGTATTGCTCACCTGTTGGTAAGCCACACTCCATCTTTGTGCAGCAAAGTCTGTGTTGTTCCATCCAATCCGGTTAGAAGCTTGCCTCTGAATTCCTCTTTGTTGTAGATTTATTTTTTTTACTGTGACTTAGAGTTCTTAGTTCAATTCATTATATACCTGGTTAGCTTTATTCAGCTGTTGGTAAGCCACATATCCAACTTGTGCAAGCAGTGTCTTTATTTTGGAACGGAATAGCTTAGGAAGCCATTAAAGTTGCAGGTTTTGCTCTTCGTATAGGATAGTTACAAGTTCTGGTCGCTTCATGTTGCATGACTTGCAGTAAAATCCCGCTAGGAATCGCATAAGCCAAGCTCTGTACTCTTGCGCTATCCCTCTCCTACTCGCATTCTCGGTCTGCATTCTGAGCTGTCCTTATCCCAAAATCTACTCCTATCGGTGCTAGCATCACACGCTTTTCTGGATCCACGTGAACACGAAAGAACGAAGAGACCATACTGAGGGGACGAGATCACATACACACCATCGGATTCGCCACTGTTCATGGAATCCAGGTTTTAAATTTCAAAGTTCTAGTCAGAATCATATTAAATAGAGTAGTTAATCGCTTTATTTCATTTCATTCTATTCTCGATATTGCCAGGGAAGCTATGGGGATTGATAGTTTCGAGAAACTATGATTCACTCCTCACTTCTGAGGTAGGATCGAGAATCTTGCAGATAGATAGATTAGACCTATTTAGAATTCTATCAATCGCATGTGCAAATAACTACACTCGGTTATCTTGTCTGTTTTAATTACTGTTTAGTTATTATTTCTAGATACGTTTAAAATAGTTTGCTTCCCTTAAAATTGTTAAATATTTCATAGAAGAATAAAGGTTATATGCAGTTAGATTTATTTCACGTAGTTAGAATTTGTTTCATTACAGTTAGATCGCATTTTGTTTCGTATGACAATCACGGGACCTCAAGAGCCCAGGGAATATATATTTGAGCCAATCGTGCCTCAACCAAACCTCGTCACAGCAATAGTTGACATAGACCAAAATCTCAGGATACAAGTATTCCAAACAACCACAGATTTACAACTGATCAGTTCACAGTTAAGAGGATTAAACATAGAAGACGACCAAGCACATGCGTTTTGGTCAAGTCAGCCAAACTACAGATTACCCTAGAAAACATCCACATGACTGTAGAAGGGCTCGAAAGAGAACAAATATTCGGGTGTGATCCTTTAGTTCCACAAATGCATGACGCCTGGAGACACCCTCGTAGATATAGATACCACTTAAGAATCCAAGTTGCGAGAACACCCGTGAGGTATTCTCGAGAAGATTACACAACCGTTGGTTCTAAACATGAGGTTTCGAGAAAGCATACGATTATTGGATACTAGGGATTAGAACTTGATCTCGCGTATGACCATAACAGGACCGCAACAACCGAGAGTTTATGGTTGTGATCCACAAATCCCACAGCCTAACGAATCCATAAGAGAATTGGATATAGACACTGGTCTACGCACACTAGTATTTCAGTCTACTCCAATTCCACCTATCATCATCCAACAGTTATCCCTACTGGACATAACAGCTAACGAAGCTAGAGAATTCTGGACTAGGCCAGAGAATCGTCCATAGAGTTGATTATATTCACCATATGACCCTATCAGGAGAAATACACGAAACCATCCCGGGTCATTTCCCACGCATTCCACAACCCATAGATCGAATCACGCCAGAGCTCGATATTGATTGGAGCCTTCGAGTAGTCATCCTTGCTGATCGATCTATCACACCGGTCCAGGTTAGAAGGGCCTTCTTTGCCTTAGATTCGCAGATTCCATTAGTGCGTGTCGAAGATATTAGATTGCCTAACTAGTCTATCCGTATACTACCTGTATTCCATCTCCACCGGCTGCTCTCAAGCACGACTCCTCGGGAGGTCGGGCACGCGGAAGAGTCACTTGTAGATTCTCACGCCGCTTGTCGCTTTTCGACGCGTACAAAATTGGTGAACCCGACGTGAACTTACAATTGCTTCACCTTCTCTCCGAGAAGTTTCATAAAGCTTTCACCTTCTCTCCGAGAAGTTTCATCGTCTTATCCAAATCACCTTCGCTTCCTTCCCATTATTCTCGCGGGTATTCATATACCCCGAATATGTCGGGATTCGATGCATATGGCAGACACTCTCCGGGTCTTGAGGCATATTATGCCCAATGTAATGATAGATCATCACCCTCACTCTCAATGTGGGGCGACAACTATTCAACTAGTCAGTTGTCAACACAAACTCCAAGGACTAGATATAACTCGTCCTTCCAAGCAGAGGGGTTGGAACAACTCGCTCAAACACAAACAGAGCCTTCAGGCTCAAACAATATGACATTTACTGGAGAATCTGTTTCATCTCCTCAGATGCTACTTAGACCACATATTAGTAGACAATCAGACCCATACTCGGTTCTAGATGACGAGTACTCAATACGTTATCCTAGGAGTGAACAACGCTCTCAAGGCATGTACCCACCTGTAGGAGGTTTGCAAATACAGCCCGAGTTCTCTCCTCAAGAAAATACCTCTATGCCATCACGTATAGAAAATACTCTCAGAGATGCTTGGCAAGATAATGATCGGCCCATAGCAGGATATCACATACCTCCGCAAAACCATAGCATACAACAAACGCCACCAAGGCACGATATCGTGACTTCACCAAACGAAGTCATTTCAACTCTAATAGAGAAGGTTAGAGGATTAGAACTTGCCCAAGCAAGTCAAAATTCAAGATTCATACAAACAGGGAGTTCCAATCCTCCGCACCATCCTAGCCAAGTAGATCTCCTCACAGGAGCAGGCACATTAGGTATGACTCCTCAGTATTCACAACAAGTGCCAACTAGACCCACTATCGCTAGCACTGTTCCTCCTGGTCCAGTACAGAGCAATCCATTCCTGGATAATACCCCTTCGTACTTAAACATGTATTCAAAATCGCCACAAGGGGATATGTTCTCCTCTCCTCGGCATGTTTTCCCAAATACAGGGGTTGCCTTATGCCCCTGCCAACGCGTACGTTATGCCATATCAACAACCCATTCCGCCACCGCCTCCTCAACAGACACCATCAATGGTTGAAACATATGCGATAGGGACTTATTCAGAATATTTGAAGGAGCCCTTAGATTTCACCATACGAAGCGTTATGCTTCCAAGGCCTCTTCCCGATTTGCCCAAGTTCAAGGGTGAGGGAGATCCAAACGCGCATATCAAAGCTTACGCTACAGCCATTCGAGAATTACTCCCATGGGATGGGGTTGTTGCTAAAATATTCCCCAAAACGCTGGAAGGCATTGCTCTCGATTGGTATTTAGTAATACCCGAAGCTTCCATACATTCATTCAAACAACTCGTGTCTGAGTTCATCAAAGCCTTCGACATGAACAAACTATTAAGGACAGGAATCAGGGAGTTCTTACACATCAAGCAAGAACATAACGAATCTGTCGCCCATTTCATCCAAAGGTGGCGCACGCCCTTTATTCCCAAGCAAGCAGCGCTCCAAACATGGATCAGATGGAACTATGATTTATTCCTTCATTCTCTCAGCAGAGAAGTGAAGGAAGAAGTCCAGAAGTTCCCACTAAGGACTTATGATGAAGTACTTGAGAGCGCTCTACGAATAGACCAGGCAGCAATAGATAGTGGTCGTAAGACGTATGGAGCAAACGGGAGGTTAATCACCTCTACTCAAAATACTACAACTACCACAAACGTCAATCAAGGACCCAAAATCCTTAACAAAAATCGTGGGGTAACAACGGATGGGGTAACCGACCAGCCCAAGAGGGTAAATGTTGTTAATACTCCGTCACAAACAAACAATCAACGAAACAACAATTTTACCCCAACGGTCAATACAGTGGATTTTAATCATCCACAACAACAACAACAACGGCGAAATCCCATGCAAGGACCAAGCCAAAACTCATTTGGTTATCAAAACCAAAATCAAAACCAGAAACAACAAAACTTTAGTCCTAATAGGCAACAGTTTGATCGGAATTTTAGGCCACAATACACACCAAACCAACAAAACACGAATTACAATCCCAATTCTTATTGTGGTTTCCATAAAATTCAGGGTCATGACACTAGAACGTGTCGTGACTACAACAAGTTCATGCAACGTTTACCGGAAGAACAAAGACAATTCTTCACAGATTTGTTTTTGGCAGATCCTGCGCCATCGCCACCCAATACGTTCGCAGGGGCAGTTTCCCCTCAAAATGCTCCTCTCAAGATCTTTAACGATCCACTCCCAAATCACGATAATAATCGACTAAATTCAACGGGAGTAAACAAGGGTGCAATAATAGGAAACAATGACCATGAAGCCTCGACTTCGCTAAATCCATTAGTTGCGCCCCAACTAGGGAGTCAACCACGACCTAAGGTGGTTGGATTGGTAGAATTAGACTCGGAATTACCTATTGAAGCTGTAACAAGGACACGAGAATATTTTTCTCAACCAAGTCCAAGCCACTCGCCAGACACGGATAACATCCAGCAACTTACAACAAAACCTGTGGGTGCTTACGATTTAATTAATGATCTAACGAAAACCTTCTCGCATATTTCATTCCTTGACTTGCTAAAGAACTCCCCCGCCATGTGGCCGCCGCTTTTTAGAGGCGCTAGGCTTAGGTCATTTAATTAATATCACTCCACCACCCGAAACACAGGTAAATCATATAGACTTTGATGTTCATCCTCCGGGACAGGCAGATACAGATGTCGAATTCATATTCGACATAAGTAAAATGCCTACAGATGCTGAGATCGCACGCCGAGGTGATCCAGCCTTACACTTGCAAGTGTGGGTTTACAATAATTACGTAAAACGGGCAATGGTTGACGATGGGGCTGCGGTTAACATAGTCCCTTTCTCTTTCCTCCAAAAACTAGGATATGGAGAAACGAACTGTTCTACTACACGAAATACCTTGAGAGGCTATGATAGCCTTAAAGCCACTTCGATAGGAACTATAATATTGCCGGTCACCTTGGGACCTAAAACAATCCTGACTGAGTTTTATATTATAGATCGGGAAACCAATTATAATATGATCTCGGCCGACCATGGATACACCGCATGAAGGCAATCCCTTCTACATTATTTCAAGAAGTAAGATTCTTGCATCTAGGAAAGGTATTTGTAGCCAAAGGTGATCCAAAGCCATTTGACGTGCACCTAGCTGATTTAAAGAAAAGACCAGGTGTACACTCAGAATTTGAACTTCCAACAAACCAACTTAACAAACCCACTGACTCAAAGCCGAGGAAAAGTTGATACCTACGACGGATCTCAAACAACCAAAGATAGCCAAAACAATTCCAACCCCTAAAAGTAAAACTAAAGAAACAAGATCATTAGGACTACCGCTAAAATCGTTGAGTTGATAGAACAAGATTCACCAATGTTCTTACCATTCGATTCAGTAGGCATGGGATTTTCCCTAGGTGTTGGTTCCTTGCCAGCAGAGGATCTCTGTATGGTAGAAATAGAGTGCGCAAGCGCAACTGATGCCCCAACATCTATGCTCCCGGCTAAGTATTGGACTCTCCATTTCGATGGAGCTAAATGTCGCTATGGAGCGGGGGCAGGTATAATTCTTACTTCGCCCGAGGAGAAAATCCTCCCATTCACTTTTAAGTTAAACTTTGAATGCACAAACAACGGCGCTGAGTACGAAGCCCTCCTCCTTGGTCTCACTTTAGCCAAAAGAATTGGTATTGATAATATCAGAGTCTTAGGAGACTCGCAATTAGTGACAAACCAAGTTTCTGAAATATATGAAACTAAAGCCGAACATTTACAACTCTACAAAGACGCTGTGTTAGATTTAAGCAAAGCGTTTAACTTCATATCCATCAAGCAATTCCCACGAGAGAAAATCTCTCGCCGACTCGATAAAGAACTTCAGCCACACGTTTTACTCCAAGCAATGAACTAGAAGATACTCACTTCACAGTATCCATTCGTGACGAACCATTAATAAAAACAATGACAAATCCTCTTTTTAGTGGAAGTGAATCTACCATCCTAGACCATGTTGGAAATGATGCGGCTACTTTGGATTATTTAAATGCCTATGCAGCATTACATCTCTCTTATCACATGCTAGATTTATCCCTGATTCCACATTCGTCTTCCTACTTGGAAATCGTAACAAATCTTCCTCACAAAGGGAACCTAGCATATACGCAATAGAAAATGGGGATGACTTAGATTTACCTCCAAAGACCACCCGAGTTCAAGAGGGTAACGCCCTTAATCGAAGAAACAATCGATGTCAACATTTGGGAAGTAGAAGATGAGCCGAGAATATTGAAACTAGGATCTTCGTTAACCCTGTAAGAAGTGGAAATACATACTCAAGTTCTCAAAGAACATCAAGGCATTTGCATTTAGTTACAAGGAGATGACGGAGTCGCACCCCACACATCATGTGCACAACCTCGTCACTAGATCGATGCAAAGCCAATTAAACAAAAATCAAGACCCATGAAGCCCAAAGTAGCCCTCATGGTAAAAGAGGAGGTAATAAAACTCCTTCTGTAGGATTCATCAGCCACTGACTACTCCCAATGGGTATCTAACATCGTTCCCGTTCTCAAAAAAAATGGAAAGATACGCATTTGCATAGATTTCGAGACATCAACAAAGCATGTCCTAAGGATGACTTCCCATTACCATCTATTGACGTCATTGTTGATGCAACAGCTGGGTTTGAGCTTTTGTCTCTCATGGATGGATTCTCGGGATACAACCAAATCAGAATATCCGAGCAAGATCAAGCTAAAACCACGTTTATAACTCCTTGGGGAACCTATTGCTACGCTGTTATGCCATTCGGTCTTAAGAACGCTGGTGCTACTTACCAACGGGCTATGACATACATATTTCACGATCTAATTCATAAAATCGTGGAATCTTACGTGGATGACTTATTGGCTAAGGCCAAAAAGCGCTGTGACCACCCTGAAGTACTCCGCATCATTCTTTCACGCCTAATAGAATACGGAGTCACGCTAAACCCAGAGAAATGCGTCTTTGGTGTAACAGGAGGAAAGCTCCTAGGTTACATCATATCGTCACGAGGGATCGATGTTGATCCAACCAAAATTCGGGCTGTCCTCGAAATGGTCCCACCTTCTAGTGAATCTGGAATCAGATCATTTCTCGGAAAGCTGGGTGCAATCCGGAGATTTATCCTGACCTAAGCTTCGCCGTTCATCCAATCAACAATTTACTCAAGAAGGATTATAGCATCGATTGGACTGAAGATTGCAATGAAGCTTTTGATGCAGTTAAGCATTTTTTGTTATCACCACCTACGCTAATGCCACCTAAGCTGGATCACCCGTTGATCTTATACTCACGAGCTACCAATGTTTCCCTGGCCTGTATGTTGGCCCAAGAAGACGATGACAAGAGAGAACGTGTGATTTATTTCATTAGCCGAACATTGCTCGACTATGAAACACGCTATACACAGGCAGAACGAGAATGCCTTGCCATAGTCTTTGCTACTAAACGCCTAAGACATTACATGCTGAATCAAGAAACGAAGGTCATGGTAAAGACAGACCATTTACGGACTTTTCTCACACAAGGGTCCTTGTCCAAAAAAGCTGGACGTTTTATAACCTTAATGGGAGAGTTCGAATTAACATTTGTAAATCAGAAGTCGATAAAAGGACAAATCATCGCAGATTGGTTAGCTGATAACCCATTAGACGGAGGCGATCTAGTAGATTTAGATTTTCCGATGAATGCGTATACTACGTCGAAACCCGACCTGCTATATCTGAGTGCCCTTGGTACGCTGATATCATTAGCTATATCATGGACCATAGGTATCCAGAAGGAGCTACACCGCAACAAAAAAGGCGGTTACGCATTATCGTAGCTAAGTACGTTATTATAGAGCAAGTTCTCTATCGAAAGGCATTCGATGGAATGCTTCTAAGGTGTGTCGACACAGAAGAATCCAAGAAGATTCTCTATGAATCTCACAAATGGTATATGTGGAGGCCACTTCGGTGGCCATGCCACCGCTCGAAAAATACATCGAATGGGCTATTTCTGGCCCACTCTAGAACATGACGCGATAGAGTTTGCACGCAAGTGTCATAAGTGCCAAGAATTCTCTCATGAGATCCACATGCCAGCACAAGCTCTGCAACCAATCGCTACTCCGTGGCCCTTTTCTACATGGGGCCTGGACTTGATAGGGAATTTCTCTCCCTCATCATGACGGCCACAATTTTATAATTACGGCCACTGAATATTTCACCAAATGGGTAGAGGCCATGCCTCTTACCACTGTACCTGGTTCAGTAATCGCCAAATTCATTTTGAACCAAATCATTTGCAGGTACGGTATCCCGCAAATCATTATCTCGATAATGGAACTTCTTTCAAGAATGAAGAAGTTCGTGAATCATGCAAGAAATTCAAAATAAGCCATCATACGGCTTCTCTTGTATTATCCCCAAGCCAATGGGCAGTCAAGCAACAAACAAAACATCAAAGCCATTCTCCTTAAAACGGTAAAAGAAAACAAACGGATTGGCACTTAAAGTTATATCCGCCTCAGGCCCACCGAACCTCAATAAGAACACCAACGGGAGCAACTCCTTTCTCGCTAGTATTTGGGGCAGAAGCAGTTCTCCCACTTGAGGTCGAAATACCCAGTCTCCGCATTTCACTACAAGGGATTCTGGATGAAGACGCTTACAGAGAAGCACGTCTTTCCCAACTAGAAAGCCTAGATGAAATTAGGTTAGACGCCGAACAACGACATAGAGTCTATGCCGACCGGATGTGCCGGCAGTATAACAAAAAAGTCTATGAACGTGATATATACGAAGGTGATCTAGTTCTAAGACTAGACAGCCGGATCGACAAGAAGACCGGCGAAGGAAGGAAATTCCGGCCCAAATGGTTGGGCCCATACCGAGTCACGAAGGACTACGGAAATGGTGCATACCTCTTATGCACGCTAGAAGGTGAGGAGTTTGGCGAAACAGTCAATTCCCTCCACCTCAAACGTTTCTATGCATAAGCAGCAAGCGCTGCCTATATAACTATCTACATTGCATTTCCATATAGATTAGGATCATTTTGTCCACTTGTTCTTACACAAATTGTGATCAAGGAATCTATTCTCAAAGCAATTTATTACAAACTCATGATGTTTCTGGCATAAAGTTCTTTAATCATACCTCTCCATCTTCGATATCATCAAGTCATCTTGGAATCTTTTATCAAATAAAATCAAACATGACGAAGTCCTAACGGTAACCATACCAAGATCTGCAAGTTTGTTCTCGCTTTGATTTCTTCTTAGGATAAGTGTCTTGCCTATGGTCTGTTCTAGAAGCTTCATGGTGTCACATCTATCCCATATACACATCTCTTTGGAAACAAGCATATACTGACATTTTACTCAAAAAGACAAGTCAAAAAGTGATTAAACAAAAATTTTATTTTTACACATTTCCTTGCCCCACCAACCTTCGGTGATGAGCTTGCATCTCTTACTAGTGACGTAGGGTTGGGAAAGGATGGAAATGCCCTTACTCGCCTACGCCTTGCCCACGGTGATAAACCCACGCTTCTTACTAGTAGCATGGGGCAAAGTGTAGGGGGTCCTCCAGACAATGCAAACGTTAAAAGGTCATAAACAAACTATTCAAACTTTGAGTCAAAAACGAATGAATCGATGTTCAAAATTCCAAGAGAGTTAAAAATCCTAAAACCAGATTTTGTCTACTATGTGGCCATCTACGGGTCTAAGTCCTGGATAAACCGCAAAGCAAGTCGCACCCAAAACTATGAAGTCATTAGTGTAGAGTAAGCTTCAGAGTTTCCAATTTGGTTCCACCAAAGCTTCGTCTGTCTTTCATCACTATCATTTCACCATTTTTCATAAACTTGCGCCCTTCTTGGCTCTTGGTGATGAGCCCTCGCATCTTACTGGTTGCGTGGAGTTAGGAGCGGGGCAAGTTAATCTATTCATCATACTGGTTATTTTCATCACTTTGCCAAAACAAACATGAGTTATCCAAATTGCTAACAAAAGTTAAGATTCAAGATCACAGTATATCTACAATATCATGTATCAGCATCATGAAACACAAAAAGAAAGCAAACATTTGCATCATCTGTTTTCCATTGCATACATTCTAGAAAGCATATAAAACATACATCGTAGTATACACAAAGCAAGTTGGAAATAAAGGACACACATGAGTGACAAGCTTTTGATCCAAAATCGACGCATATATATAAATAATCAATGTCAGATACAATGCCATCATGCACTAGGCATGGTCAAAACGCTCAAAGAGCCCGTATATACACAAAAGAATCTATAATACAAAAAGTACATAGGAGCCAAGTGGCCTCTCAACCCCTACGCGATCCCGCCAAGGTGCGCCTCGCTAGACTCGGCTACGCCGGCGCCCGAATGGACGGAGGGCTCAGTGGTCCCGAGGAGCAGCCGTGGTCTCGCCATGAGAGTGGCTCTCATAAGACGCTCGGCTGTCCTATAGCCTCGCCAACTCAGACGGAGAGTCGACACCATCTTGGCCACATGCCAAACGGGAGCGAAGACGTCGGTGTGCCTGCCGGCTGCTGAGGGCTCCCCGGCATCTACAGATAGCTCCGCACGGGTCTTATCCATAGGGATCATCAGAGAATCAGTGCATACCCTACGGATTAGATCCCGCCACTCGTCGACAGTCTCTGCAAAACAAAGAAGAAAGACGAATTAGAAACTAGGCAAGAGGCTAAAATATACAAGATACAAATATAAGGAGAGATAGCAGTTAAAACAAGTCCTAAATCAAACTAACACTGAAAGGGAAAGAGGATAACTTACTCGGATCACCGGGCCTCCAAGATGGGTCACTAGGGCCAGCACCTGCCGCTGATGCCGCTGCTGACTGAGGGGCTGCTCCTGTGGTAGGGGCAACATGACGCCCCGCAACGGACTCGTCCTCTCCACCACGGCCCTGAGAGAGTGGCTCCTCTGAAACTAGAGTCTCTCTCTCTGCACTCTGCTCCTCCCTCTCTGCCTGCATGATATCCTGGGTGTCATGCCACTCAGGATCGCTATCATCCGTCTCCGCTCCTCCGACCTCCTCTCCGTGGACTCCTCTAATCGAGTCAATATCTATAGGTCATCGCCGCTATGAGCAGGACCCGCAGAATCCAAGTAAAGGTGCCCGAGGCGCACCCGCTCTCCTCCGCCCGAACAATCCCCCGGCTGCAATAGGAATACCGGGGTGACCACTGCCCAACCACGGCCTCTAGCCCCCTCTAGCCTCCCTGACCGATCTATGATCGGTGCCACCGGAGGAAGCATGCCCACATATGGGAGGCCGAATCGCCGAGGGACCCCGCCGAAAGGATGTACTCCACCCGCCCCACACGGCCAATAAGCTGCCCCGTGGTGGAGCAAGAGATCAATGTGAGAGTCTCCTCTCCCCAAATGCCGGCCATGAGCTGGTACGGTGTGGCCTCCATATCTGCTGTGGTGAGGGAAGCTACTGGCTGGTGAGGTGCTCTAAGCACCGACATATCTGACCACCTGGCTGCCCTCACAGCCCCTGTGATCTCGCCACCTCCACGCCTCGCCATAAGGAATAAAATGCTCATACACCCAACTCATGACTAGAGGGGGGCTCAATGACTATCCTCGTAAACGGACCACCCTATATAAGTCGTGATAGGTGGTCCCCAAAATGTCTCGCCCTGTGCGTATATCCGGCCATGCCCTCTATCTCGTGCAATGATGGGGGCCCAAAGAAGATAACAATGTATCCCCTCCCTTGTCCCCGATCGCCTCGAGGCAAGGATCCCCATGATGGCCTCTGTCGAAATATGGGGATGGGCAAAGAAGGAATGGATCTAACTCTCACTCCCTTCTTCGGCCCCGTGGAAATAGCCGCATCCCCATATAACCCGCCCACTGTAACTGTGCTCGACCACCTATCTGGGCAGTGTGAGTCTCCTCCCGATGATCGGGACCCCAAGATACGGTAGACATCCTCCAGAGTAATAGTCCACTCACCGCGGACACTTGGCAGTCGGAAAGTGTTCCGATCTGCATCCCAATAAGAAAATAAGTCACAAAGGATGTGACTCGATGGCGTAACATGGGGCACACGCGATATACGCAATATGCGGCCCTCTCGCAACGTGTCCTCCTCGTCCCGAGAAAGGGCATCCAATACCCCGGCAACCAATCACACTCTCTCTCCCGCCCATCTAATGTACTCCTCCTCGCCCGCATACACCCAAAAACACACAAAACAGAGCAAGTTAGTATCTAATCAATGCCGGAGAATCATAAAAACGTATGTAAATGCAAGAAAATATAAGTATAAGTCTCCAAAACAAGTTCTTTTGATTTTCAGGCAAAACCGCCGCCCCGAGCAGGAGGCGGTTTGCCAGAACCGCCGCCTTAAAAGGCGTCAGAACCGCCGCCCGATCGTGGGGGGTCATGTAACCGCCGCCCGGCAGGCGGCGGGCGGCGCGGTCCGAAACCCGCGGGTTTTTAACCCTAAAAAGTCCAAAAATGCAAAAATAGACCATTTTAGCTAAAAAAGAGCCTACCCAAGAGCGCCCCTAGATGGACCTTTTGAACCAAACATTTTCAAAAATAACCCCCCCATTACAAATAATTTGCCATTTCAAATTAAGGGGGAAAATGCAAAATTGAAGAAAACCAACCTGTGATCTCAGGGGTGGCGTTCCGCACGTGGAGGCATGATCACGATCTCACTGCGGACGTTTCGACTATACTCACGCGAGAAACCGTCACCGTGGGTCCCAGAGCTCAAAATCGATCAAATCAACTCGCGCAAATGAATAGGAAAATGGGCCCACTTTCATATATATATTGTTCTATTTCGTCTTAAAATGACTTTTTCGCAGTTCGAGCGCTGACGGAGGTAAGTTCCTATCCCCGCACAAATGGTACGTCCTCTTTCCCTGTTATTTTAGCGTTTATTTTTCAAATTATCAGATCTATCTCGCACTTGAGATCTCTTTTCATTTTGCAGAAGAATGGGAATTTTGATGGCGCCATTTCGACACACCTGACGTGTAAGGTATAACTTCTAAACCCCCATTTCGGGATCGCCATACTGACCCACCGCTTTATGCCCTTTCATGGCTAAAACGCTTCTCCGAGGGGGCAATATGTACGTACTCCAAAATTGTAAGGTATCAGATCGCGAACGGTGTAATAAATGCCCCAATGATGATACAGTCTCCTCGCAAGGTGTTCGGGATCCGTAAAGAGCTCTTCTGATATGCGTTAACATCCCGCATACCCCACTTAGCCCCCGTGTCCTTTTTTTTCCCCTTTTCCCTCTTTTCTTGCCCCTTTGATCTTCAAGTGATGAAACCGCCGCCCCGTGGCGGCGGTCTCACCGACCGCCCCGAACAGGCGGCGGTCTCAGTAACCGCCGCCCGCTCGTAAGGCGGCGGTCCCCGCGCATTTTCCGTAACGCCTTTTGACGCGACCCGCGTGAAATATCACATTTCACCAGCTTTTCTTGCCGACTTGAGCATGCATTTATGTTTTTGGTCCCCTGGAATAGTGTTTTTCCTTTGTTTATTGTTTAGGAGTTCAATTTGGTTTTGTTCTGGGTGTTTGAATTCCTATAAATGCATGGTTTGTGTACATGCAAATGGTCCGGAATTTTGGTCCTGAGTTTTGTGAAGAATTTGAATGGAGGCCACCATTTTTTTTTGTTAGAGTCTTTCTCATTTTTAGTGGTTTGGTCTGGTCAGCTTGCTTAGGATTGATAAAGATAGTTCATTTTTACTTGGTTAGTATTGCTCACTGTTGGTAAGCCATGCACTCCATCTTGTCAGGCAAAGTGCAAAGTGTTGTTCCATCCAATCCGGTTAGAAGCTTGCCTCTCGAATTCTCTTTGTCTGTAGATTTTTTTTTTACCGTGACTTAGAGTTCTTAGTTCAATTCATTATATACCCGGTTAGCTTTTTATTCACTGTTGGTAAGCCACATATCCAACTTCAGTGCAAGCAAAGTGTTTTATTTTGGAACAAATAGCTTAGGAAGCCATTAAAGTTGCAGGTTTTGCTCTTCGTATAGGATAGTTACAAGTTCTGGTCGCTTCATGTGCATGACTTGCAAGAAAATCCCGCTAGGAATCGCATAAGCCAAGCTCAGACTTGCGCTATCCCTCTCCTACTCGCATTCTCGGCCCGCATTCTCGAGCTGTCCTTATCCCAAAATCTACTCCTATCGGTGCAAAGATCACACGCTTTTCTCGGATCCACGTGAACACGAAAGAACGAAGAGACCATACCGAGGGGACGAGATCACATACACACCATCGGATTCGCCACTGCTCGCTGGAATCCGTGTTTTAAATTTCAAAGTTCTAGTCGTAATCATATTAAATAGAGTAGTTAATCGCTTTATTTCATTTCATTCTATTCTCGATATTGCAGTGAAGTCATGGGGATTGATAGTTTCCGAGAAACTATGATTCACTCCTCACTTCGAGGTAGGATCGAGAATCTTGCAGTAGATAGATTAGACCTATTTAGAATTCTATCAAATCGCACAGCAAATAACTACACTCTGTTATCTTGTCTGCTTTTAATTATCGTTTAGTTATTATTTCTAGATACGTTTAAAATAGTTTGTTTCCTTAAAATTGTTAAATATTTCATAGAAGAATAAAGGTTATATGCAGCTAGATTTATTTCACGTAGTTAGAATTTGTTTCATTACGCTTAGATCGCATTTTTTTCAGATGACAATCACGGACCTCAAGAGCCTGTGGAATATATATTTGAGCCAATCGTGCCTCAACCAAACCTCGTCACAAAGAATAGTTGACATAGACCAAAATCTCAGGATACAAGTATTCCAAACAACCATGCATTTACAATCGATCACCACGCTAAGAGGATTAAACATAGAAGACGACCAAGCACACATGCGTTTTGGTCAAGTCACCAAACCAAGATTACCCTAGAAAACATCCACATGACTGTAGAAGGGCTCGAAAGAGAACAAATATTCGGGTGTGATCCTTTAGTTCCACAGCCAGACGCCGGAGACACCCTCGTAGATATAGATACCAGCTTAAGAATCCAGGTTGCAAGAACGCCTGTAAGGTATTCTGAGAAGATTGCACAACCGTTGGTTCTAAACATGAAGGCCGAGAAAGCATACGATTACTGGATACTAGGGATTAGAACTTGATCTCGCGTATGACCATAACAGGACCGCAACAACCGAGAGTCTACGGTTGTGATCCACAAATCCCACAGCCTAACGAATCCATAAGAGAATTGGATATAGACACTGGCCTACGCACACTAGTATTTCAGTCTACTCCAATTCCACCTATCATCATCCAACAGTTATCCCTACTGGACATAACAGCTAACAAAGCTAGAGAATTCTGGACTAGGCCAGAGAATCGTCCATAGAGTTGACTATATTCACCATATGACCCTATCAGGAGAAATACACGAAACCATCCTGGGTCATTTCCCACGCATTCCACAACCCATAGATCGAATCACGCCAGAGCTCGATATTGATTGGAGCCTTCGAGTAGTCATCCTTGCTGATCGATCTATCACACCGGTCCAGGTTAGAAGGGCCTTCTTTGCCTTAGATTCGCAGATTCCATTAGTGCGTGTCGAAGATATTAGATTTCGACATCGGTCCGAGAACTAAGGTTGGCCACAGAGGAGCTGCGATCGATCGGATAACCATGGTTGGTTAGGGGATGACCGTGGTTGGTCTTTGTGGTAACTTATTTGTACACGGGTTTTTGCAGCACGAGATGGCAATTAGTTCAATGTCCTTTTGGAGGATCTAGTTTATGGCAAGTTGTTTACAGGGAAAAATAGTTTTTATCAATTTAATGTTTGGATAAGAAAGAGGGCAGATTTGGCTTGGTTTAATCCATTGAGACTTTGAGTCGTATCTCTATATGGTTCATGTTTTATTTCTTTCGTTTGGAGTAATTGATATTATGTTTAGATTGTGTGCACAAATTTACACCATGGTTTTTGGTGTTGTTTCACTTTTATTTCCTAGCTGTTTGGAATCTTGAGGACAAGGATATCTAGTCTTAAGGATGAGATCCTCAATGAAAAGTCATGGTTAGACACAGTTGCAAGTAATGAAATATTTTGTGTACACAGGATGAAAAGAAGTTGATTCACCTACTTCACAAGAAGTCCAAACTTCTGTGATGTAGAAGTATTCTTTGATAAGAAGGGAATCATTTTATATTCTCTTTCATTTGGTTTTATTTCTCACTGACATATTAGCTTTTGAGCTTGGTGTTAGAGGCAGTGCAGGGATTTTTGTTTAGTGGGAGCAAGCCATGGTTTTTGGCATTGCAGGATTGGATACATGATGCACATGCAAAGTGCTACTATTCAAAGTGGCAAAGAGGCACTAGTTGGTTTTGGAGGATAGTCATAGATTTGTAGGTATATTGAGTTATGCAGTAGAACTCATTTGGGTTGTCTTTACCAAGGATCTTGTTTTTCTTTCACATATTCCGGTTTGACTTGTCTTGTTTAGTTGATTGGTGGTTGCATGGAGACATGGATAGATGGATGGAGAACATGGTTTGTTTTGGTATGGCTATGGTTGTAATTGAAGCTCAATACTTTAGTTTGAGGGGAGCTCTTGTAGGTGTGTTAGTCATGATGGTTTGGTGTATGAGAGGCTTGGTGTTACGATTTAGTGGGATCTTGAGGCTTGGTGTCACGGATTACTTGTAGCTTCATGTAGGTTTGTTAAGTCATGGTTTTATCTTCTTGGTTTGAGAAGATGGTGATGCACCTAGAATTGTTAGTTAACACCTAGTCACGCTGCACATCACTCACCTAAGATGAGTGCTCACTCAAGTGCAAAAGGTACCGGGTCCCTCTTAAGAGTTACAATAGTAGAATGGTGGTATGATAAAGTAGTAAACATATATTTTAGGAACTAATCCATCTATTCATCATTATATTTAACCAGATCTATAAGCACTTAAAGGTAAATCATCATGAAAATAATAACATGCATTGATAAAACACATCAAACACTATTTGTCACCAATTTCCTTTATCTATTCATTGTACCAACAATACAAAAACTTCATACAATACTAGGCATGCACGCATGGATCTATTACAACTATCCAGTCACATGTACTTGTGTTTTCCCATTCTTCAAAGCATATGTTTTCATCCATATCTCTATATGTGTCTATCTATTTTCTAAGTAATTCATTACATATATATATATAGGGTGGGGAACTAGCCCTTCACCACTTAACTCTACCAGAAATAGGTCGCATGCTAATAATAGCCACGTGCCTTCTTACAATTATAGCCATACATGTAAGTATGCTATCTATAGATTGTTGATAGTTAACTGAAGTGATGGATCTATTCTTAACTTATGCCCATGCAAAAATGAGTTGCCATGTCCTTCAAAATCTCCATGAAGAGTGGCATGAAAATCTTGGCAGCATTGCTTTGTGTGCTCCGCACGCCAATCTCTAAGAATAGACCTGATCCCCAAAATCAACTAAGTCCTTGAGAGTCTCACTCTACACCTCTCGTGCATGACACCTTCCTATACCTTTGCGCTTTTTCTCCTATGTTATTCTTCCACGTGGACTCTATGTGTAAGTTTAACTAAGTGTTTTCTCTTATCAACATTACCCCACACTAATCTCATTATCGCCTCGAAAATGGCGATGCCCAAAACTTATACAAAGAATGGATAAATAAAGAATAGTTGAATAAAGAATTTTGAATAAGAATCTTGAATAAGAATTTTGAAGAAGATATACACAACTAACAAAACTGTTTAAGCCTCAGGCCCCTCCATCTCATCCTGAAGTAGCAACTCTGGATATTCTTCTTTGATATCTACTTCCAGGTTCTCCCACGCCATTAGCACTACTCCTACTATTTCAGGCACGTCTACAATGATGGACTACAGCTCTTCCATGGAGAGTTTCCCTTACTCATTTTGTATCACAAGAATTACGCTTGACATAGAGGTTTGCACCCCTTCCAATACATCCATCTTCTGAGCAATGAGCTTTCCTAGCTCCTCCAACCTCTCCTTATGTGGTGCCTGCGCCACAGCTAGTGCCTCATGCTTTTTCTTTACTAGGACTAAGCATTCAGCATGGCCTAGGGAAGCATCCTTCATCACCTTATGGACCTCATTCTCCTCCTCTAATGTTTTCACCGTGATCAACGCATCTGGGGCATGCATATTGTTAGCGCATGATCAGCCTTCTTCAGTTTGTCATGGGTGGCTTGTAGTAGGCCTTCATAAGTAGCAATATTCTTGGCTACTGCAGCCTGTGCCTTTTCTATCTTTTCCCGGAGTCCTTGGGCTATGAGGATACGTGTGCTTTCTCATCTTCCAACACTACTATTATTATTGTCTTTACATAATGCATTGCAGAAGGAAATTCTTTTGGTACCCGGGATTCCAGATGTGGGTGTACCTTTAGAACATCATCTCCAATTTCCTCTACCATACTGACAAAAGTGTCATATTTTATTTTGATTAACTCCTTTTCCTGTACTAGGCATGCTATCTCCACATCTTTGGATTTTAATTTCTCTATCAATGCCTTGATGGTAGCAGATTTATCTATGTTTCTTCTTACTACTTTGGAGGATACTTTGACTAGAGCATTGCTCACCTACTCATCTGACATCATTGTTGGTTTGATTATCATATGTTGCGTTTCAGTGCCTTCTTCAACCGCCTTGACATGCATGATTCTTCACCAACATCAAAGTCAGGCTCATCCATGTGCGTGTGCATAGACCATGAAAGCTACTTCCTTGTGTGCAGAGTCACCTTGTCCTCATCCATGAGCACCCATCCGAATAAATCCTTCTACTCGATGGTGCTCTAGAACCAAGCGTGAATGATCAGCTTTGGGTCTTCTACATACCCCATGGTATGTGCCTTGGCATCCTCCCCTGTTCGACGAGATCAGGGTCCTCTTGGAATGGCTACATCAAGGTTGGGAATACCAGATGTATCCCCACCCTTGTCCTATGTAGCATTTTATTGACCCCCTTCTCTCTCCTTATATCTTCTCTCCTCATGTTGAGGCTCTTATTCAATTGGGGATGAAGGCACCTTCTCCTCAAATTCTTCTATTTCCTTACCCATTCCCGAGTTTTCTTTGTCTTCTTCTCCTCGGCTCCTTCACCTCCGTGGGGTTCCTCCTTGTGCCCTTGTGCACTTAAACACCTTTTAAATCTTTGTGTGCCCTGCTCCTCCCCAGTAACTCATTCTCCCTAGAAATTTATCGCGCGCTCCCCCTCTGGCCGATGGCTTCTTCCTCCTTCGAACCAGCTGCCATTATCTTCATGTTCTTCATCCTCTTCCTCATCATCTTGCGTGGGTGCAAAGGGTCTAGGTGTCAAACATTTTCCATAGTATGTATTCCCTTTGGTGGCATTGGAAGCACAAATTCATTCTCCACATACTTGTTATTCTCCATTTTAGGCTTCAGTTGGAGGTATATTAGCGCAGCCCGATATCCGTAATGGCCACTATCTCTGGCTTAATGCTTAAGATTTCTAAGATGTTATTCTCATTATATGCATTCCTCCCTAGATATCCATAAGTCTTCCTTAGGGTGTGATACTCATAGTCCACCTTATCTACATTAAACACCAACCTCCGTGTGTTGGTGAACCGATGAACTATAACTTGGAAGTACTATGCGGGAAATGCATATGGCAGCTTACACCAAGGGCTCCACGACCCATCTACCATTGGAAAGCACACAATGCAGAAGTTCTATAGACCACAAACTATACCTATTTTCTAAGGACCGAGGGAAAATCCTTGGGTATGCACCACTCTTCTCCAAATGCCGCACGGAGCCTATCATACCACATCTCAGCGCGCTCCTTCACCTCCTCTCCATCATCGACCCTTGCAAATATATTTGTTGAATCACTCAGTTGGAGACTTATGATTCATGGGGTATTCCCATATGTTCTCTTTTGGGCCATCTGGTACCCCAATCTCCATGAAGACTAGACTTAGTAGGACGCAGCCAAAACTTATCTTACTCCCTTCGTGTGCTTCCTCTACTATCTCGCTCTACAATGAAACCGATAATGTTATAAGTGGTTCCTTCTGACATGCGTTTGGCCACATGCAACCACATAGAATTAACTTGTGACCAACATTCTTGGTCATTCAATTTTTAGTTAGATGTGCTACTACCTCGTATTTTACTAGACAATTTTTTAATTTGTCAATATCCATCCCGTGGTCCTTTCGATAGCCCAATGCCTTCGTGTCTCCAAAGTGGCACTTTTGTCAGCTAAGTCAGTCTTAATGTCTATTTCCCATAATCTAGTAACTGTGGCAATAAGGATGGGTGTTAGTCTTACCCTCTATCTTGCGAAGTAGAAGAAGTCCTCATGGACTCAGCTCATCAGCCATATGTACAAGGGTGCATACTTTCCAAAGTATGGAAGCTCATAAAGCTGGTAGACACCATTTCCCTTGAGTAGCTTTTCCCCAGCATCATCATATATCGGCATGCCATCCTCAGTGTGCCTGTTCATTCGAGAAGTGAGCAGGTCATCTAATTTTTTCTGGTTTTCACTAGTTTGGTGATTATATTCACTTATCTTACTCTGTCACTTCCGTGTGCCCGCGTGGTATATTTTCCCCCAAAGCTATAACCTTCTAGCACACCTTTTTACCCTTTGTCACAGGGCTTCTCTCTTCAACATGCGCTCTTCCACCACCGAGTACCTCATCACCGTGCCATCTCCTAGTAATTACCATGGTGCCATTGACCTCACATTATACTTTCCTTATCCATATTCATCCTTTTATCTTGAGAAGCAATCTTTTATCGATTACCCTTAGCAACCTTATTTCTCAACACCCACTTGCATGACATCTTCACAACATATACCCGAGAGTCACCAACAATCCACCCCACATGAAAATAATGTGCAGTCTTCTCGCACATCAACATGCTTCATATTGTGGTTAGCTTTATGCGCTTGTATAAGTGCACTTATTACACAAACAAGAGCTAAAATTGAAAAAAGCATAGCGACGATTTGAAAGAAATACATTAAGGAAATGCATAAAGGGAAACCTAATGTATCCTGGAAATACTACCTTATTATAAACACCAAGAATACTTATTTATGGTAGGCTTAAGCCTACTCTCGTTAAAGAAATTGGGAAACCTCATGCCATCAATTGTTTCCAAATGGAAAGCACTTGACTCAAGTATATGAGTAATAACATATGGTCCCAACTAATGCACCTTGAGCTTTCCTAGATGGTGCGAAACTTGGAGTCATATAAAAGTACCATTTCGCCCACCACGTGTTTCTTATCCCCGATGTGTCGATCATGCCATGCCTTTTGGTGCACTTTCTCCTATTTATAACTCTAGCGTGTGATGGCTCGGTGCTCATCTAGTTGAAATAAGAGTATCCATCGCATGCATATGTGCCCCGTAAATAGGCTTGTTCACCAAATATTTTAATACCATGTGATCTATATAAAACACAAAGGGTGTAGCCAACAAATACTAATGAAATTTGTGCAAGGCATAGATCATGGACAAGGCCTCGAGCTCTGTAGTGGTATAATTCTATTCTACAGGGGTCAACTTCCTACTAGCAAAGCAAATGGGATGATCAACAATACCTTTGCCTAGTTGAGCTAAGACAACACCAATGGCTATGCCAGAGGCGTCCACATGAACATGAAAAGGTTTATCCCATGAAGGAAAATGTAAGATAGGCGTGGTAGTAAGTTTCTCCTTTAATATCTCAAACGCGTCGCTTGTGACTCCCCAATAGAATGTACCTTTTCCCTAGAGCAATTCTTCCAAGGGCACGACAACTTTTGCATACCCTTTTATAAACTTCCGGTAATACCTTGTATGACCCAAAATCTGCACACCTCGCTACCATTTTCAGCCGGAACTTTCAAGCCAATGATGATCGCAACTTTAGTTTGGATCAACCACAACCCTTCCTTCGAGATAATATGTCCTAAGAGTGTGCCAAAGGGAGTAGAAAAAATGCACTTCTTGATTTTCAATGAGATACTCAATTGTCAACATCTTTCAAACATTAAGCACTGATTGTCACAATGATCCTTAATCAGCCCATAAACAGTCCAATCATCAAGATAGACCTGTAAGAAGTTATGAATAAAATCCTTGAAGGCTTTTACCACTATCCTTGAAAATAAAATAGGTGCATTCTTCAATCCAAAGGGCATCACAATATAGGCAAAGCTTCCCCATTCAAAGAGTGAAGGTGGTCTTCTCTTGATTTTTGGGAAATCCTAACTCGATGATACCTGAAAACCCATCTCGTAAATGAATATATTTCACACCTAGCCACTCCTAATATTTCTCCGTGAATGGCATAGGAAATGGATCTCAGTAACACATGCCGCATTTAACTCCCTATAATCAACACAAATCAATCCTACCATCCTTTTTTATGCTTATCACCATAGATGGACCCATTCTGATTCATCCAATGGTCGAATGATCCTAGATTTCAACATCTTGTCAATCTCCTCCTTTACTTTCTTGCGCAAATTGGGATTCATCCGATATGGTCACTTCCTAAGGCGCACACCTTCCTTGAGCTTAATCTTCATTTCTCCAAGTGATATATGCATGCCTCTAAGTTCATGGTATCCTCTTGGGAATAAGTCCTCATTGTCTCAAAGTAACTCTATGATCTTTTTGCCTCTCGATTCGACCAAGTAATCCCCAATTATCAGCTCCTTAGGTTCAGCTTTTGTGCATATATTGACCTTTGTTGTCTTCATAGGTTCATGATATGTGCACGAATCTATATTTTATCTTGGATAACACTTCATGTGTTCCATGTGAATGATCCACATCCAAGTGCTCAACTTCCTCCTCATCAATTATGTAAACCATCTTCCCCTTATATTTTTCCAGAGAAGCGCGCTCAAGTAATATGATATCATCTTCTTCATCTGCAAAACGCACCCCTGACTCTGTCTCACCAAACAATTCCTGAATAAGGTCTTCCACTTTCCCACTGTCTCCCATGGTTAAGCACTTGATAAAGCTTAAAGTTGTGTTCACTGGTGGCGTAGATGAAAAGAAGTCAAAAGTTTGGATCATCCCGGTAGTCAAAGTTTTCCAACTTCCAGTGTCGCGATGTAATTCAACATAGACATTCCAATCACGCGCATAAACTCGTAGAGTAGAATAAAACTGATGCACCCAAAGTGAGGGCAAGAATGCTTCCTATCCTACTGTCCAGAGTCTCTCACACTGCTAGATATGATGTTGAGTAGGTTAATCACCATGATAAGAGCTTATGTTTGTTGGTGCATTACTTCTTGAAAACCTAGTTGATAAGGTGGTCCCAATCACTCCCCATTCTAAGAGATTATCCCTATGGACTACCCACCAACGCATGGCCATCCCACCCAAAGTATATGATATCATATCTCGTCATTTAAGCTGGTCAACCTAGTTTGTTTCCATGACCTGTAAAAATCCATCCAAATCTTTAGGTCCTGTATAGCGGGGTACTGCACAACCTATACATCGAATAGAGTGAAAACCCATCTTGTAAGTAACCGTGTGCTTAAATTCGTGCCCCACCAGTTCATAAGTGCCATGAGCCCAATTATCACAAGCAATACTACTAGTATCGCTAATTAATTGAGAATCTTCCCAATGAAGGATTCCTTCCTTAGATGGATCATTGACCTCTGGGTCCCGAATAGCATGTATATAGATTCTGTTCAAGTCCTCTTCGCTTAAAGGTTCTACATATGGCACAGATTTCCCATCTGTCAATGGTATTATGACCCTTTCCTCCTTGTTCTCAAAGCTGATATACCCCTTGTTAAACCTCAAATCAACATTGTTCGCATAACACCAAGGGCACCCAAGCAGAGCTGGGAAGCTATCGGCTTCTGCAAGCGCTAGTACTTCGAAGTCTCCTGTGAACTTGGCCCCTTGTATAGTGATAGATGCATCCTTCAAAACTCCTATGGGAGTAGCTTTCATTCTATTTGCCATGAACAATACATTAGATGATGGCTGCAATGGGGGTCTCCCCATTTGTTCCCACGCATCTAATGTAAGTACATTTACTTCCGCACCTGTGTCAATCAAGATATTGCTCAATAACCATTCATCCACAATAACATTCAAAGTGATCTCCTTATCATAGTCAATGTTATTGGGGAGATTCACATGAAGTATTTGTCTCTTAGTTTCAGTTCCCACGCACGAGTATTCCCTTTCAACCAATTTCCTAATAAAGGAATAATATTCTCCTGGCGCAACATTCTACATACCTCTTTGATGTCGTCAATATCCGATGGGACCTATTCTGTATCCTTGTGCTCCAATTTTTGAGACTACTCTTTTAAACCTTGTATCTCACCTTGAAGGCTCCTAAGGACCTCCATTGTGTCCTGATAGACTTCTTTCTGATGAGCTAGATCTAGATATCTAGCATGTAAAACCTCCTCCCTAGTGATTGTCAACTTTTGTTGCAACACCTCTCTTGTGCGCGCCGCCTCAGCTCATGTGGTTATCTTGACTGTTACCGCCTCAGGTTCAGGTGTTAACTTTGGCATCCATTGATTCTCTATCACGCGTTGGATTCTAACCATCCCGCGCCCTTGTTTTCTTGCTTTTTCTACTTACTGAGATGCTCATACAAGTCCGGACACTCTTCATAACTATGCCCCTTTCCACAAAATGAACAGGAAATATTCTGCGGGCATTCGTGCCTATAATGGTCAGGAGAACCACATGTATAACAAGTTCCTCAAGGGAATTCACTCCTTCCTCCACCTCAGCCTTATCCTCCATATCCACCTCGATATCCTCATCCCCTTTCACGAGCCCCTTAAAACCTTCCATCATTCCTATCATAGCACATTTTATTATAATCCCTATCTTGATGCTCATTCTTCCCTTTAGAATTATCAGCCACACTCACTGTCTGACCCCAATATCAATGGCATCATGGATCTGGCTAATCAATCTATAGTCCTCAGTATCATGGGTCGTGGACCTACAAATTTTACAAAAGGAGGACACATTCTTCCTGATCGCGCATTGTAGTAAGGGGCAGTGACTAGCATCATGATTCAAATGGCAAATCTCATAGTCTAATAACAACAAACATACAGTTCTATGAGGGAAACTATCCTTAGTGTGCCCTTCCACTTCACAATCTGTACACCAAATTCTTGAGCGCATTTCATGAGCTGAGTTTGCCGATAATTTCTCTAACTATTTTGCCATAGCTGCTATCTGAGCTTCCAAAAATGGACTAACCCCAGTGTCAATACTCCCAACTGCTTCAGTGTGTAAAGTGGCTTCCAATGCTTTACGTAGATCGGTATAAGTCTTATGCAACAATTCTCTTCAAAATGGGGTAATCAATCCCCGAAAAACCATTGTGCATGCTGACTTGCATGAATGTCATAAGAGAGTTTGGATAGAAGTGTTTTAAAATGCACATCATACTCATGTACACTTTCAGTAGTGCCTTGCTTTATATCCTTGAGTGTGCTTATACTCTTCTGCTCAAACTCTAGGATGTGGAATTCTTTTAAGAAAGCTTCTTTTAATGCTACATAGTCAATACAAGTTTTTGGGATCAAACTTCCTATACCAGTTATGCACGTGTGCCTATAATGTAGTAGCAAACTGACTTGCCTTGCGCTCATAGGCCATAATACCTTTCACACGCCACAATATTTCACACATATGAACATGTTCAAGAGCATCCTCAATACCTCTGTATTTTGGGAGACAAAAGGACATCTCCATATAAATGTTCTGGGGTTACTGCGGGTCTTGACCACCCAACCCAGAACCTCCTTGGTTTCCTCTTCCTCCAATACCACCCGAACCACCAGAACTAGAACTACCCATACCACCCGATCCTCCTCTAGAATTTGGAATAGGGCCCATGGATGCACTCCCCTGTGCCCCAACAGTGGTACTATATCTTGGACCCCTGATGCGGGAAGTGCTCCAGCTCCAGAGGTGATTCCCACACTCGAAGCACGCTTGTATTCTCGCAGATGATGAGCCTGAAAATGTACCCCCAAAGAATAACAAAGCTGTTTGTGCTGCCATTGATGTACTTGCTATTTGACCTATTTCTGTGCTTTCACTTCCTAAATTAAAACTATTTTTACCTGTTATACTAGATACTAGAAAACCAAGTGCAAGGGCTAGGTCAACAAGTTGGCTTAGATGCACACCCGCGGCCTAGGTCATATCTACTGATGCACTTCCATGTGAGGCCAAAGAGGGTTCTCTATCATGCTTTCCTAGATGGGGGAGTTCCTGATGCTCTTTCTCTTCTTCCTCCCCATGAGCCTCAAATCCTTCACGAGCCATCTCTCTCCACAACACCATCTATTCTATAATTTCTTGTCTCTTTCATAATTCCCTCACACACCTCATCATACTTTAGCCTCCTCTCTTCCCTTTGCCATGCTGCCACTAGGTCTACCATCTTTCGCCAATCTTATTCCTGCCCTCGCGTGTGGAGATTATTTTATATTTCCATGGGTTTAGTTTCCAAGTTCAACATTACCATTAGTATTTTGATTACCAATGAGAATACTGCAAATACGTCCCTCTAGGATACCGTAGAAATTGGAACTCGCTACTTCCGGGCATGAATAAGTTGAAATTGAATACTCCAAAATATAGTTGTTTAGGACACCGCAAAACCAGGTATCTACCGCGTGAGTCCAACTTAAGTCAGCATCGTATAGTGTTTGAAATTCCTCCTATGTCTAAACAAGTGTGTGATACCTCCAATTCTACTTAGATGCATATGCAGTCAACCATTTGTATAATTCTACTGGAAAGATAGAAAAGAAGCTTTCATATAAACTATCATATAGATTTTGCTCTACCCAAGTACGTGCACTAAATCCAGATCTAGTGTCAAACCTCCATGCGTATTCTTCCTCCAGATCATGAATCCATTCTTCAACGCTCACCAAAGTTAGCCAGTATGTCTTCATTGCAAACCATTCTGAAACAACTGAAAAAGAGGTCTCGAGTAATGGAACCAATGATGCAGCCTAGAATTGTTAGTTAACACCTAGTCGCGTTGGCACATCACTCAGCCTAGGCTGAGCACTCACCTGAAGCACGCAAAGGTACCGAGGTCCCTCTTAAGAGTTGCAGTAGCAGAATGGTGGTATGATAAAGCAGTAAACATATATTTTAGGAACTAATCCATCTATTCATCATTATATTTAACCAGATCTATAAGCGCTTAAAGGTAAATCATCATGAAAATAATAACATGCATTGATAAAACACATCAAACATTGTTTGTCGGCCAATTTCCTTTATCTATTCATCATACCAACAATACAAAAACTTCATACAATACTAGGCATGTGCACATGGATCTATTACAATTATCTAGTTGCATGTACTCATTTTTTCCCATTCTTCAAATCATATATTTGCATCTGTATCTCTATATGTGTTTATCTATTTTCTAAGTAATTCGTTACATATATATATAGGGTGGGGAACTAGCCCTTCACCACTTAACTCTACCAAAAATAGGTTGCATGCTAATAACAACCACGCACCTTCTTACAATTATAGCCATACATGCAAGTATGCTATCTATAGATTGTTGATAGTTAATGAAGTGATGGATCTATTCTTAACTTATGCCCATGAAAAAGTGAGTTGACATGTCCTTTTAAAATCTCCATGAAGAGTGGCGCGTAAATCTCAACAATGCTTTGTGTGCTTCACACGCCAATCTCTAAGAATAGACCTGATGCCCAAAATCGACTAAGTCCTTGAGAGTCTGACTCTACACCTCTGCATGTGGAACCTTCCTATACCTTCATGCTTTTTCTCCTGTGCTATTCTTCCGAGCAGACTCTGTGTGCAAGTTCAACTAAGTGTTTTCTCTAATCAACAGATGGTTTGATCTTCCTGGTTTTATTTTTTGAGAGAATTGTTGAAGGAAATAATAGACAATCATCACTGTGCGTAGAGGATGGTGATGTACAGGTACAGGTACAGAGGTTCAACAATTTATCTCCAAGTGGGAGATTGTTAGGTTGTGGAGCTAAATAGCTTCACTGGAGCATGCAATGGAAACTTGCTGGAAAATACAGCAACCCATCATCGGTCAGACAGGATAGACATCGGTCAGAGAAAGTGGGAACCATAACCCGTCATCGGTTAGACAAGACTGACATTGGTCAGAGCAAGTGGGAACCGGCTGTAGTTAAGGCTAACCGGTGCCGGTTACCTGTGTGATGATGTTTTAATTAAATCTCGGGAATTAAATCTATCTTTAGCATTAAAGTAGATTTATTTGATGTAATTGCATGGCTAAAGTGCCCTAAGTTTATATATGCCTTTATAAGCATGAAAGCTTGGGTTTAGAAGTGGGATGAAGAAAAAGAGAAGGATCAAATTAGATCCTTGATTCTTCGAGATTGAGAGGATGAAGATGAAGAAGAAGAAGAGAAAAGGAGACAAGTTATAGTAAGATAGAGACTCCATGGAAAGGAGTGGACGAGGAAGGAAATAATAGGCTACTATATTTCCTTTGTATATTTATAGTCTCATGTAATGGCTTGCATAGTATGCAAAGCACTTAGGGTTTCTTCTTGTAGATCCACATGTTGGTGAGATCTTGTATTATAGATCTATGTAGATCTAGTCTTGTATTGTAGATCCATGAGATCATATTGTATTGTTGATCCATGTAGATCTAGATATTGTAGAGGTCTCATTTGTAGATTCATAATACAGTGAGAGCTTGGCTGCATAGTGGTAGATGTAGGGTAGCTTCAGGTATGTGAGATCTAGTTATGTTTGAGAGGCATGGTTGTAGTGCACTTAGGAAGATCCAGTTAGAGATCTGGAGAAGACACAAGTGGTGGTATGGAGGCACGGTTTTGTGTTCTTGGGAAGATCGGGTTGGAGATCCGGGAGGAGGGGATACTCTTGTAGAGATACATGTACTCTTGTGCATAATAGTTGATTTGAAATCTCTTGTTATATTATATATATATATATATATATATATGAGATTTCTATCTTTGGTGGACGTAGCCCACATTGGGTGAACCATGGTACATGCTTGTTATGTGTGTGTACTTTTCGTGTTTTGGATTATTCTAGTTTATTTTTCCATTCTTTGTAGATTTTGTGGGCAAATTGTTTGGATCCCTGTGTGCATGCTTTTGTTTCTTATTAAATTGTAGCACTATTCCATAGTCCCCCAAAATCCCAACATTGATCACTTCAATGTTTGGATCAGAAAAAAGGATGGAGTTGGCTTGGTTAGTCCATTAAGACTTTGAGTTAGGTATTTTGATATGGTTCATGTTTTATTTCTTTCATTTGGAGAAACTCGATATTATGTTTGAATTGTGTGCAGAAATTTATACCATGGTTTCTTGGTGTTGTTTGACTTTTATTTCTGGTTGTATTGAATCTTGAGGACAAGGGTTTCTTGTCTAAAGATGAGATCCTAAAGGAAAAGTCATTGTTAGACATAGTTGCGGGTAATGAGAGATGTTGAGTACATACAGATGAAAAGAAGTTGATTGACCTATTTCACAAGAAGTCTAAACTTCTATGATGTAGAAGTATTATTTGACAAGAAGGGAATCATTCTATATTCTTTTTCATCTGGTTTTATTTCTCCGACGTATTAATAGGAAGTGTAGGGGATTTTTTGTTCAGTGGGAGGAAACCATGGCTGTTGGCATTGCAGGATTGGATACATTATGCACATGCAGAGTGAGAGGAGATTGCAACTATTCAAAGTGGTAGAGGCACTAGTTGGTTTTGGAGGACAATCACGAATTTGTAGGTATATTGAGTTTATTGCTTTGTGATGTCACTTTTGGTTTATTTTTGGTACTTGGATATCCCTATGGGATTACATTTGATGGTTAGATTCAAATGGGTTTTAGATGATAGAGCAATTTTCCAGAGTTTGAAGGGTTAAAAGAGAAAATCTGCTAGTTACAGAGACCGGTGTCGGTTAGGATTAACCATGGTCACTCGGGAGTTAATTGTGGTCAGTTTGGTCATAGATTTGAAAAGCAGTGTTTATTTACCATTTTAAGATGGTACCCTTGTCTTGCTTTCATCTTGGTTAGTTTGTGCAGTATGTTGATGACATGTTTGCTGATATTTGCACTTGGTATTAGTGGCATGGTTTAGCATGGATGTTTGTTATTGACATTGATGAGCACATGAATCATATTCAGCTTTGGATTTAGTTGGTGGTAGACTTGGAGCTTCTAGAGAGCTAGTGATATGGATGGATGTACATGGTGAGTTTGTACATGTTGGATAGATTCAGTTTTGTGAGTCTATGATGATGCAGATGTTTGATTTGCACATGGATTCCTTGACCATGAGTAGGGGATGTTTGTATTTCCTCTTGTTACTATGTTACTCTGTTGGGAATAAGGGATGTGGAATAGTGCTATGATTTAATAACAAACAAAATCATGCACACGAGGATCAAACGATTTTCCCACAAAATCTACAAGAAAGTTGGAAAAATAAACTAGAATAATCCAAATCACACAAAAGTACACACACATAACAAGCATGTACCGTGGTTCACCAAATGTGGGCTACGTCCACCAAAGATATAGATCTCATATATATAATATAACAAGAGATTACAAACTAACTCTTCTGCACAAGAGTACATGTATCTCTACAAGAGTATCTCCTCCTCCCATATCTCCAACTTGATCTCGCTTGAGTACACAAAACCATGCCTCCATACCACCACTTGTGTCTTCTCGAGATCTCTAACCTAACTGCCTAAGTGCACTACAACCGTGTGTTGTCCTCTCAATTTTCCCCGAATCTAATTTTGTGGAAATTGGAGCCCCGCTCATACGAAGGGGAAATTTTCTAAGTTAAAGGCCCGCAGTTAATCAGGAAGGGACACGTGGCCTACGTTGAAAAGTCAATGGCGGGGGCATGGAATTTTGGGGGAAATATTGGAATTTTCCCCTTTCGAAAATAGATCAAGTATAAAAGTGAAACACACCCTGCAACCAGTCAGGTGATGCCACGTGTCAAAGAACGAAATCAAAATAGTGGGCCCACGGAGGTTTTTGAGAATTCTAGCCTTTTGTTAAAAAAGAGTTTAAATGGTATATTTGAACCACATTTCTCACCACTGACAAGAATACATGTCGATCTTTTGTGGAGTCATGTGGGGGGTGGAGAAAATCGAGAAAATGCACTTTTTCTCCCAAATGTTAGGAAATGCAAATTTTCTCTTCTAGGGCCATCGTTGCTTAGATCTTGCCATGTGTAGGGTCCAAATTTGAAGGTAAAAGGGGGAAAAGATAGCCAAATGCCCTCTTCTGGTTTTTATCACCATTAATGAACTAGAACTCTGAAAAACATAAAAATGGATCATTCTCCTTTCTTTTTTCTTTGATTCCTTGTCATTCCTTAACAAGATGGGTTTTGGATTGGTTTTGGAGCCGAATTGATAAGTTTAAAGAGGTGTAAAGTTTAATCATCAGAAAATGGATTTTATCAGGCATACCCAATAAAAAGGGATAAAACTTATCAGTAAGCACTTGAGTGCTATGAAAGTGGTTAAAAGGTGAAAATGGCAGGACCACATGAAGGAGAAAATCATGAGATGCCCCCTACTAAAGTAATCATGCTCAAACTGATGAAATATTCACCTTTTTAAACCTCCAGTTTTTATGAGTGTGCTTGTTTCATGTCACTTTCAAAAATGGATCTGCAACAAACATTATTCCTTTCAGATATTCTTTTCTTAGGGACGAAGTATGGATGTATATGAATTCTTATAAATATATGGCTTTGGCCACAGGAAAACAGGATTTTGGTTTTTTCGGGAAGGTTATAAATCCTAAAGTAATTCAATACAGAAGTGCTTTCTTTTCTTATTTTCCACGGTTATATCTTTCTCTCTCCTTGCTCGATTCAATGGATATTTTGTTTTGCATTCAATAGAAACTTTGTGTTCTAGTCTGTGTGAATCTTTAGAACTTTGTGTCTATAGATTTGTGCCGGTGGTGAAGTAATTGATCCTTTTCTATATTTTCTTGGTTCAATGTAAGTAGGGAGATACTCTGCTATCTATATTTCCCAAAAGTATTTTATTTTTCTTCTTTCTCCCATCCCTTTATTCTTCCATTCCTTCTGATTGATAATATTTTAAGTATGAAAACATTCCAGAATATCAGGGTCCAAACATTGAGAGTTGTATATCTATACATTTGTTTTTCCTACTTTCAATAAGGGAACCTCTCCCATTAAAGAGGAGGGACTTGTTGTCCCCGATCTGTGGTTTCAACCCATGTTCCATTCTCGAAACCCAATGGTTTTGTGACTCCACTAGGGAATTCATTACAAATGGATTCTAGTTTTTGAATAATAACTTTTTGATCATCTTTGATCTGAAAACTCCAAGATACACTCGGGGTAGAAGAACCCTTGGGGAAGAAGACCCTCATTTCCAACTTCTGGATCATCAAGGTTTCTCTCTCCCTTCTTCATCAAGAAAAAGAAGAGGAACAAGATCTGCAAGCACTCCTCCTGCTAGAGACAAAAATTCTAGGAGTGACATCCCTCAAGATCAAATCAGTCCTAATTTGCATGCTTTGATTCTCACTAGTGTTTCAATTCCTCTCCAAACAATCTTTCCAAGGATGGCAGCTCCTCTTCCTTGGGGCCAAAGGGTTGGGCCTCTTGCTCTTCCCCATCCATTGCATAAATTGCCTAGAGGCAATAGAAAGAATTTCCTAAATTGAGAGGTGATGTGAAGGTTCATCTAGATGAACATATTGCAGCCTTCATTGTTTCTTATGGTGTTCTCAAAGTTGAACATGAGGATATCTCTGTTACAATTTTTGTGGAGACATTACAAGATAATGTTGCCAATTGGTTTTATCATCTCCCTATTAGATCTATCACCAATTGGAATACCATGACAACCCAGTATGAGCAACATTTCAAACATGTTGAGGATGTACATGCCCTCTTGGCCCATATTTCTCAAATCAAGAAAGATTCACATGAGCCCATGAGGGAATTTGTGGCCAAATTCAACAGGTTGGTTAACAAGATCCCACTAAACACATGCCCTATGGATCAGATTCAGAGATGTTTCTTCCTTAATGCCCAATTGCCTAAAGTGAGTTATGCACTTAGGAGAGCCAATCTTGCCACTTTGGATGTTGATCAAAGATTTTTTTAGTGTTGAAGATGATCTGATCATGTCTGGCAAGCTAAGGAGAGATTCATCCAAATCCAAAGCATCCACTTCTTCCACATCTTCTCCTGGGGCTAGTGCAGATCAGTTGGTACAGAAACTTGCTAATGATCTTATTTCCCTCAAGAAGCAGTTCTCCCAGCATGCTCCTTATCAGGATGTTCCTAGGAAGAATTTTCAACCCAAAAATTGGTTGCCCTCTACTTAGACCAGACTGGCAATTGAAGGTCCACTTGTTAAAGTTCTAGTCAATGTAACATGTGAAGTGTTAGAGCTTGATGATGAGGAAGAGGATGGAATATGTGAAGAACATGAAGAGGAAGTTGATGAAGAATTAGAAGAGTTGAATGGATCTCAAGTCCATTTTCTCACCACTGAAGGTATATATGAATAGGATGATTATGAATAAAGAGTCATAGAGATGAACAATGAATCATATGTTGTCATGACTTGTGAGCAAGCAAGCAAGAAGGAGAAAGTGGTACAGCCTGCTAAAAGATCTAAGGAACCTCCTACGGTCATTTCAATGATTGCAAGGAGAGGAGATCCTATTCCAACTTCTTCCACATCCAAGGTAAGTTTTGTTGTTCCTTCCTCCTCTATTTCTATTCCTAACACTTCTTGCTCTTCAAATGATAGAGTTGATAAGTCAAAATTTTCATCTACTCCTATCAATGATTCTTCATCTTCGCCTCTGGTTCTTTTGACATTATCAACCATCTCAAGGAAAATAAGATCCATATCTCAGAAGCTAAATTCTACCAAACCCATCCCAAGGCCTTTCCTAAGATGGTAGACTTTGTAAACTCCAAATCCAGTCCTTCATTCCCTAGTTCTAAAGGTATCTTGCCCACCCCTTCTCCTTCATCTCAACCAAGCCTTGTGGCAACAAATCACTTCATTTGATGGGTATGATAGAACCATTTTATGTCATTCTCCTCATAGCTAGCCACAAATTCAGCAATTGTGTTATTGATTCTGGTGCTTCAGATAATGTGATGCCTACTAAAGTAGCTCATGCCCTAGGCTTAACCCTAACCTATAATTTTGGTTCATGTTACTCAATGGAAAGTAGAGAAGTGCCATTGGTTGGAAGGATCAAGGATTCATAAGTAGCCTTTTCTACTTTTCCAGAGAAGAGATTTTTAGCCATCATTTTGGTAGCTGATATTCCCCCTTCCTATGACATGTTGCTAAGTAGGAATTTTTGAAAAGATGTTGGAGGAGAAATCATGATGAATTGGTCACATGCTCTTATTCCAGTGAATGGGAAGATGAGGAAGTTGATGCCTGGAAAGAAAACTGAATATATTATGCAAAAATAGATGATCTAAAAGCACAAATATTGTATGCAGATATTGGGCGTGGTAATTACATGGTTATGTCACAAGGTGAGACAAAGCCAGTGGGAGGAAACTCATCCAATGGATTTGGGATACCTTGCAACAAAAAAGAGAACATTCAAGTTCTTAAAACTACTCATAGTGATTCTTCGCACCTTCAGGTATTCATTCCTCAGCATTATCTTAATCTCACCAATGAATGTCTTCTTAATGCCCCTCATGATGCATGCCAATTTGGTCTTTCTTCCAATGATGAGGAAGATAAACAACTTGAGGCTTTGTTTCACCTGAAATGGATTTTATGGAAGATATGTCATGTGCTAGGATTAGATGTTCTTGTTTTGAAGGAAATAACCTCATGCTAGTAAAAGAGGAGGTGCATCACAACAGAGTGAATAGGTTTTCTTCTCCTGTGTTTGAGGGATTCCAATATACTGAAATGGAGGTCTCTGTCGACCATTATCTTGCTATTTTAAATTACCTCAATGAAAAACAAGTGCCTTTACCTAAAGAAAATGGAGTCAATTGGAGCACTGGTCCACTTGCTATATTTAATAATGAGATGAGCACACATACACCTTTTTGCATCCCTTCAAAGAAAATAGAAGTCGATGAGCCACACCTGGAAATTTTTCTTCACGATCACGATACAGTCCTGTTTCAACTCACCCTTTGGGATGCAAACAAGGAGAAGGGGATGATGTGATTGATTCATCTTTACCTAGTCTATCAGCTTTCAAGTTCCCTTCGGATCATGAAGACAAATCAGTAGTGAAACTTGCACCCAAGAGCCAAGATCTCCTAGAAGTGGAAAACAAAGTTGTTGATTTTGCAAAGGCGGCAGGATGTTTCTTAAGGACATGGTGGAAATTTCTCAGAATAGTGTTAAGTCATCTGCCCCCTTTCTCCAAATTCCTTTTGGAAATGGTTACAAGGGAGATTCAATTGAAGTGTGTGATACTCTTGAACTATGCTATGGTGGAAATTTTCACACACATGTTAGAACTTCATCAAAGCAGAAATGGATGTTATAAGAATTGGATTTTGTCATGAATCTAGTTGTCATAATTCAGTGGTGTGTAAAACTCAATTGGGGGACAACCAAGGTTCTTACAAGGTCTTGTATGGCACCATTCATTCACAAAAGGAGAGCTTCGGGCAGGTTTCATTTTCTTCACAAGGATTGAATATTTTTAGTGTGGAATACCATTATCTAGACAGTTTTCTTGCCTCATTTTTTCTTTTCAAACCACATAATGTTCACATGATGTTTTGGTATGCCCAATTGCTCATTTCAATTCATGGGTACCTCATAATTTCACTTGGTTGTTCCACAAAGGTACCTATTTTTCTCAGCCTGTCTCTGGAGTTGTGTAATTTCAAGTCCAAAGTGATTAGGACCCCCTTTGTATATTTTGTATAGTCTTTGTTTTGGCTTGTTTCTTTTCCTTGTTCCTTGTTGTGTGTGGTGTTTGTTTTGGGTCTTGTCTTTTGGTTTGTTTTGTTTCCTTTCCCACCTTGTGTGTGTTGTCTTCTGTGTTGGTATTGCTTCTTTTTACTCCGTTTCCCATTGGCTAAGACACCGATTCGATCTGATTACCCAAAATTCTCTAAGGTTCTTGATTTTTCCTCTTTCCTCTGCCAAATCATCCCTAAAAGGAGCTCTACTTTGTCCTCTCAATTTTCCCCAAATCTAATTTCATGGAAATTGGAGCCCCGCTCATACGAAGGGGAAAATTTCTAAGTTAAGGCCCGCAGTCAATCAAGAAGGGACACATGGCCTATGTTGAAAAGTCAATGGTAGGGGCATGGACTTTCGGGGGAAAGATTGGAATTTTCCCCTTTCCAAAATAGATAAAGTAAAAATCGAAACACACCCCCACAACCAATCGATGATGCCACGTGTTGAAGAACAAAATCAAAACAACGGGCCCATGGAGGTTTTTGAGAATTCAATCCTTTTATTAAAAAATAATTTAAATGCAGATTTGAACCGCATTTCCTTAGCCACTCAGATGGCGCCACATGTATGGCCTTTGGCAAAGTTGCAGGGGGCGGAGCAAATTGAGAAAATGTGTTTTTTCTCCCAAATGTCAAGAAATACAAATTTTCTCCCCTAGGGTCGTCGTTGCTTGGGTCTTGTGATGTGTAAATTTGAAGGTAAAAGGGGGAAAAGATAACTGAATTCCCTCTTCTAGTTTTTATTTCCATTAACAAACCAGAACTCTAAAAAACATAAAAATGGATCATTCTCCTTTCTTTTCTCTTTTATTCCTTGTCGTTCCTTCATGAGATGTGTTTTGGATTGGTTTTGGAGCCGAATTGATAAGTTTAAAGAGGTGTAAAGTTTAATCATCAGAAAATGGATTTTATTGGGCATACATGATAAAAAGGGATAAAACTTATCAATAAGCACTTGAGTGCTATGAAAGTGGTTAAAAGGTGGAAATGGTAGGACCACGTGAAGGAGAAAATCATGAGATGCCCCTACTAAAGTAATCATGCTTGAATTGATGAAATATTCACCTTTTTGAACCTTTGGTTTTCATGAGTGCGTTTCTTTCATGCCACTTTCCAAAAGTGGATCTGTAATAAACATTATTCCTTTCAGATATTCTTGTCTTGGTAATGAAGTATGGATGTATACGAATTGTTATAAATATATGGCTTTGGCCACGGGAAAAGGGGATTCTAGTTTTCTGGGAAGGTTATAAATTTTGAAGTAATTCAATATAGAAGTTATTTCTTTCTTATTTTCCTCTGTTATATCTTTCTCTCTCCTTGCTCGATTCAATGAATCTTTTGTTTTACATTCAATAGAAACTTTATGTTCTGGTCTGTGTGAATCTTTAGAAATTTGTGTCTACAGATTTGTGTAGGTGGTGAAGTAATTGATCCTTTTCTATATTTTCTTGGTTCAATGTGAGTAGGGAGATACTCTATTATCTATATTTTCCAAAATAATTGTTGTTTTCTTCTTTCTCCCATCCCTTTATTCTTCCATTCCTTCTAATTGATAATATTTTAAGTATGAAAACATTCTAGAATATCAGGGTCCAAACATTGAGAGTTGTATATATGTACATTTTTTTCCTGCTTTCAATAAGGGAACCTCTCCCATTAAAGAGGAGGGACTTGTTGTCCCCTAACTATGGTTTCAACCCATGTTCCATTCTGAAATCCAACACCGTGACACTCAAACATAACCAGATCTCACATACTTAAAACTACCCTACATCTACAACTATGCAACCAAGCTCTCACTATATCGTGAATCTGGAAACAAGACCTCTACAATATCTAGATCTACATGGATCTCTAATACAAATATGATCTCATGGATCTACAATACAAGACTAGATCTACATAAATCTATAATACAAGATCTCACCAACATGTGGATCTACAAGAAGAAACATTATGTGCTTTGCATACTATGCAATCCATTATAATGAGACAATAAATATACAAAGGAAATACAATAACATGTTATTTCCTTTTGTCCAGCTCCTCTCCATGGAGTCTTTGTCTTCATGTAACCTATTCCTTTTTCCTCTTCTTCTTCTTCATCTTCATCCTCTCAATCTCAGAGAATCAAGGATCTAATCCGATCCTTCTCTTTTTCTTCATCTTGCTTCTAAACCCTAGCTTTCATGCTTATAAATGTGTATATAAACTTAGGGCACTTTAGCCATGCAATTACATCCAATAAATATACTTTAATGCTAAAGATAGATTTAATTCCGAGAGTTAATTAAAACATCATCACACAAGTAACTAGCACCAGATTAGCCTTAATGGCAGCCGGTTCCCACTTTCTCTCGACCAATGATAGGTTACGGTTCCCACTTTCTCTCGACCAATGTCTATCCTATCATAATGATGACAAAGTTCGGTTCCCACTTGCTCTGACCGATGACGGGTTGCTATATTTTCTAGCAAGTTTCCATTCAGATGCTCCAATGAAGCTATTTAGCTCCACAACCTAAAAATATCCCACTTGGAGATAAATTGTTGAACGTCTGTACATGTACGTGTACATCACTATCCTCTACACATTATAAAGACCATCTATTATTTCCTTCAAAAATTCTCTCGAAAAATAAAACCAGGAAGATCAAACCATCTTCTCAAACCAAGAAGATAAAACCATGACTTACCAAACCTTCACGAAGCTACAACTGATCCATGACAACAAGCCTCAAGCTCCCACTGAATTGTAACACCAATCCTCTCATACTGCCCAAGCTATCATGACTAACACACACCTGCAAGAGCTCCTCTTAATCTAAATTTCCAAACCTCAATCATATTCGTAGCCATACTTGTAAAACCAACCATGTTCTCCATCCATCTATCCATGTCTCCATTCAACCACTAATGTAATCGACCAAGACAAGTCAAACTAGAATATGTAAAAGAAAAACAAGATCTTGGGTATAGATAGCCTAAATGAGTTTTACCCGTAAAAGTGGGTGATCAAACCACAAACCCGCATAACTAAAATAATCCAAACACTACAATCTATAAACCCAACCCTGCATAAACAACTAGCATGTCCAAGACAATCATATGTAGATAACACCTCTCAAGGAGTAACATAGTAATCAAGAGGAAATACAAACATCCCCTACTCATGCTCAAGGCATCCATGTGCAAATCAAACATCTGCATCATCATAGACTCACAAAAATGAATCTATCCACATGTACAAACTCACCATGTACATCCATCCATATCACCATCTCTCCGGAAGCTCCAAGTTTACCACCGAATAACTCCAAAGCTGAATATGAATCATGTGCTCATCAATGTCAATAAAAACATCCATGCTAAACCATGCCACTAATACCAAGTGCAAATATTAGCATACATGTCATCAACATACTGCACAAACTAACCAAGATGAAAGAAAGACAAGGGCACCATCTTAAAATGGTAAATAACCACTGCTGTCAAACCTGTTAACCAAACCAACCATGGTTTCCTAACTAACCCCGACATTTGGCTGATCGACCATGGTTACCAGATGACCGACCATGATTAATCCTAATCGACACAAGTCTTTGTAACTAGCATATTTTCTCTTTTAACCCTTAAAACTCTAAAATTGCTCTATCATCTTCACCCAGCTGAATCTAACCATCAACTGTAATCCCATAGGGATATCCAGGCACCACAAAATAAACCAGAAGTGACATCACAAAGCAATAAACTCAATATACCTGCAAATCCATGACTGTCCTCCAAAACCAACTAGTGCCTCTGCCACTCTGAATAGTAGCAATCTCCTCTCACTCTACATGTGCATCATGAATTCAACTCGTAATGCCAATGACCATGGCTTGCTCCCACTAAACATGAAATCCCCGAACCGCCTCTAACACCAAGCTATAAAGATAATATGTCAGTGAGAAATAAAACCAAATGAAAGAGAATATAAAATGATTCCCTTCTTATCAAATAATACTTCTACATCATAGAATTTTGGACTTCTTGTGAAGTAGGTGAATCAACTTCTTTTCATCCGATGTACACAAAATATTTTGTTACTTGCAATTGTGTCTAACCATGACTTTTCATTGAGGATATCATCCTTAAGACTAGATATCCTTGTCCTCAAGATTTTACACAACCGGGAAATAAAAGTCAAAAAACACCAAGAAACCATGGTATAAATTTGTGCACACAATCCAAACATAATATCAGTTGCTCCAAACAAAATAAATAAAACATGAACCATATAGAGATACCTAACTCAAAGTCTCGATGGACTAACCAAGCCAACTCTGTCCTCTTTCTGATCCAAACATTGAAGTGATCAACACTATTTCTTCCTGTACACACTGTGCCAGAAACCAAATCCTCCAAAATAGGAAATGAACTAATTGCCCTCTCTTGCTACACAAAAAACCCCTGTATAGATAAGTTGCCACAAAGACCAACCACGGTCATCCCCTAACCAACCATGGTTAGATGACCAGTATCGGTTCCTCTGTGACTGACCTTGGTTCTCAGACCGATGTCAATGCTACTGGAACAAACCCAACGCCACACAATTTGGCATAGCACACCACACCAGGTGCCTACTTTGACCAAAGCCAATAGTTGAGTGAGCCAGTCATTTCAAGAAGCATCCAAATCTCATACAAAAATAATACAACAAATCCATGCAATAAATTGCATCAAGATGAAATACATCACCTTACCAACACCAAGACACTCAACTGCATCTTCAACTGAAGTACATGCTTCTCTGATGGAATCCCCATCTTCATTTTGTGCTACTACCTCTCTACCAAAGCCCGTGCATCTAACTGCACCAAAGGATGCATAATTGCTCCTCTATTTCATTCTTAGATCTAGATCTGCAGTCCCAAACATGTTGATTTGATCTTGATAAATACCAGTGTTTTAGCTTTCTATCATTTATTTTTGTGTTGCTAATCTCTATAAAACTGGAAGGAAGAAGATATCTCTGCAGGAGGGACCCAACTAGAAATTTATTTCAAGAATTGGGAAAGATAATTTTAGAGGAAAGAAAAGTTTGGAAGGTTGTTGAAGGTTAGACATCAAGAAAAGGTATATCCATTGGTGAGAGAGATCAGCCTTTGGTAGAGGATTATCACTCTTCTTCCAGTGATTTTGATTCAAGCAATATTTTCACAAATTTGTTTACTTCAACTAGTGAAGGTCCTTTTGTTGTACCTAGTAAGTTCTCTTCTCAATCTGCACCTGTGTGCTTCAATTCAAATAAAACTTTCCAAGAAAATCAGCACCTAGAGAGCACCATTTTTGTGAATCACATTCTTATGCCCCAAAGACCTCTCACTCCTCATCATCTTGTGTCCCCCCCAAGATCACCTCCACGAAATAATATGGCTCACCTAGACCTCCATTTGTTGTTAACACCTTTTTCCTATAAACTTTAGAGGAATGGCTAGTTATCCTAATGATGTCCTCAAAATTTCAAAAATAGATTGCCAAAGTTCCAAGGTAACAATGTTATAACTAGCGATCAACATCTCAAACTTTTTGTTAACATCATGGAAGAATTTGATATTGAGCATGAAGATGTGTATATTAAATTGTTCATTCATACACTAGAAGAGGATGCAAGAGGATTGGTACAAGGCTCTACTTGATAATTTTATTGATTCTTTGACGAGATGAATAATGCATTTAGGTTTGCAATATGGTGACAAGACTGATCCTAGATTTATCTTGTCTCGAATTTGAGAATATCAAGAAGAACCCCAATGAATCAGTTCATGACTTCAACACAAGGTTTAACAAAACTTTAAGAAGGCTTCCAATTAATTTGAGTCCATGTGATCAAGTGATGCTTGATCAAATATGCAGATGCATTTAATAAGAAGGTAACCTATTACCTAAGAGATAAGAACCCTACCAATATAAGGAGGCCTTTACCATGGCACCGCAAATTGAAAATAACATTAAGGCCATTAGGAAACCTCTCAAGAGAGATGGTGTAAAGTTGATAAACCATGAAAAAACTCAAGCGGGGAAGAGTGTAGATTTGGAAGAAGTGGTGAAAAAATTGGCAGGGGATGTCAAAGAGATTTCCTACAAGTTGGCAAGAGATGAGAAGGGAATTGGGCAGACTTCACAAGGTCAGCAAAAAGCCCAAAAGGATGACATATTTTCCAATCATATTAGGGGTGATCAAATATCTGATGATAGAGGGAAAGGACCCATGGGGTCTACAAATAGACATCCTCAAGCACATGAAGGAAGAGTGTTACCTGATCCCCTAACTAACGTGGTTCTTTGTTGTTGAGGAATTTGTTGATATTGATTGGTGTGATAAGTGTTTTCGACCCATCCTCCATGTGAAGTGGACCAACAAGATTGTGAAGCTAATAATGATGATGGTACTGATGATGATATCGTGTGGTGGGTTGTTCTTCAAGCTCACAAGAAGGAGCAACATCAACTAAGGTAATAAGTGCAAGGATAGTGGCAACCTTTTTGGGATTGCATCAAATGGGTACAAGTCTTTCTTCCCTCTCATGCTCTTGAAGTTGATGTAGTGTAAGATTTTGAAATTCCTAACAATGAATTTGAATACTTAAGAGCTTTGATGATTAAGAAGTATGATGGTGGTATCACTTTGGAGGAAGATAGACAATTGTTGATGAATGTTGTTGTAGCTCAAGAGAAAGAATATAACACTAGGAGCAAAGTTGTTAAGGGAGCTAGGCCTAAGGCCAAACCTAAAACACCCCCGATCACAAGCATTCCTAAAGAAGCTCCTAAGAAGAGAAACACCTACCAAAAGCTCTGATGTCTCAAGCAAAAATTACAGTCCTCCTCATGCCCAAACTACCAATGACCCCATGTGATCTAATGAATCTGTTTATCTCCCTTTCAATGCTACCTTGCTAAAGAATGTTCCCTATGACATAGCCTAGGTATTGAGCCAAATAAAAGTGAGTATTCCAATCATTGAGTTGCTTAGGATTCCTGAGCACAAGAAGAGAGCATTTGAGTACCTAGGTTATAAGGAAGAAAAGAGTAATCTAAGTAGAAATGCAAATGTTGTTAAAACTCCTCCTCAAATCATTACAAACCTTGAAATACCACCAGCATTAGAGGATCTTAGAGAAACACCCGAGGTATACTTGGGGACATCCTTAGTTGATTCTCAATTGAATGTTGATCCATTATTTATAACCTTGATCATAAAGGATAGACAACTTCACAATTGTATGTTTGATTCTGGTGCATCATGTAATGTCATGCCTCTAGAAGTCATGAATGAGTTGGATATCAAAGTGACAGTAGCTTGTGGAAAGTGTACTGCCATGGACTCTAGAGAAGTGTTGATATTTGGTTGTGTGAAGGGTTTTGTGGTGCAACTTGTATCTTATCTTGGGAGGAATTTAAAATTAGATGTTTTGATTGTTGATTGCCCTACCAAATGGGGTATGTTATTGTCAAGAAAGTGGGTTACAAGTGTTGGAGGGAGTGTCCAAATGGATATGTCTTTTACCACCATTCCCATTGAAGGCAGCCTTATCAAGCTCTATGGAGAAAAGAATATGTTGCATCTAAGTGAGGATCAAAACAATTCTTCTTATAAAGTATTATTTGTTGATGTTGATGTTGATAATTTTATTGGGTTTTCTAATTGTAAGGAACACAAGATGGATCATTCAAAGTGCCTTGAATAGGTAGGTTCTCCTTGGACCTTATTATTTGATGGAGCTTGCTCCAAATTTGGAAATGGTGCTTTGGTATAATTCGATTTCTCCTAGCTTAGAAGATTTTGTTTTTTCCTTCAAGCTTAATTTTGAATGTATTAACAACATTGTTGAGTATGAATCCTTGTTGTTGGGTCTAAGAATTGCATGGAAGTATGGTGTTAGGGACATCATTGAAAAAGGAGATTCGAGCTAGTTGTGAAACAAATAAGAAAACTATATGCTACAAAAATCAACGGATGAAACAAAGTAAAAACATGTAGTTTGGGATCTAATTGAGATGTTTGATTCCTTCAATATTGTGCATCATGATAGAAGTTTCAATGTCGCTACTAAAAAATTGGTAGTGTTGGGGTCAAGATTTGGAAATTACACCGTTTCACCTTATTGTGAGTACAATATTGAAGTGTTGACTAGGCCACTGTCCACGACAACATTAAGCATTGACAAATGTTCAATGATGATGCTCAAGTGCAAAGGTTTTTACAGAACCAAGTTGAGTTTACAGATTAGAATATTGATTGGGAACCAATGGTGTGTGTGACTGAAGGAAGAGATACTTTTTTTGGAAAGGATATTATCCAATTGAAAACTAACACCATTCCTAGAGGTCTTGTTGCACTTGAGTCAAATTTCAACAATGATGATTACATCATCAATAGAAACATGTCTGCCTCAAGGGATGTGGAAGAGAATAACTTGGGCACTAATGATAAACCAAGAAAAGTTTGGTTGGGAAACAATCTAAACAAAGAAGAAAAACAATCCTATATTCAACTATTGAAGAAATATTAGGAATGTCTTGCTTGGTCTTATTCAGAGTGAAGCATACAAAGAGGACTTGTTTCAGCATGTAATTCCTCTTGAAACAAATGCCAAGCCCTTCGTAAGAAAAAAGTAGAGGCCAATTAATCCTATCCTCTCAATGAAGATGCAAGATGAATTGAAGAAACTAAAGGAGGGAGGGATCATTCAGCCCACAAGGTATTTATCTTGGGTTGCAAACCTTGTGCCATTCAGAAAGAAAAATGGAGATATTAGACTTTGTGTAGACTTCAGAAATATGAATAGAGCTTCATTGAAGGACAAGTAACCTTTTCCAAACATGGAAAACATGTTACAGTTAGTGACTGGATCTGAATTATTTTCCACCTTGGATGGTTTCTCTAGCTACAATCAAGTTGTTGTCAAGGAGTCAGAAAGATTTAAAACTTCCTTTACCACTCCTTGGGGAACATATGTTTATGTAAGGATGCCTTTTGGTCTCATGAATGCTGGAGCTACCTTCCAAAGAGCAATGGATGTTTCTTTTTCTAGTTACATAAATGACTTCATTGCAGTTTATCAGGATGATGTGACTGTGTTTTCAAGGAGCATAAAAGATCACTTGCAACACTTGGAAATAATGTTGATCAGATGTAGAGAATTTGGAATCTCTTTGAATCCAAAGAAGTGTCATTTTGGGGTACAAAAGGCCAAGTTTCTTGGTCATATTATTTCAAAGGTGGTGTCATGATTGATTACGAGAGGGTAGAAGTAATCGTAGGGTTCCAATTCCAAGAACAAAGAAGGGCATCCAATCCTTCTTTGGGAAGATCAATTTCATTAGAAGGTTTGTGTCTAATTTTGCTGAATTGACTCTTCCTATTACATGCATGTTAAAGAAATACCAAGTTATCAAATGGGAGGAGGTTGTTATTCAGGATTTTGAAGGAATCAAAGAAGCACTTAAACATGCACTGTCTTGTGCAGCTCTGAATTACAAGAAACCTTTCCAAATCTTCTCCTTTGCTTCTAAAAATAACATTGCATATGTTTTGCTACAGAAGGATGAAGATGGGGCTGAGAGGCATCTTTCCTTCTTTAGCAAGGCTTTACAACCTACTGAGTTAAAATATACAATCATGGAAAAACAAGCATTTGCCTTGGTGAAAGCAAAAAAGGTTTTCAGGACTTATATCTTAAGTTCAAAATTTGTTGCTTATGTTCCCCACACCATGGTAAAAGAAATATTATCAGAGATGGATATCTCAAGCAAGAGATGTAGATGGGTGAACAAACTACAGGAGTATGACATGGAAATCCAAACCAAAAAGTTGGTGAGATGTTTGGGTCTTGCTAAGCTCATGGCTGAGAGCAACTTGTAGACTGTGGAAGTGAATGAAGTAGAGGAAGAAAGGGTAAATGTTCTTGAGAAGTTGATAAGTTATGAGTGGTACAAGGATGTAATATTTTACCTCAAACACCTATGTTTCCTGATCATTTAAATAAAAATAAAAAAAGAGCCCTCAAGTTGGCTTCTCAAAAATACATCATTACTGACTTTGGGATGGCTTGGAAGAACCCTAAAGGTGTCCTCTTGAAATGTGTAACTAAAGATGAAGCTCCCAAAATAGTTTCTGATTTCCATGGGGGTTTGTGGAGGACACTTTGCTAGAAGGGTTACAACACACAAAGTTTTGAGAGTTGGTTATTGGTGGCCAACTCTTTTTAAATATGCAACCCTGCTGGTTAGAAAATGTGAAAGTTGCCAGCATTTCTCTAGAAGAATGAAAGCTTCAGGCTCCCTTCCTTTGCAGCATGTATCAATTGAAGCTCCTTTCAAACAATGGGGAATAGACTTCATTGGTGAGATTTTAGACCCTTCTAGTGCTAGACATAAGTGGATCCTTGTAGCCACAGATTACTTCACCAAGTGGGTAGAAGCAATCCCCACCAAGAAAGTAACACACCAAGTTGTTATGGACTTCTTGTTGAATCATAGCATATGTAGATTTGGTGTGCCAGTCAAGATTTTTACTGATAATGCCATGTGTTTTAGAGCTAAACCCTTGATGGCAATGTGCAAGGAGTATGGAACTAATCTGACTTATGCTTCAAACTATAACCCTCAAGGAAATGGACAAGCTAAGTCCAGCAATAAGAACTTATTAAAGATCATTAGGAGAACCTTGGAGTTGAACAAGAGAAAATGGGGTGAATAAGTAAAATTTGTAGTTTGGGTTGATAGAATTACTACCAAAAGAGCTACTGGTAAGATCCCATTTGAGTTGGTGTATGGAACTCAAGCTCTGTTGCCCTTACATCTACAATTATCTTCATTTCAGTTTTTTTAACAAATTGAAGATTAAGAGGTTAGTCCATATTAAGCAAGGATTAATTAGATTGTTGAGATGGATGAAGAAAGAAGATCCTCCCACTAGAGGCATGTCAAATTTAGAGAGAAGTTGAAGAGGTTGTTTGACAAGAAGGTCACTCCTAAGGCCTTCAATGTTGGAGATCTGGTTTTGTTGTGGGATAATAGGCATGAATATAATGGAAAACATTGTAAATTTGATGCATTGTGGATGGGCCCTTACTCCATTAATATCGAATTACTAAAAATTATTTTTTTCTCAAGGACTTAGATGGGGAATTGCTTGAACTACTTATTAATGGTAGACATCTGAAGAATTTCTTGGATTAATCCCCAAATTTGAGGTATGCACCAACTTGTATAGTGTATAGTGTTTGGATTTTGCTCTATTTTTGGTGTTTTGTCAATTCATGGTTTGCCTTGGTGTGTGGTAGCCATTTTTGTCGGTTTCTCAGTTGGTTTTTTGGTGGCTTTAGCTCATGACTCCATTTTCCCAATGGATTATTTTGGCACTTGGTCTACTTTTGTTCTTGTGGCACTCACTGGGAGTGCCCATCCTGAGTAGGAGCCGATGTTGGTGCCCATTTTGATCCTCTACCATTTTTCCATGTTTCCCCTTTGCTCTTTGTGCTCTAAAATGTTTTTTCCTCATGAAATCGATGATGTGAAGTTGTAGCTCCATTCTTGTGCATTGGATTGTTTACAAACTCATTACCTTGCCCTAATTTGCTAAGGAGAAATGTGTTTTGCCCTAATTTTTCCCGTTCAAACACCTCTGCCATTTTCTCATGTTTTCCGTCCTTTGGAGCTTGAAATTATTCGTTTTATACATATTTTCCCTCAAATATCCCTTGTCATGGTCGTAAATTGCCTAAAAACACTTTCCATTTGTCTTTTGATTGAAAAATTCTTCACCCACAAAGGAAAAATTGATTTTGGGCATCCTTGGCATTTTTTGTGTTTTTGTCAATGACGGGTGTCATTTGCCTATCAAATTCATCTTCAGCATTCTAGGGCATCATTGGCAACTTTTGCATCTTTTGATGGTCATACGAGCATCCTTTGCCCATCAAATTTTAGCTCACAAATATTCTCCTATGTGGCTTGTTCTAATTGGACAAGGATCAGTGGGTCATTTCTAAAGACTTAACATTTTTTGTGTTTTTGGAAAAAGTGCAAATTTCCCTCACAGTCCCAGAGGAGGTACACGTGTCGCAAGCAGAGTGAAGGTGGATGGGTGGGTCTTTTTGTGCCTTAAGGAATTTTGGAAAAAGAGTTAAAGTATAAAGAAAATGCCTAGGGCCCACAACGAATCAGAATGGAACACATGGTGGCTTTAGAGTGTAGGCCCACAATGAATCAGAGGTGGACACGTGTCATGTTTTCATCAAAAGCGGGATGGAAGGCTGGTGGAGGACTTAGAAAAATATTGCCTTTTGGTGAAAGGGAGAAAAAGTTGTGAAAAAGGTTACAGTCCTTTGGGCCAATCAGGAGAGGATACGTGGCAGGATCAGGGGCAAAAGGGAGTGCTGGTCACCGGAGGAAAAAAGGAAATGTTGCCTTTTTGGCAAAATGAGTTAAAGTGGTAATTTGAAGCGTGGCTCCTGGCGAGTCAAAGGGAGACATGTGGCAGGGACAGAATCGAGGTGCGGGAGTGCGGAGGAAATGTTGAAAATTTTCCTTTGGTGAAAAGGAATTAAAGTATGAAATCAAAGCGCTTCCCCTCAGCCAATCATATGAGGACACGTGTCTTGTGGGAGGCAGAGTGGCGGAGGAAAATTGAAAAATTTCCTTTTTTTGAAAAGAGGAAAAACATGTAAAATTGAGCTATGACCCCAAATCCAATCATATTGTGCCACGTGTCAGTGCCAAATCTCAAGGTTGGAGATGCAAGGATATTTTGGAAAAGTTTCCTTTTTCCTAAAAAGGTGGAAATGTGTAGTGTTAGTGCAAATTCGAGTTTGCACTTTACGCATTTAATTTCCATGTTCCATTTTTGCTCCAAAATGTTCATTTGTTCTATCTGGTGGCCTAAAATTCATGTTTCCCATTTGAATGCATTGAAAGTGCCCTCATATTGCCCTAAATTGAAGCAAAATCCAAGTTTCCCCTTTATTGTGCCCTAATTTTTCATTTGCACAGGCTGTATTATTTTTCCTTGGCCAAAACGTAAAAGAAACCCGTGTTTGATCAAATTCCATTTTTGTGAAGGTGAAATTTCACTCCCCAGGCCTAAATTATTGTCAAATCATGTTTCATTGGATTCAAAACCGAAAAATCCACCTTCCTTGTGAAAAATTTGATTTCAGAAGCATCCCCTGCATTTTTGCATTTTGACGGGCATACGGGCATGTTCTACCCATCAAATTTATCATTGCAACATTTATGCTGACATGGTAGGCTCTCATTGGTCAGGATATGCGGGAAAAACATTGCTAACTTGTCATTTTTGAGTTTTTTGCAAAAGGAAAAATTTTGAACGCGCCCCTGCAGTGTTACAATGGTGTGCCTACGTGGCACGATATAATTGGTTGGAGGATCATTAGGTGGCGGGTCGCACTTAGATTTTTTTCTTTCATTTTGCAAAAATTCTCAAAATCCAAATTTTTCCCGAAGGCCCGCACCCAATGGGGAAGCGACACGTGGCACAGGGAGATCAAATGGACAGTGTGGGAGTTGGGAAAATTTTATTGTTTTTGGCTCAAAGGTTTCAAGGGAAAATTTTGACTCAAAGGCCCGCCTCCAATAAGAAATGTACATGTGTCCAAGAAAGTTAGCATGGAGGAGCGGAGTTTGTGAAATTTTTGAAGCTTTTAACTACAAAATGTTAAAGTTAACATTTGGCCCATGAGCCCGCATCCGATAGAAAAGGGGCACGTGTCTAGGTTAACCAAGGGAGGAGCGGGGTGGTGCGTGTCTTTTGGATTTTTTTACCTTTGGAGGAAAAATTTCAAAGTGAAAATTTGAGCCAGATCTCCAAGCGAATTATAGTGTGGCATGTATGTACAGGGGATAAAATGGAGGGGCGAAGGCTTGGAGCAATTTGAAGTTTTTTTAACTTTGAAAAGTAAAAAGGAAAATTTTGGCCCGAGGTCCTGCCACCAAAATTTCCAAACTTTGGTGAGAAATTTCAAAAGGGAAAAATAAACCCAAGGAGAATTTGGAAGGTCACTCCGCATCCAATGGGACAGCGACACGTGGGAAAGAAGCGGTGGGTGTTCGGGGGCGCGGAGAAGTTTGAGAAAATTTTCCTTTTCTCAAAAGTGGAAAAACTCATCAAATCGGCCCACAGGTTTTGGTAGGGCCCACGGGAGGACACGTGGCGCGTCCAGAGGGCAAGCGGGGAAAATTTTCAAAATTTTCCCGAGGTCGAAAAGGTTCAAAAGGCATTTTTAAGGTTGGAGGCTCGATCCAATGGTAGTTGGACACGTGTCCACTTTATCCAAAAGTCAAAGAAGATATTTCTTAGTCTACATGATGAATCTCATCAAGACACGTGGACGGCGCAAATTTAAAGTTGATTTCTAATCAACGGTTGCTGAGTGTTGTCATTTTTGGGTACCATGGAAGCTCCAAGAAGTGTGGAATCGTCATTTTTGCACCGAATCACATGAAATTTTATATGATTTCGCATCCCCTTGGCCTTCTGAATGCAATGGCACCATTATTTTGAGCTAATTTAGTGTCTTGTAGTGTTTTTCGTGGAATATTTTCCTCAGCCCATGAAAAACATGTGAAAGGTAAAAATTTAAAGTTGCAGAGTTAAAAATGATAGGGGAAAAAGGTGGAAAATGATTGAAAATGCATGTTGGCATGGTGGAATGCCAAAAATGTGACCCTGGGATGGATAAGGATCTGATTTCAAGCAATATTTTAAAAATTTTGTGCATCTCTGGCATTTGGCAAGCTATTTTACATTTTTATATCATTTTTCATCAAATGGATAGGGTTTTGTAAAATTTTTTATCTTTGAGCATATTATTTTCTTGGGATGCAAGGATCTAAGCTAGCAGAGGGTATATGATGTAATTTGGAGGAATTTTTGAGTTTTGTTGAGAATTTTGGAAAAGGAGAGAAGAATTTTCACAAGGAAAACTGGAAGAGGTCCATTTTCTTTTGGAGGAACTGCCTGAGAGCCATTTTTATTCTTGTTTGCATCAAATGTTCATCATGTTGAGTTGGTTTCAGCTATAAAGCCATCAACAAGCTTTGAGATTGTCTGAATAACATTCCCTTGCTGATGTATTTGATCAAATTCTTGGATTAATTGGTTTTATCTCTTGGCAAAGCTTGCATACACTTGTATTTCAGTATGTTTTCAATTTGTGTTTCATGCTCATGTTGCAATCTTGTGTTTGGGATATTTATTGGTCATGCATGGTCTCATTTCTTGTAGAGGGTTTGAAGGCATCTGCAATCTTCCATTCAGAAGAGCATTCATTTGAGTGAAGATAAACAGATTTAAATTCATCTTACCTTCCTTGTAAATTGAGGGTGTTTGTAAACCTTTGGGTGTACCTTAGGTCATGATCTAGCAAGGGTTCCTAAATGCTTCATTGATATTTTTCTTCAAGCCTTTGTGGTAGGTTATCAAAGTTTGTATGGAATAGTGCAGATTTGGGCATCCATTGTGCACACATCCTTGTTGAAAGAGCACTTCAAATTCATTGAAACATCTATGTTGTTTAGGTGTTGTAACTCATTTGCAAAGTTTCCCAAAGAAGGTGATGATTTCTAGCTACTTTTGTCCCAAGATCTCTCATCAGAATTTCATTTTAAACTAACTCATCCTACCTATAATACCCCCTGCATTTGCATTGTGTATCTACAAAATAATTCCATCCTTTCACTAAAATGCACAAAGTTGATCAGGGTTTTATCATGTCTTTAGCAGCTCTAGCTTTGTTTTGAGAACATTTCCATCATTTAGTAGTGACAAATCCTTTGAGTTTGGATAATGGATACTTGATCATGTTTTCACAAAGTCTCTTCCATATCATATGCAAAACACAAGGATATCTCCATCTCCTTACCATATAGGGGCTGCAATATAGGTTCTCTTGCCTTGGTTGATAGGCACAACCTAAAATAGTGAGGGTTAGATCAAAACCCTCTTGAAGGTGCTATCCACTCCCTCAATTCTTGAATGCAAACAAGTAGATAGGTGTGCTTCCCCAGCTACAAATGACATACAAAACATTTATCTATCCTTAAGTGTCTTGTGCAAGTTCATGATGATGTTCAAGTTGTGAAGGAGATTAAAATTAGATACCAACATGTAGAATCGAGCTACAATTCTGATGGGACCCACCTTGGGACACGTGTCAGTGCTAAATCTCAAGGGTGGAGGGGCGGAGAAAAATGTCAAATTTTTACATTTTTCCAAAAATGTTAAAATGTCAAAAAGTGATCCCAAACCCATTTCTAATCGCATTGTGACATGTGGAGGGCCCAGATTGAAGGGAGAAAGGAAGATCAATAGTAACTGTGAATTTTTAGTTTGGCCGCCATTTTTGCTCCAAGAAGTGTGGAAATGCATTTTTACATCAATTTTGATCGATTTTTTTGGCAAATTTGTGTTGTTTGTGCCTACAAGGACCAATGCAATTGGTTTTAAGGATCAATTTGAAGATTAGAGATGTTTTTGGAATAAATTTTTTCCCTAACCCGTCTAAAAATGTGAAATATCAAATCCAAAAGTTGCAGAGTCAAATTTTGGAGGGATAAGGATGAAATAATGAAAAGAAGGGGTCTACATGCTTTGAAGATGAAAAATGTGCCTCCACAATGGATAATGATGTGAATTTTGTAATGATTCACCTTTTTGAGGCACCTGGCAACTTTTTGAACATTTTTCTATTAAATGTCCCTTTCTACAAGTCATGAGTGAATTTGTAACAAACTAAGATGCCATAGGATATTCTTTTCTTGGGAAAGAAGGATCAAATGTAATAGAGAGATATATAATACATGTTTTGGAGACATGTGAAGAGGTTGGGAAATTGAAAATCACGAGAAATTTTTGAGAGAAGATCATCTTCTGAGAAATGCTCCAAAAAACCTGGTTAATGTCTTCTCTGTTAGATCTTCATTCATGTTGAGTTGGTTACAAGTGTATAGCCATCACACAGCTCTAAGATTGTTCTTGAAAATCTCCCTGTGATGAATCTAACAATATTTTGAATTAATCTATGTTATTTTGGGCAATATGATGTATGTTATCATGTTTAAATGTCTACAAATAGTTTTCCTTATTCTTGTTGCAATCTTGCATTGAAATCTTTAGGACTCACACATATATCATCCTTATCAATAGTGTTGGCGAGAAAATTAGTTGGGTGGAAAAACTTGTGGATTTCTTGCAAACACTCTGGGAATCTAAGTCCCTCTACTTAACCGGTGTAGCTGCCATATATGCATGTGCATGAAAAGGTGGATTTCTATGGTGGCCTTTCGACCAGGGATCCAATAGGGACACTCCACTGACCCTACGAAAAATCTTGTAGATACCTGCAAGAGAGGAATTTTTTTGAAGGTGGGAAAGGGAGTGAGAATAGAGGTAGCAGAACTAATGTTGTAGGTAGAAAATTAAATTCCTACACACACACTAGTTAGAAACTACAACACATGCATTTATGGGAAGAAACAACTATGTGAATAGCAACAAGACCAAATAGAATTCACTGATCACCAAGTATCAAGAAACCCCTTAGTCAAAGAAAGATAGAAAGGGAAGGAAAGGAAAAACCAAAACACAACAGAAGTGAAACACACAAAACGAAGGAAAGGAAACACATGAAACACAACAAGAAGGGAAACACACGTAATGTAAAGGGAAACACACCCATCAATCACCTATGGTACAAGGTGGGGGACAACAAGTACTTTTCATTTCTCAAAAGTTACCCCTGAAGAGGAAAAAATGAATGATGATGTTCTACGAAGCCGTTGATGGGTTCCAGAAAGTAGCCTCCTTTCCTTAATTGTTTATGGAAGCCATGTGCTTCCATGATTGTCCTTTTACTTTGTAGGAGTGAGTCCTAATGAGCTTCTTGATGTTCAAGTCCTTGCTCAGAAATTCCACCGCCCTAATGCTATTTGAAATTGGTTTCATCTTGCCATTTTCCTTCCATGTTTAGCCATATAGCTGATTCTAAATTGAGCATCTCATCACTACCCTAGGGCTACTTTTTGTTCAAAATACTTGAACATTCTTGATTCTTTTCTTTCCCAGGCCTATGCTCATTGACATCTTCTCCATGAGAAACATTTGATTCGTCCTTTATCTCTACTCCATGGTGAGGCATTTGAGTACTGAAGGAAGGATTGGAGGAAAAATCATACTTGTCCTGTATGTTCATGGCATGAGTGAAGAGATCGAGAATCAACTCGGGGTCTTCCGCAACTTCTACTGCATCCAATATTTCTTGCACAAAGTTATGCTTCATCGTTTCTTGCAGCTCATCTTGATATGCCTTTGAAGAATCTTTATTTTTCAGCTCAAGGAAACTATCTGGAGGGATTACCTCATCATCTTGAGAATCACTACACTCTATCGATCCTTCATCAAAAAGAGCTTCATCTTTAGAGGTCTCGAAAATCCTTTCTTCAATTTCTTCATCATGGAAAGAGTCTTCATCTTCAAATGGGAAAGAAAATATCTCCATTTTGGTATTGCATCCATCAATCATTAGCTCAAGAGTGGCATCATATATTTCATCTTGCCTTATCTCAATATGGCCAACCTTCACATCAGCTTCACGCTTGTCTTGCAAATTTTTGGCTTGCATCAGAGCTCGAGGCTGAGCTCAGGATCTTCAGTTTCTTCTACGGCTCTAAGCAGTTCTTGTATAGACATTTCTTTCTCATTGTTTGAGGGCTCATTATAGACTGGCTTGGTCTCTTCCTGGGTGACATGATCAAGGGAGTCCTCATCTTCAAATGGGAATGCGAAAATGTCTTCATCACGGATAAGAACATAAGCTGATTTTTCTTTTTGAAAATCATCAAGAGCCATTTCCTCTTCTTCATGGTTTACATCATCTAGAAATTCGAGGCTTCCCTCTTGTAGCTCGAATCTCCTCAATATTCTTCAAAATCCAAATCTCTAGGAAGGCATGTCTGGCCCTATCAAGATGGGAATATCCTCTTCCTCCTCGGTTGCCACAAAGTGATTCATCTTCCTACTACCTTGTTACAAGATGTTAGCTTTCGGGCTTCCAGAATTTTGTAAAGTGTACCTCATTTTCTTCTCGGGAAGTAATTTCTCCATGTCTCCTTTAATTGGTATGGTGGGGATGACCAATTCATCCGAATTTTCCCTCCTACCTCTAGGTTAAAACTTCTACTTAATAACATTCGAATGAGGTGGGACATCAACTACAAAAATCATCACTGAAATTTTCTTGTCCGGAAATTTGGTGAGAGACACATGTGCATCTTTGACCTTCCCTACAAGTGAGACCTTCTTTGATTCCAAAGAATAACAAGAGCCACTAGGTGGAATCATTGTAAGTTTAAGATCCTTGGTAACCTTCAAAGGCATCATGTTGTCTGAGGCACTAGAATCTATTATGCAATTATTCAGTACATATCCTCCAATAAGAAGGGAGATGTAGAAAGGTTCAAATTTATTAGTATTTGATGCACTCAGAGAAAGCATGTTCTGTGAGGGAGGTGTAGGTAAGTTTGCTAACATGCCTTTGGAAGTGGATGTTACAACATTGGGTGTTAGACTACCACTCCTGATATATCGAATGAACCTCTCAAATTGTTCAGGATGAGTCTACAAATATTCGGGCCAAAGTTTCAGTAATCTGCACTTTGGCCTTGTTTGCATATTCTATGAAGTCAAAGGGGGTAGATGCGGACAAGGGGGTGAAGGGACTGATTTTGGAGTCTGGATAGGCTTAGGATCAGGATTTGATGTTTGAGGAATGGAGGGTATTTTAAAAGGTACACTAGGAGATTCCAAGTTATTAGATTTTGCAGGAGCAGATTTGGGTTTAGAAATGGAAGAGACATTGGAAGACTTACTTGGGATTTCGGGAGTCTTCTTACTTGCTATAGGATCAGGATCCAACAATGCAGACTTCATGGAAGATGGAAGTGGGGATCCTCGAATGATTATTTTATTTTTCAGAGTTGCCATAGGAGGATAATCAACCTTCTTTTCTTTTTCAGAAGTGGAGGGAGATGCTCTTTTCTTGGACTGAGAATGAGTGAATACCATGCATGAGAAACTGGGTGCATATTCTTCATCTTCTTCATAACCTCCAGAATACTCACAAAATCTGATTTGTGCATCATTCTCAAACTCATCACTTTCTAGGAAACTGCCACCTTCACTTTCTTATTCAAGCTCTTCTTCATCTTCTTGAAATCTGTAATTTATGTTCATGGGTGGGGCCTCCAAGGCAAGCCTTTGGGGTGCTCCCGCAATCTGATTTCTGTTGCTTCTTTGAGAAGAAACTCATTCAAATAATTCCCTCTTCAAAGAGGCCATTTCATTTGCCAAATTTTGCAGTGATGGATTGGTTCTCTCATCTCCAAGATGTTGGGCCTTGCCCTTTGATGGATTCTTGATCTTTCCAGAGAGGATGAGATCGTCATCCAATTCAATGGCCCTCCTTTGTGCATCTACAATGTTCCTTGGTTGAAATCTTCGTAGGAGAAAGCCTACCTCTGGTGATTGAGAATTTATGAAGAATATTTTGATATTGTTCTGAGAGGGTGAATCTTCTTCCAGTATCCTACAAAGTAACCATTCAAAACAAGACACAAAGTCTCTCATCATTTCAATTTCTCCTTTCCTCATTTGAGCCAACTGCACCAAGAAGTCTTGACAATCTTCGGTTGATTTAAATCTTTCCTCGAAGGCATCCTTGATGTCATCCCATTCATTGATGGATCGGGAAGGTAGGAGGTAGAACCATTCTACTAATTTTTCTTGGAGGGACTCCATGAACAATCTTATAGCAACATCTTCATGGTGGACACCAAGAATTCCACTTTGGATGTCATGAAAGAAGAAACTTGTTCTTTAGGATGTTGTGTGTTGTCTCATGTTAACTTTGGAAAGTTATTGCAGGAACCCATTGGTAGATCATGGAGAGGTGGCTCAAGAGCAAGTACGCCCATATTCCTTCCCCATGGAACAATGGGTTGAGGTATTTCTTCTTCATCTTCCATTGTCATTTCTGCTTCTACTCTTTCTTCTATGAATTCTTCTTCAAATTCTTATTCTTAAGGGATCTCAATGCTCAATGGTGGTTAAAAAATGGGAGAATTTGAAGGTGGAGTATCCACAGGAGTTTTGATAGGATTTCTCGGTGAACTTCATGAAGATCCAGATGGAGAGGAGGCTTGAGAGAAGAAGTATGGATTATCTCTAATTCGTTCTTGCTGATTTTGTGAAGCCTCGAAATTGAAATCATCAACACCTCTCGACCTGATCAACCTGGTGTGTCTTCCTTTAGCCGATTTTGAAATTCTTGAAGTGGGAATATGAAAAGACACGTGCATAAATCAGTAGTGTAGCCTTCAGCAATGGACTTTCATGAAATCCATTTTTTAATATTTGATTTTTCTTTTTGAATTTTGGGACCTTGCGGTCATATTTTGGGTGCAAATGTTGCTAAATCTGCCCCACGGTGGGTGCCAAAAACTGTTGGCGAGAAAAATTTTCAGGTGGACAAAATTTTGGATTTCTTTCCAATGCTCTAGGAATCTAAGTCCCTCTACTTAACCGGAAGATGTCATATATGCATTCACGTGAAAAGGTGGATTCTTGTGGTGGCCTTTCGACCGAGGATCCAACGGGGACACTCCAGCGACCCTGTGGAAATGCTTGCAGAGATACCTTCTGTAAGAGAGGAGTTTGTCGAAGGTGGGAAAGGGAGTGAGAATAGAGGTAGGAGAACTAATTTTGTAGGTAGAAAATCAGATTCCTATACACACACTAGTTAGAAACTTCAACACATGCATTTATGGGAAGCAACAACTCTGTGAATAGCAACAAGACCAAATAGAATTCATTGATCACCAAGTATCAAGAAACCCCTTAGTCAAAGGAAGCTAGAAAATCCTTCTTCTTGTATTGATTGCTCAAATCAAAGTTGTACATAATGTGAGAATGGAAGAAATTGAGAAGGGAAGAGAGTAGAAGAAAATGGCTATCTCCTTTCCTTTCTCTAGGTATAATGCACTCTTGATTCTACAAGATCAATTTCCAACCCTTTGAAATGGGAATAGCATTACAATTTATAAAAGGAGAGGTGACTTATCGTCTTCCTCATGACCCTCCATATGCCTTATTTCCAACTTTATACTATTCATATTCCTACAAAAATAATTAAGTTCCTTTTATAAAATCTAGGCGGCTTAATTTACATTATGTTTCTAAAGTCTCTTTAAGTGACTTAAAGGCATATCAAAAATTTCAAACCTCAATGAAGAATTAGAACATTTGAAAGTGAGAGAAAGTTGGGGAAGAGAGAGAGAGAGAGAGGAGAGAGAGAGAGAGAAGAAGAAGAAGAGGAGGAGGAGACATCATGTAATGAAGTTTGTTCATCCTTGTTGATGGAAAGCTCCAAATGTAGTGAAACTATGAATCTTCAAACTCCTTGCACAATGTGAAACTCCTCCAAATTAGCTCACGAACACCCGCCAAGTTGAATGAACTAAAGTGGATCTTGAATGCCCTATGAAAAATAACTAAGGTGCTCCCGAAAATTGATGTCCCTCTAAATGATTATCCTTGTACATCTCATTGTGCTAAAACTTCTCTTTGAGTGTAACTTACTATTTTTAGTAAGTGTAAAAAAATTAACTCCCTCGATCCTTTCTTTGAATGTTGTGACCTTGATTCCCCTTTCTCTCTATGTTCCTCACTCCTTTGGATCAAATCTCTATTTTTAGTAGGTGCTCAAGAGCCCACTTACTATTTTTAGTAAGTGCCAAAAATTCCATTATGGTGAATTCTTAGCTGTAGTGCACCTCCAATGTCTTCATCTCCTTCACAGGTTCTTTTGTTGATAACTTTCTTGAAATAGTAGTTCCTATATAGTAGACCTACTATGTTTAGAAAGTTGGCCTCTGGGAGTTGGATTGATGTGGAACGAAGTTTTTTATATGATTTTTTCCTAATATCACCCCTTTGAAATTTCGGGCCCGCACGCTTAATAATCCAAGAGATTTTAAAGTTTTAATTTTCAGACCTGGCAATGCTTCTGGGTACGACAACCATTAATGGACCTCAAAATTGCAGGTCTGGTTTTCTCCTCTGTTTGTGAAGAAAATTATATTTTTGATGTGGGTTTTTTCTTCTGGTGCTTCACGTGTAATCTTACTTCGATCCAACAATCGGTTTGACGGGAAATCCCACTTCTTTCTTCGTTGAGCTAGAAAGGAGATTTCTTCATTGTGGATGCTCTGTCACACATGGGGGGAGTTTTAAGGTGTCTTCTTGATGGAATTTGGTAGAGGAATGAGTATAAAAATATATCTTGTTGTTTCATGCATCTGTTTGGGAGATTTCTTCAACTTCTCATTTCATGGCTATGGAGTTTTCTCCATTTTCTCCTTCTGTGCTTCGTGCTTCTCCTTCTGTGTTTGATGAGGATTCCTTCTAAGACCTGCATGATTTCATGGAGTGGGAGGGGAGTGAATTTTTATCAGGTCTGGTTTGATTTCTTGTAATGGTGGAGTGATGGAATAAATTTGCAGAGGAAGTATGGAGGAATGAAGTGCACATACAATTGTTAGAAGTTAGAAGCGAAAAAAGTGGCACTTGGAAAAATTTCAAAAAGATATGCACAGGTAGGGATTGGGAAAATTTTTCCATGCTTGATGTCCCTGACCTTAGGGATGTGAGGGACATCAATTTCCACAATGAGCAAGATGGCGACACGTGGCACTAGATCCAACGACAGGGAATGAAGGAGGAAAAAGTTGATTTAAAGCACTAAGAGCTAAAAGGAGGACACATGGGTGTCCAAATGACTCCCTATGGGCACTGGGTGAATTTTTCAAGGTCTTATGTCCCAAACCTTAGGTATATAAGGGACATAAAATTCCACGGTGGTCAAGAGCATGACACGTGGTGCCCGATCCGACGGCAGGGAATGCACGTTCCAAATAAGCACTTGGGGGTTGAACTGCGGTCACGTGGGTATCCAAAAGACTCCCCATAGGGGATGGGAACATTTTTCAAGGTCTGATGTCCCCCACCTCAAGTTCATAAGGGACATAAAATTCCACGGTGGTCCTGGAGCTGACACGTGGCACCCGATCCGACGGTAGGGGATGAATGCTTCAAAAAAGCACCTGGGGGTGAACTGTCAAGTCTGGAGGTCACATGAGGGTCCAAGAGGTCATATGAGGGCTGAGAGGGCCTCAAGGGGTCTAGGTACACTTTTATAACCTTGGTGTCCCTGACCTTGGGGGACGTGTGGGACACAAAATCCCGCCAGGCTCATGGTGTCGACATGTGTCCTCCCAAAAAATTGGCTAAGTCCTTAACTTGTAACAGTGATAACTTGAGCTCTTGATGGACTTTTTGGAAAAAATTTATATGATCCTAACTGTAAATTTCCTTTTGAATCCAATGGTGTGGGTATAATTTCTTTATTATTCCATTTGATCCTGAAAATTTGGATTTTTGATTTTTACTCCATGTGTGCACGAGAAAAAGCAGCCTACTGCACTGATGTGCCAAAGTGTTGTGAAAAATATTATTTCATCATAATGTAGGCCTTGGAATAATCTTTCTAGAGATTTTTTTTTCCTAACTCCATCTAGAGCTCCGTAATCTTCTTCGAAGCCCAAAGAATCAATTGTTTTAGGCACATGTACCGCCTAGGCTTGTGTACCGCCTAGGCTTGTGAACCCTGTTTTTTACTCAAACTGCTCCAAGTCTTGCAAAACTTCCCCAAACCTTAAAAAATAATTTCTATTATGTTTTAAGGTCTTCATTTCATCTCTGTGTTGAATTTTTACCTTCCGTTCCACTCCAGGGAGTTGAATCTAGTCCTGGGAAGGCTAGCGATAACCCTTCCCAATACTGCCAGAAGATAGTATCTTTTCAGAACTCCCTAAAATCACCTAGGGGTAATGAATAGACTTACCTAAATCACCTAGGGGATGAGATTACATTATTCAGGAGGTCATTTGGACTGATTGGATAGACCTGGGGTGTCTTGGAATGATGGGACTTGAAAAAATTAACACTGGGGTATCGTTGTCATGCTTGGAAATTGTCAATTTCCTTGTTGCACATTTGCATGACAACAGATTCGCTCTAGCTTTGGGACATGACATGGACTGCGCATAGTGAAGACATGACATGGGAATCCAGAATCTCAAGTTTAGACCATATAGTTCATTGACCAATGCCTTATCCATTGGGCCCTACGGGGTCATGTACAACTTCTAAAAATGAAGATTAGAAGGAAACACACACACACACAAAATGAAGGAAAGGAAAACACGAAACACAACAGGAAGGGAAACACATGCAATAGAAAGGGAAACACACCTATCAATCACCTATGGTACAAGGTGTGGGACAACCTTCTTTCACTGAAGTACTTTTCATTTCTCAAAAGTTCTTGTCTACGACGGAAAAGTGACATGCGAGCATGGGAATCTACAAGTAACTCTTCCTCACACCCGACCTCCCGAGGTCGTGCTGAGACAGCCGGTGGGTATGGAATATGTATGGGATGCAGACAAACTAGTTAGGAAATCTAATGTCTTCAATACGCACTAGTGGAATTTGTGAATCTAAGGAAAAGAAGACCCTTCTAACCTGAACTGGTGTGATAGATCGATCGGCAAGGATGACTGCTCGAAGGCTCCAATCAATATCGAGCTCTGGCGTGATTTGATCTATGGGTTGTGGAATACATGGAAAATGACCTGGGATAGTTTCGTGTATGTCTCCAGATAAGGTCATATGGTGGATGGTAAATATAGTTGACTCTATGGATGATTCTCTGGCCTAGTCCAGAACTCTCTAGCTTTGTTAGCTGTTGTATCTAGTAAGGATAACTGTTTGATGATGATAGTTGGAAGTGGGGTAGATCGACTACTAGTATGCGGAGGCCGAGTGTCTATGTCTGATTGACTTATGGATTTGTTGGGTTGCGGGATTTTTGGATCACAACCATAGACTCTTGGTTGTTGTGGTCCTACTATGGTCATGCGTAGAGTTAGTTCCTAATCCCTAACACCCAATAATCATATGCTTTCTCAGCCTCTATATTCAAAACTAATAGTTGCGTGATCTTCTCAGAGTGCCTCATAGGCATTCTTGCAACCTGAATTCTTAGGCTGGTATCTATGTCTGTGAGAATGTCTCCTGCGTCTGGCTGTGGGACCAAAGGATCACAACCAAAGGTTTTTTCTCTTTCAAGCCCTTCTACAGTCATATGAATGTTTCCTAGGGTAATTTGTAGTTTGGTTGATTCGACCAAAACGTGTGCACTCGGTCATCTTCTATGTTTAGCCCGCTCAACTGGGAATTGATTTATTACAAGCTTAATGTTGTCTAGAAGACTTGGATCCTAAGATTTTGATCTATATCAGTTATTACTATGATGAGATTGGGCTGAGGCACGATTGGCTCGAATATGTATTCCCTAGGCTCTCTAGGTCCCATAATTGTCGTGCAAAAAGCAACAATGTAAAACAAACTACAGTAAAATGAAATTTTAACTATGTGAAATATATCTATAGCATATATGATTCCCCTATTTTTTTTGTGTTTTCTGATGAAATTTATGAATTTAAGGAAGCAAACTATTTAAAATATCTAGGATTGAGCTGAAATAACAACTTAAAACAAACAAAATAACCAAGTGTAGCTATTTATCGTGCAATTTTGTAGATATATTCTAAACAATGAAATAACTTATCTAATCTATTTACAAGACTCTCGATCCTACGTTAGAAGTGAGGAGTGAATCATAGTTTCTCAAAACTATCAATCCCCACAACTTCCTTGGCAATATTGAGAGTATAATTAACCGAAATAAAGCAATTAACTACTCTATTTGATATGATTCTAACTAGAAATTTAAAATCCGTAAACACGGATTCTGCGCAAGCGATGGCGAATCCGATGGTGTGTGTGATCTTGTCCCCTCGAGTGTGATATCCTCGTTCCTTCATGTTCACATGGATCCGTAAAAGCGTGTAATGCTGGCAGCATCAAGTAGATATTGGGATAAAGGTAGCTCATAATACTGACTGAATACAATGCGAGTAGGAGAGGGATAGCACAAGAGTACAGAGCTTGGCTTATGCAATTCCTAGTGGGATCTATTGTGAGTCATGCAACATAAAGCATCCAGAACCTGAAACTATCCTATTTGAAGAACAAAACCTACAACTTTAATGGCTTCCTATTGGTAAACAGACTATCCTATTCCAATGGATTGGATAAAATAATAGCAGTACTTGCACAAGATGGATATGTGGCTTACTAACAGTAAAACAATGCTAACTAAGCATGCAATGAAAGAAACTAAGCATTCTAAGCAAAATGAAAACTAAATATATAGCAAAAAGAAATCAGAGGAAAATTTGAGGGGCCATTTGCTTGAGCACAAGCCATCTATTTATAGCATTTGCATTTACCCAAGGTAAAAACCAAATAGAACTCTTAAACTATAAATAATGGCAAAACACTATTCCAGGGAACCAGAATCATAAATGCAAGCTTATGGCGGTGAAAGAAAGCCAGTAAAACGTTGAAATTACGTGAGTCGTGTTAAAAGAGCTTTCTGGAAAACACGTAAAGGACCACCACCTTGAGCAGGGCAGTGGTTACAAGACCACCGCCCTGTTCGGTGGTGGTGGTCAAGAGACCGCTACCGGTCAAGGCAGCGGTTTCATTACTGAAGAGCAAAAGGCCAAGAAAATAGGGGAAAATGGAAAAACAAAGCACGTGGGGGCTAAGCGGGGCATGCGGGATGTTAATGCACACTTCGAGAGCTTTTTCGGATCCCAAACACCTTGCGAGGAGACCTGTATCATCATTGGGGCACGTGTTGCATTATTCCGAAAAGATGAAGACCTTAGAATTTTGGGTACGTATAGTTACCCCGAAGAGGCAACACCAAATGATGATGTTCTACAAATTCGTTGACAGGTTCCAGAAAGTAGCCTCCTTAATTTTTTTGGAAGCCAGGTGCTTCCATGATTGTCCTTTTACTTTGTAGGAGTGAGTCCATATGAGCTTCTTGATTCTCATTTCCTTGCTTGGAAATTCCACTACCCTCATGCTCTTTGAAATTGGTTTCATCTTGCCAATTTCCTTCCATGTTTATCCATATAGCTGATTCTCCATTGAGCATATTATCCATATAGCTGATGTGCCAAAGTGTTGTGAAAAATATTATTTTACCATAATGTAGGCATTGGAATCCTCTTTCTGGAGATTTTTTTTTTCACCTAACTCCATCCGGAGCTCCCGTAATCTTCTTCTAAAGCCCAATAACTATTTTAGGCCTGTGTACCGCCTAGGCTTGTGAACCCTGTTTTTACTCAGACTGCTCCAAGTCTTACAAAAATTCCCCAAACCTTCAAAAATAATTTCTTTTATGTTTTAAGGTCTTCATTTCATCTCGTGTTGAATTTTTACTTTCTGTTCCACTATAGGGAGTTGAATCCAGTCTGGGAAGGCTAGCGATAGCCCTTCCCAATATTGCCAGAAGATAGTATCTTTTCAGAACTCCCTAAAATCACCTAGGGGTAATGAATAGACTTTCCTAAATCACCTAGGGGATGAGATTACATTATTCAAGAGGTCATTTGGACTGATTGGATAGACCCGAGGTGTCTTGGAATGATGGGACTTGAAAAAATTAACACTGGGGTATCATTGTTGTGCTTGGAAATTGTCAATTTCCTTGTTGCACATTTGCATGACAACAGTTGGCTCTAGCTTGGGGACATGACATGGACTAAGCATAGTGAAGACATGACATGGGAATCCGAATCTCAATTTTAGACCATATAGTTCATTGACCAATGCCTTATCCATTGGGCCCTGCAGAGTCATGTACAACTTCTAGAAAGGAAGATTAGAAGGAAACACACACACAAAATGAAGGAAAGGAAACACATGAAACACAACAGGAAGGGAAACACATGCAACAGAAAGGGAAACACACCTATCAATCACCTATGGTACAAGGTGGGGGGACAACCAAATTTCACCGAGGTACTTTTCATTTCTCAAAATTTACCCCGAAGAGGAAACACCAAATGATGATGTTCTCAGTAAAGACATTAACGAGTTCAAGAAGTTATCCCCCTTTCCTTAATTGTTTATGGAATCCAGGTGCTTCCATGATTTTTGTTTTACTTTGTAGGAGTTATTCCATATGAGCTTCTTGATGCTTGATTCCTTGCTTGGAAATTCCTCTACCCTCATGCTCTTTGAAATTGGTTTCATCTTGCTAGTTGCCTTCCATGTTTATCCATATGGCTGATTCTCCATTGAGAATCTCATCGCTGCCCTAGGGCTGCTTTTTGTTCAAAATACTTGAACATTCTTGATTCTTTTCTTTCCTAGGACTATGGTCATGTACATCTTCTCCATGAGAAACATTTGATTCATCCTTTATCTCTACTCCACGGTGAGGCATTTGAGTACTGAAGGAAGGATTGGAGGAAAACTCATACTTGTCCCGTATGTTCATGGCATGAGTGAAGAGATCGAGAATCAACTCGGGGTCTTCTACAACTTCTACTGCATCCAATATTTCTTGCACAGAGTTATGCTTCATCATTTCCTACAGCTCATCTTGATATGCCTTTGAAGAATCTTTATTTTTCAGCTCAAGGAAACTATCTTGAGAATCACTACACTCTATCGACCCTTCATCAAAAAGAGCTTCATCTTTAGAGGTCTCGAAACTCCTTTCTTCAATTTCTTCGTCATGGAAAGAGTCTTCATCTTCAAATGGGAAATAAAATATCTCCATTTTGGTATTGCATCCATCAATCATTAGCTCAAGAGTGGCATCATATATTTCATCTTGCCTTATCTCAATATGGCCAACCTTCACATCAGCTTCACGCTTGTCTTGCAAATTTGTGGCTTGCATCAGGAGCTCGAGGTTGAGCTCAGGATCTTCAGTTTCTTCTATGGCTCTAAGTAGTTCTTATACAAAAATTTCTTTCTCATTGTTTGAGGGCTCATTATAGACTAGCTTGGTCTCTTCCTGGGTGACATGATCAAGGGAGTCCTCATCTTCAAATGGGAATGTGAAAATGTCTTCATCACGAGATAAGAACATAAGCTGATTTTTCTTTTTGAAAATCATCAAGAGCCATCTCCTCTTCTTCATGGTTTGCATCATCCGGAAATTCGGGGCTGCCCTCTTATAGCTTGAATCTCCTCACTACTTCTTCAAAATCCAAATCTCTCTGGGAAGGCATGTCTAGCCCTATCAAGATGGGAATATCCTCTTCCTCCTTGGTTGCCACAAAGTGATTCATCTACCTGCTACCTTGATACAAGATGTTAGCTTCTGGGCTTCCAGAATTTCATATAGTGTACCTCATTTTCTTCTCGGGAAGCAATTTCTCCATGTCTCCCTTCATTGGTATGGTTTCGGATGACCAATTCATCTAAATTTTTCCTCCCAAGTCTCGGTAAAAACTTCTACTCAATAACATTCCGAATGAGGCCGGGACATTGGCTACCAAAATCATCGCTGAAATTTTCTTGTCTAGAAATTTGGTGAGAGACACCTATGCATCTTTGACCTTCCCTACAAGTGAGACCTTTTTTGATTCCAAAGAGTAACAAGAGCCACTAGGTGGAGTCGTTGTAATTTTAAGAGCCTTGGTGAGCTTCAAAGGCATCACGTCATCCGAGGCACGAGAATCTACTATGCAATTGTTTAGTACATATTCTCCAAAAAGAAGGGAGACGTAGAAAGGTTCAACTTTATCAGTATTTGATGCACTCAGAGAAAGCATGTTCTATGAGGGAGGTGTAGGTGAGTTTGGTAGCATGCCTTTAGAACTGGATGTTACAACATTGGGTGTTAGACTACCACTCCTGATATATCGGACGAACCTTTCAAATTGTTCAAGACGAGTCTGCGCAAATATTGGGCCAGTAATCTACACTTTGGCCTTGTTTGCATATTCTATGAAGTCAAAGGGGGCAGATGTGGACAAGGGGGGTGAAGGGACTGATTTTTGAGTCTGGATAGGCTTAGGAGCAGGATTTGATATTTGAGGAATGGAGGGTATTTTAAAAGGTATACTAGGAGATTTCAAGTTATTAGATTTTGTAGGAGCAGATTTGGGTTTAGAAATGGAAGAGACATTGGAAGACTTACTTGGGATTTTGGGAGTCTTCTTACTTGTTACAGGATCATGATCCAACAATGCAAACTTCATGGATTTTATTTTTGGGGTCACCATAGGAGAATCATCAACCTTCTTTTCTTTTGCGGTAGTGAAGGGAGATGCTCTTTTCTAAAGCGAGAATGAGTGAATACAGTGCATGAGAAACTGGGTGCATCTTCTTCATCTTCTTCATAACCTCTAGAATACTCACAAAATCTGATTTTTGCATCATTCTCAAACTCATCACTTTCTAGGAAACCGCCACCTTCACTTTCTTGTTCAAGCTCTTCTTCATCTTCTTGAAATCTGTAATTTATGTTCATGGGTGGGGCCTCCAAGGTGAGCCTTTGGGGTGCTCCCGCAATCTGATTTTTGTTGCTTCTTTGAGAAGAAACTCATTCAAATAATTCCCTCTTCAAAGAGGCCATTTCATTTGCCAAATTTTGCAGCGATGGATTGGTTCTCTCATCTCCAAGATGTTGGGCCTTGCCCTTTGATGGATTCTTGATCTTTCTAGAGAGGATGAGATCGTCATCTAATTTAATGGCCCTCCTTTGTGCATCTACAATGTTCCTTAGTTGAACTCTTTGTAGGAGAAAGCCTACCTCCGGTGATTGAGAATTTATGAAGAATATTTTCATATTGTTCTGAGAGGGTGAATCTTCTTTGGGTATCCTACGAAGAAACCATTCAAAATGAGACACAAAGTCTCTCATCGTTTCAATTTCTCCTTTCCTCATTTGAGCTAACGCACCAAGAAGTCTGAAAATATTTAGTTGATTTAAATCTTTCGTTAAAGGCATCCTTGATGTCATCCCAAACATTGATGGATCGGGAAGGTAGGAGGTAGAACCATTCTATCGCTTTTTATTGGAGGTACTCCACGAATAATCTTACAATAACATCTTCATCTTTGGACACCAAGAATCCACATGATGTCATGAAAGAAGAAACTTGTTCTTCAAGATGTTGTGTGTTGTCACCTTTTAACTTTGGAAAGTTATTGTAGGAACCCATTGGTAGATCACAGAGAGGTGGCTCAAGAGCAAGTGGGCCCATATTCCTTCCCCATGGAACAATGGGTTGAGGTATTTCTTCTTCATCTGCCATTGTCATTTCTGCTTCTACTCTTGCTTCTATGAATTCTTCTTCAAATTCTTCTTCTTATGGGAGCTCAATGCTCAATGGTGGTTGAAAAATGGGAGAATTTAAAGGTGGAGTATCCACAGGAGTTTTGATAGGATTGCTTGGTGAACTTCGTGAAGATCCAAATGGAGAGGAGGCTTTAGAGAATAAGTATGTATTATCTCTAATTAGTTCTTGCTGATTTTTGAAGCCTTGAAATTGAAACCATCAACACCTCTCGACCTGATCAACCTGGTGTGTCTTTCTTCAGCCAACTTTTTGAAATTCTTGAAGTGGGAATATGAAAAGACACGTGCAGAAATCAGCAATGTAGCCTTCAAAGCAATGGACTTTCATGAAATCCTTTTTTTAATATTTGATTTTTCTATTTGAATTTTGGGACCTTGCGGTCATATTTTGGGTGCAAATGCTACTAAATCTACCCCATGGTGGGCACAAAAAACTGTTGGTGAGAAAATTTGTCGGTGGAAAAACTTGTGGATTTCTTGCCAACACTGGGAATCTAAGTCCCTCTACTTAACCAATGCAGCTGTCATATATGCATGTGCATGAAAAGGTGGATTCCTATGGTGGCCTTTCAACCAGGATCCAACAGGGACACTCCATTGACCTTGTGGAAAAGCTTGCAGATACCGCAAGAGAGGAATTTTTTCGAAGGTGGGAAAGGGATTGAGAATAGAGGTAGGAGAACTAATGCTGTAGGTAGAAAATCAGATTCCTACACACACACTAGTTAGAAACTTCAACACATGCATTTATGGGAAGAAACAACTCTGTGAATAGAAACAAGACCAAATAGAATTCATTGATCACCAAGTATCAAGAAACCCCTTAGTCAAAGAAAGCTAGAAACTCCTTCTTCTTGTATTGATTGCTCAAATACAAGTTGTACATAATGTGAGAATGGAATAAATTGAGAAGGGAAGAGAGTAGAAGAAAATGGCTATCTCCATTGCTTTCTCTAGGTACAATGCACTCTTGAGTCTACAAGATCAATTGCCAACCCTTTGAAATGGGAATGGCATTACAATTTATAGAAGGAGAGGTGACTTATTGTCTTCCTCATGACCCTCCATATGCCTTATTTCCAACTTTAGACTATTCATATTCCTACCAAAATAATTAAGTCCCTTTTATAAAATCAAGGCGACTTAATTTACATTATGTTTCTAAAGTCACTTTTAAGTGACTTAAAGGAATATCAAAAAGTTCAAACCTCAACGAATAATTAGAACATTTGAAAGTGAGAAAAAGTTGGGGAAGAAGAGAGAGAGAGAGAGAGAGAGAGAGAGAGAGAGAGCGAGAGAGAAGAAGAAGAGGAGGAGATGTCACCTAATGAAGTACGTTGATCCTCGTTGATGGAAAGCTCCAAATGTAGTGAAACTATGAATCTTTGAACTCCTTGTACAATGTGAAACTCCTCCAAATTAGCTCATGAACGCTTGCCAAGTTGAATGAACTAAGGTGGATTTTGAATGCCCTGTGGAAAATGAATAGGATGCTCCCTGAACATTGATGTCCCCTTGAATGATTATCCTTGTACATCTCATTATGCGAAAACTTCTCTTTGAGTGTAACTTACTATTTTTAGTAAGTGTAAAAAAATCAACTCCCTCAATCCTTTGTTGAGTGTTGTGACATCGATTCCCCTTTCTCCCTGTGTTCCTCACTCCTTTGGATTAAATTTCTATTTTTAGCGGGTGCTCGAAGAGCCCACTTACTATTTTTAGTAAGTGCAAAAAAATTCCATTATGGTGAATTCTCGGTGTAGTGCACCTCCAATGTCTTCATCTCTTTCGCAGGTTCTTTTGTTGATGACTTTCCCGAAATAGCAGTTCCTATGTAGTAGACCTACTATTTTTAGAAATTTTGCCTCTGGGAGTTGGATTGACGTGGAATGAAGTTTTTTGATATGGGTTTTTTCCCAATATCATCCCTCTAAAATTTCAGGCTGTCCATTGAATAATCCAGAAATTTTAAAGTTTTAATTTTCGGACCTGACAAAGTGCTTCTAGGTATGACAACCATTAATGGACCTCAAAATTGCAGGTCTACTTTTCTCCTCTGTTTGTGAAAAAAATTGTAGTTTTGATGTGGGTTTTTTCTTCTTTTGCTTCACGTGCAATCTTACTTCCATCCGGAAACCAATTTGACAGAAATTCCACTTCTTTCTTCGTTGAGCTGGAAAGGAGATTTCTTCATTGTGGATGCTCTATCACACATGGGGGGAGTTTTAAGGTGTCTTATTTATGGAATTGGGTAGATTAACGAGTAGAGAAATACATCTTGTTCTTTCATGCATCCGTTTGGGAGATTTCTTCAACTTCTCATTTCATGGCTTGGAGTTTTCTCCATTTTCTCCTTCTGGGTTTGATGAGGATTCCTTATGAGAACTACATGATTTCATGAAGTGGGAGGGGATTGAATCTTTATCAGGTCTTGTTTGAGTTCTTGCAATGGTGGAGTGATGGAAGAAAGTTGCAGAGGAAGTATGGAGGAATGAAGTGCACATACAACTGTTAGAAGTTAGAAGCAAAAAAAGCGGCACTTGGAAAATTTTCAAAAAGATATGCACAGGTAGGGCTTGGGCACATTTTTCCATGCTTGATTTCCCTAACCTTAGAGATGTTAGGGACATCAATTTCCACAATGAGCAAGAAAGCGACACGTGGCACTAGATCTAACGGTAGGGAATGAAGGAGGAAAAAGTTGATTTAAAGCACTGGGAGCTGAAAGGAGGTCACATGGGTGTCCAAATGACTCCCTATGGGGTCTGGGCACATTTTTCAAGGTCTTATGTCCCCCAGTACAGGTGCATAAGGGACGTCAAATTCCATGGTGGTCAAGAGCATGACACGTAGCGCCCGATCCGACAAAGAAGGAATGCACGTTCCAAATAAGCACTTGGGGGCTGAACTGCAGTCACGCGGGTGTCCAAAAGACTCCCCATAGGGGCTGGGAAAAAATTTCAAGGTCTGATTTCCCCCACCTCAAGTTCATAAGTGACATAAAATTCTACGATGGTCTTAGAGATGACACGTGGTGCCCGATCCAATGGCGGGGATGAATGCTTCAAAAAAGCACCTGGGGGCTGAACTGTCAAGTTTGGAGGTCACATGAGGGTCCAAGAGGTCATATGAGGGATGATAGGGCTTCAAGGGGTCTGGGTACACTTTTACAACCTTGGTTTCCCTAACCTTGGGGGACGTGAGGGACACAAAATCCCGCTAGGCTCCTGGTGTTGACACGTGTCCTCCCAAAAATTTGGCTAAGTCTGAACTTGTAATAGTGATAACTTGAGCTCTTGATGGACTTTTTTGGAAAAATTTTACATTATCCTGTTGATAATTTCTTTCGAATCCAATGGTGTGATTATAATGTATTTATTATTCCATTTTGTCGCTGAAAGATATGATTTTTTATTTTTTACTCCACCTGTGCCATAGAAAAACTGCCTGCAAACCTGATGCGTCAAAGTGTTGTGAAAAATATTATTTCACCATAATGTAGGCCTTGGAATCCTATTTCTAGAGATTTTATTTTTATCCTAACTCCATCTAAAGCTCTTGTAATCTTCTTCTAAAGCCCAAGAGTTGTTTTAGGCCTGTGTACCGCTTAGGCTTGTGAACCCTGTTTTTACTCAAACTGCTCCAAGTATTGCAAAAATTCCCAAACCTTAAAAAATCATTTCTATTATGTTTTAAAGTATTCATTTCATCTCTGTGTTGAATTTTTACCTTTTGTTCTGCTCCAGGGAGTTGAATCAAGTCCTAGGAAGGCTAGCGATAACCCTTACCAATATTGCCAAAAGATAGTATCTTTTCAGAAATCCCTAAAATCACATAAGGGTAATGAATAGACTTACCTAAATCACCTAGGGGGATGAGATTACATTATTCAGGAGGTCATTTGGACTGATTGGATAGACCTGGGGTGTCTTGGAATGATGAGACTTGAAAAAATTAACACTAGGGTATCGTTGTCGTGCTTGGAAATTGTCAATTTCCTTGTTGCACATTTGCATGACAATAGATAGTTTAGTGGCATTTGCAATTTGATTTGTTAGAAGAGATTTCATCTGTCATTAAAAACAAGCGTTTAAAATCACTTCACCTTCATTTGTTGATAGAGATTTCTTAAACCTTTGGGGTACCTTAGGCATGATTTGATCAGAGATTTTGATGTTTAATTGAGTCATTTAACTCATGATTTTGTGTTGAGGTATCAAAGATTGTGTGAAGAGTGAAAACCTGGGCCTCCATTTGTGTATCTCTTCTAGTTGAAAGAACATCCTGACTATTTTGAAGAATTTTATCTAATAGTTGTTCAAATATTGTAGAGGTTGTCAAAGATCTGGCATAGTCAAGTTTGTCTTATCAATATCCCACAAAAATCATTCTAAACAACTAATCCTACCCCATACTACCCCTGTTTTGACCTGTATACCCACAGAAGATCAAAATCCATTTTCTAAAGTATGCATAACATATCAATATTTCAAAATGTCTTCAGTAACCCTTGCCTTACATTGAAAGTATCTCCATAATCTGGAAGTGACAACTTGTGAAAGTCAAATTTGGAGTGTTGATCATATTTTCCCAAGGCCCTTTTCATACTATTTGCACAAATTGAGGGATATCTTCATCTCCTTCACCATTTGAGGGTTACAAAATAGGTCCTCTTACCTTGGTTAAAAGGCACAACCTAAAATAGTTAGGACAAGATCAAGTCCTTATAGAGTGCTATCCATCTCTCCACAAATCTGAGTGCCGTTAAATCACATCCCGGCTACAAAAGCGACATACATCATGATCTATCTATCTTCAAGCTTCATGTCATATCTTTGATGCTGCTCAGACTAAAAAGGAGAACAAATTTGGGTACCAACAAGAACAATGATGGGTTTTGGTTCCGACTTGCTTTGACCGATGTTTGTCTTGTCTGACCGATGACGGGTTGCTGTATTTTCCAGCAAGTTTCCATTACATGCTCCAGTGAAGCTATTTAGCTCCACAACCTAACAACTCCTTGAGAGATGTTATCTATAGATGATTGTCTTGGACATGTTAGTTGTTTATGCGGGGTTGGATTTGTAGATTGCGTTGTTTGGATTCTTTTAGTTATGCGCAGTTTGTGGATTGATCATCCACTATTGCATGTAGAACTCATTTGGGTTGTCTTTACCCAGGATCTTGTTTTGCTTTTGCATATTCTAGTTTGACTTGTCTTAGTCATTTGCATTGGTGGTTGCATAGAGACATGGATAGATGGATGGAGAACATGGTTGGTTTTACAAGTATGGCTATGGATGTGATTGAGGCTCAGAACTTTAGTTTGAGTGGGAGATCTTGCAGGTGTGTTAGTCATGTTGGCTTGGCTACATGAGAGGCTTGGTGTTATGATTCAGTGGGAGATTGATGTATAGATAGCTCATTTGTCACGGATCAGTTGTAGCTTCATGCAGGTTTGGTAAGTCATGGTTTCATCTTCTTGGTTTGAGAAGATGGTTTGATCTTCCTAGTTTTATTTTTCTTTGAGAGAATTTTTGAAGGAAAGAATAAATGGTCTTCATGGTGTGTTGAGGATAGTAATGTATAGGTATAGGTACAAAGGTTCAGCAATTTATCTCCAAGTGGGAGATTGTTAGGTTGTGGAGCTAAATAGCCTTATTAGAGCATGCAATGGAAACTTGCTTGAAAATACATAAACCCATCTTTGATCGAGACAGACGGACATTAGTCAGAGCAAGTGGGAACCTCAACCCGTCATTGGTCAAACAAGACATACTTTAGTCGAGCAATTGGGAACATGCAACCCGTCATCGGTCGAGATAGGACATGAGACATCGGTCAAAGCAAGTGGGAACCAACCATGGTTAACACTAATCGGTGTCAATTACGTGCAATGATGTTTTAATTAACTCTCGGGAATTAAATCTATATTTAGCATTAAAGTAGATTTATTGGATGTAATTGCATGGCTAAAGTTCCTAAGTTTATATATGCCCATATAAGCATGAAAGCTAGGGTTTTTAAGAGGGATGAAGAAAAAGAGAAGGATCGGATTAGATCCTTGATTCTCCAAGATTGAGAGGATGAAGATGAAGAAGAAGAAGAGGAAAAAGGAATAGGTTACATGAAGATAGAGACTCCATGGAGAGGAGCTAGAGAAGGAAATAGCAGGTTATTGTATTTCCTTTGTATATTTATAGTCTCATGTAATGGCTTACATAGTATGCAAAGCACTTAGGGTTTCTTCTTGTAGATCCACATGTTGGTGAGATCTTGTATTATAGATCTATGTAGATCTAGTCTTGTATTGTAGATCCATGAGATCATATTGTATTGTTGATCCATGTAGATCTAGATATTGTAGAGGTCTTGTTTGCAGATTCACAATACAGTGAGAGCTTGGTTGCATAGTGGCAGATGTAGGGTAGCTTCAGGTATGTGAGATCTGGTTATGTTTGAGAGGCACCATTGTAGTACACTCAGGTAGATCCGGTTAGAGATCTGGAGAAGACATAAGAGTTGGTATGGAGGCATGGTTTAGTTTACTTAGGAAGATCCGGTTAGAGATCTGGGAGGAGGAGATACTCTTGTAGAGATACATGTATTCTTGTGTAGAAGAGTTGGTTTGTAATATCTTGTTATATTATATATAAATGAGATCTCTATATTTGGTGGACGTAGCCCACATTGGGTGAACCATGGTACATGTTTTTTATGTGTGTGTACTTTTGTGTGATTTGGATTATTCTAGTTTATACTTCCACTATTGTAGATTTTATGGGGAATTGTTTAGATCATGCGTGCATGATTTTGTTTGTTATTAAATCATAGCACTATTCCATTGTCCCTATTCCCAATAGTCCTCCTTGTTCAATACATCACTTCTCTATTAAAAATCAGCTTGATTTAAATGAGTAGCTTGAACTTCACACGCATAGCTTGATGCATCATACAAACAACTGAATCTTCTTTTTTAGTTCACCCCCTTGAATATAACTCTTAGCACATTAGGTCCTCAACTCACCAACATTATGCGAACTCATAGGACTTGGTGGAGACATTTTATTCCCTTCTGCAATGGCTCACTCATTTGGTACTAAACGACTCATCCCTTGAATGATGGATCATATCTCCAATCCACGGCTCGATGGATCTAAAACTCATATAACTTGATTTCTAAAATGTGAAACAACTCGGTGAGTGAATGGATTGTATTAAATCAAGCTCACCCAAACATGAAAATATCTACTCTTTTAAAACTCAAGACCCACTCGAGTCCTTTTGAGATCATCCTGACATAACAACACCAACTCGGTCAAGCACTACTGAAATATCACAACTCGGTGTATGATCTGATCTTGGTATGATGAATAGATTTTGAAGGTAGCTTGGTTTGCTTCTATGAGACTCGAAAATGGTCCCTAGCTTGATCTTCATTGAGACAACTGGCTCATTCAATCCATTTAGCTCACCCATGCCAAAGGAGCTTGACCTTTTGAAGAGATAGCTCAAGAGCCTGTCCATATCCTCTTAGCTTTGTCAAGAGCTCAAACACAACTCAATTCACAAATGACTCGCCAAATCCACTTCTCTAGCTTGGTTTATTGCATCGTTCAGTGCACTATGTAAATAGCTCAGTGAGCTAAGAAAATAGCTTGGTTTGGCTTTTCTGCATAACATATCATCTAACCCAAAAAGTTTAAATTTTTAAAAATTTTCCCCATTCTAGAATGGGAACAACACATATATACTTATAATGAATCAAAAAATTCCATGAGCCCATTACAAAATAAACACGAACTAAATTAAAAATAAGAGATAGAAAAAATGACAGGATTAGTTGTTTGTGAGTTTTAACTCTAATTCATAAAATTAGATGGCTTCCTTCCACACAGTCATGAACTTTAGGTTTCCTACATTCAGACCCAAGGTTAGCATTCCTATTTTTCCAGGTTGAATAGTGACAAGGTAGCTATCTTTGGAAGGTGTGACTCTTTTCTATAATATTCTCAAGTTAGAAAACAATTCTATACACTCATGAGATTTATGAGCTCTTATTGAATCACATTCTAACATTCAACAAGAATTGAATAAGAAGTCAGTAAAATTGTGGATTTTTTTCAAAATATCCAAACTTTAGTAGGAACGGTTATACGAAAATAAATCCAAATTGCATTAGTAGAGAAAGACTACGAGTTAATGAATAAATTTGAGATGTGTGATTTACGAGATATCAAGTTTGTGGGTATGTTGTTGAATTTTCTGCAAAACTTTCTTTAATTAGCATTTTTTTGTTAATAGGTGTTAACTTTAAGTTTTATATATATCTTTGAGTTGCTTCAAAACTATTGTTTTGGGTGTATTGTAAATTAAAACAATAGAGTGATAAGAGTTCATTGTAAATGGAATCTGGATGTAGCTGTTGTCACCAAATCACTGCATCCCCCAAATGGCTAGAATGTTATTAGGACATTCAGTGTGATTGGGACACATGGGATCACCTCTCAAGATGTGGGACTTGGGCTCGAGGTGAACCTCCAGAGAAGGCTGACTTCCTCTTCCTAAACTAAGTGTTGTACTACTCCTAGTGTAATAAAATGACTATCTAATCCTAGGCTAACATTTTCATGAGTTTTAGGAAAGAGATTTGCAGAAAGGAAACTATATTAGGTATGGTGATGCACCAAATAAAGGGAGGTTTAACCTCTAGAATGGTTAATGTGGATAGGATTCTTACATCCTTAGCCACCTTCACCTATTGCGACTTGAAAGGGTACAAAATACCACAAACCAAGGCATGTGTTCCTTCGTTAAACTAAAATATTACAATGGATAGATTAACCTTACTAAAAACACAATCAATTCATCATGAGGGCATAAAACATGCACATGAAAAAGAATTCATTTCTCGATAGAAAATGATATCATAGGTTTCAATAACAGAAGGAAACTTTAACTTTTCACAACTAACACCAACACTAGTTATATCATTTCTTCATAGTGTGAAATACACTAATATGAAATGAAGGTAGGTCAATCACTTACATTAAGGAATTATGCATTCACAAGACATACGTGATTAATCATTCACATAATAAATCAGACTTCTCAAGGCAACATGTCACTCTTGAAATATAATTGAAAGGTTTTAAAATATTTGAAGCACTCTTCCAAGCTTGAAGAGAAACTCCACCAAAAATAATCTATATCTCTTGTTATCTCCATCCTTTAATACTCTTTGCACTCAACTATTTATAAGTTCTTAGGGTGAGCCATTACAACTAGGCCCTTAACTAAAATTTTACTAAAAATAGAAATGTCATTAAATCAAGGAACATGCTCCCATGAAAATAGATTTTTTTTTCCAAGAGGTTTGACTAAGTCAAACACCGTAACTTTACCGATTCGAACTCGAATATGTCCTTTCTGGCTGCTCATCTTTTTCCTAGTTTAGCTACGATCTCTTCCTTTGCTAGTTTTTGTTATTCTTCTTCCCATGTAGTGTTTGATGATCCCCTAAATTTCTTCATCTCTAGGCCCACATGAATAGTGATGCATGACATCTGCAGTCTCAATCTCCCTCGTGATCTTGGTAGGCACTCTCCGAAGTTTACTCAGAACTTTATTTAACCTCAATGTGAAATTCTAGCATAGGACCAATCAATCAATGGATTCGTTGCTGAAAGGTGCAGTGATTTCATCATCAAGCTTCACCAAGTCCTTGAAGTTTTCCTTAATTTGATCCTCTAGAAGAGCATCAATATTTTCATTGAAGAATTTGCAATTGACAATATCGAATTCCTCGATATGTCATTCAAGGCATCCATGATCTCTACCCACTTATCATCCAACTTCTTTGTTAAATCTTGTAATACTTGCACTCGGAATTCCATAGACTTTTGATATTCAAATAATTTTGAGGCATCATCGATCACCTCTTCTTGAAGGAGCAAGTTTGGGTCTACTTCACTTATTTCACTCCAAGTCACTATATTCATATTCAAGTTATTATTATCTTGAGAAAATGCTTCGTCCGGTTTGTAAATAGTAGTTCTCCCAACCTGCAATTCATTGTATATTTTGTGACTTCTTTGATTAATGAATTAGCTTCTGCATTATTCTCTACATCCATCCACTACTTGATCTCCCTTTTTTGCCTAACTTCTCAATCTCATGATATGAAATGACGTCGATAGTAGGCGAAAGCTGTCATAGCCATAGTAGTTGAGACTTTGGTAGATGGAGTTGGTTGGGTTACTTTACGTGACAATGTAGTGAGCTGCTCGACCTTGGCTTTGAGCTCATCCTTCGTAGCCTTATCTTTGTCATATTTTTCCATAATGACCTCAAGAGTAGTGTGCACATCTTTCTTGGCTCCTTTTTGGGTGTCTTTTCCCGGTGAAAATATCGAGATATGATAATCTACAGATTGTACTTGTTTCTTTAGTTTTCCCCTCAATGGGGTAGCAACCTCTATAATTCACTCACTAGATGGGTTCATTGTCGGACTCAAACAGTCCTTGGCCTCTTGGCCTATCTTTTGGGCATATGTTCCAAAATGCTTGAGATCTATAACATCTCCCAGAGGCACCTTCTTTTTTTGCTTAGGATTTTTCCTAAATAGCCATTCTAGGATGGCTAATGCAGATGAAGATGGAGCAATGGATCCAATACGAAGCCTTAGTTAAGACAAGAGCACTAGAAACACTAGCTAGAATTTAGGTAAAAGTAACAATAATGGATGGGGTGGACGTAAGGACATCCATACGAGTTGATAGAATGATGTTAGGGGATGAAAGATAAGGAAATGGAATTTTTAAGGGAAGTGAAGAAGAAATAGGTGACCCGATAGTTTCTCCGGTGAGAGAACTAGAAGGGATGAAAACACTTGGGCCATAGAAGGAGATGGCAAGGAAGAAATGACTGTGGAGGTGGAAAGAACTGAGGTTAGAAGTGACAATGGAAGAGGAGGAAGATATGGTGGATCTTGTGTGGTCTTTGGGAGAGTCACTAAATTCAACTATATCTATTACGGGTGTTGTGGGAGACATAGCCTAGGGAATAGAGGCCTTGGAGAGAGATGAACCTCCAAAAACAAATGAAATCTTCTTTAGAAGCTGTAGGGGTCTTTTGGGTTGACCTTTTCCCCTTGGTGGGTGTTGGTTGACTTATGGTTGATGAAGTTTCCAAATTTATAGATTGCTCTACCCCCTTGGGTGAGATTCCCAAAGTAGTCAACTAGTTATAGGTCCTCTTGAGAATGGGGCCCGCCCTTTCTTTTGTATTGCAGCATTCTTCTACATACCAATCAATCCATGACAATGGTTGATTGGACATATTATCATCTTTGTATGTTGAATCCAAAACCTCATCATTATCTTGTGCATCCTTTAGTACATTAGCCAATCCAAACTTCCAAACTTCATCCCAGTCAATATCTCATATTCCCTTTGTCGATGATGTATTCGTCCCAAAAATGAATCCAAATATCCTCCCAATTCGGCACGTGGGCATTATACCAACCCGTTTCACCGAATTTGTCCCAATAGTCAAAGCTGGTTCGTGGATGAAAAGTTTGCAAGGTTCTTGGTATCCCAAATTCACCCCCATGTAAATTTGGTCAAAATAACCCACACATAGAGAAAATATGAAGGGAAAATGTTTCAGACCTACAAGCTTGCATTCTAGAATGAGACAAAGGAAAAAGTCAGCATTTGGGCCCAAGTCAAAGCTAAAGCGGGAATCGAGAGAAAAGGGGAAAATATAAATTTTGAACCCGAAAATCCAATTTTTCCCTAATCTAGTTGCCACATGTCCCATATTATCAAAAGGTGACCCATTTTTCAAGTTGTTTTCTCACCCTCCTGTACGGACCCAATACAAACTTCAAAGGGGCATATCTTTCGATTCGAGGCTCGAAATATCATGAATCTAACACCTTTGGGAAGATCTCGAACTCACCTATGCCATGGAGGTCGAGAATTTAATTTTGAGGAGGTTAGGTAAAGGAAAATGGAGGAAACATCTTTGACCCTTCAATGAGGATCCATCTCTTCTTAACAAACGGATCGGATTTGATCATTTTTGACATTTCCTCTTCTTTCAAGACACCAAATCAAGGAATCATGTAATAAAGATGGATTTGGGGTATATTTCATTAGAGGCATTAACAATGGTGGTTGAGTTTCAAACTTCTTTTCCCTCTTCTCTCTCTCTTCTTCTCTCCGATCAACTCTATAAATACAGGGACATGATTCATTGTAAAAGTTGTTATTCATTCTTCTTCTCTCCCTCCCCTCTTTTTTTCTTCCCCAGGGTCAAAAATGGAATCGAACCTCCTTTCATGGATTTATAATGGCATTCTCTTGCCTCTTTCCCACTAATGATGTACTGTGTGAACTTTTGGAGTAATAAATTCTATTTTTGATGCATCTATCAATCCTTTGCTTATTTTATTGTTTCTCCTCACCTCTCATCCTTGCGGGGTATCTTGTGCATCTTCGATATTTTTTATAGGTCGTGGGAGCTATGTTTAATGGGTTTTGAAGTGGTGTTTTGTGTGAAATCTATCTTTGGTCTGTGGTGCATCTTTTACACCCTCTCCTCTACTCACCTCTCTCCACTTCGGGTAGCTGAGATTGTGACCAACACTCCCCTTTTCTTGGTGCTATCACCTCATTAGTGTAGGATTTCCCTCTTTATGCACTTTCTCTCTCCCTATCTCCTTGGCATTGTTAGGATAGGTGTAGCTAGACATCATTTCTACATTAGGAGTAGTTTAGCATTAGGATCAAGAAGAGGAACCAACCTTCTCGGAGGATCATTCCCATTTGTAAGTCCTATAGCTTGGGAATGATCCAATGTTATACAAATCACACCAAATGAGTCACCCTAGAAAAGTAGATTTTTACATCTCATTTAGGCGTGTTGTGATTTCGCATTAATAGTTTTGGCACACCCGGTGGGGACAGTCGAAGAACATTACCACTTCACTTCATAAGGTTTGATGTGCTCTTGGTGAAGGTTTTAGCCTTTAGAGGAACTTTCAAGCACATCGATGACTCCATCCGGTCAAAAATCCATTCTTTAAGTTTGAGACCCTTTCCATCCATTTCCAGTCATTTCATCCATTTTCATCTTCCATCTCTTTCATTTTCTCCCATTCCATGAGGTTGTGCAATCATGACTTCACTCCCTTCATGGAACTCACACTTACATTGATATAGTCCACCTCCAATGTATTTCTCAACTCCTCCATATCAACATTATAATCAGATCCAGAACCATTATGCTTACCCATATGAGTAGTGTCAAAACTAGTTTCACTATGAAGCTTATCAAGGACAAGGGGACACATATAATTTCAATAGTTATGTAGAGGATATTGGTTTACTAGAGATGATTCAAAAATAGAGGCTAGCATGGTTCAATCAAGGGCAACAACTCAAATGATTAATTTCATAATTGGTTGTAGGGCACCTTGTCCATGGGAAGGCCCTTTTCAATGATTGGAATGCTGCCTCAACTTGCACAATGGGAAGAAGAGATAGAGGCATATGAACTTGGTGCCGGAGTAGCCTTGTCAATGGGTAAATCCTACACCATTATCCGGTAATTTTTTGTCTACTCCTCAAGCAACACCATCTCAATTTGGGCTTCAATTTCCAAGCTTCCCATTGAATGATGCCCCAAGTGTGAAATTCATTTCTCCATCACCTATTCTTCTACCTCATCTCAGTTCTTATGTATTTTTCCCTTCCAAATAGCCATCCCATCCGAACAAACATGTAACACCCGAATTGTTGTTACTTTCTCCTTTGTATACAAGTGTTGATATGTGATTTTCCCATATGAGGATATGCTCTTTTGGTTTCGGGAAGTCATGCTTGATTTGGTTAAGTATTTTCTACTCTTAAAATCTTTGATTAAACCGAGTATGCTTGGATTCTTTTTCTTTCATCCCGCACATATGAGTGTAATCGATTTATGGGAGATTGTAGACTTATTTATCTCTATGACTCATCCTTGGATAAATTGCATTTATCCAAGTAATTTTTAATTATATTTGGGATGAACAATTATGTATTGACATTTAAGGAATTATTAAGTCCTGATTGAACTTATAATGTACAAGTTCTTTTAAACCTCCTTCATATAAAAAAATTTCCGTAGAGGAAAGTTTTGTTGGATTTCAGAAATTAATCCTAGCAGATCATTGCAATCAGAATCTAGTTTCAGTCATTTTAGCATCGGAAAGCACCTGGACCTTAAGCCAGGTAAGATATGTAAGTTTTCCATCTAAAGCTAATTTACTTGATGTAAATCTAGAATCTGATCTGGGAACGTTATATTTTGTTTGAATTTTGTATTGATTTAGCCTATCTAGTAGACCTAAGCTAGAATCAGTAAGGTTATTAGTTTTAAACCTAAACTATAACCTATTGTTGCAAAGGTTAGTTAATCTAACCTAGTCCTAAACTATGTACTTGATATTCCTAAGGGTTATCTAAACCTAATACTAAGGTGGGTGACTAATGTTATATCCTAAGGTGTTAAGATTAAATTTACCTATGATCTAACCTAAGTCACTAACCTATCCTAAACTAATGCTATGAAAAGGAACCTAAGGAGGGTCGCAAGTTTTGGGTGGTGGTTTCTATGGAATTTAAGGTAAGGATAAGGATGAAAGGACAGGGAGTACTGCCAAGGTTAGTGGAGGTTAATTTGGTAAGAGGGGGCTTACGTGGCAGCATCTCTAAAAATGGAAACTCTTGTTTATTTTAATGTGGAGCTCGCCAACTTTGGTGGGTGGTGGCAATGGAAAACGGGCGGGAGAAAGAAATTTAATGCAATTAAATTACATGGGTCCTCGAGCCCGGACCACCTTGAGAGACATGCAAAGGGAATTTTGTTTGGTTGTTTCTTTTGTTATGCCTTCCATTTTTCACTCTGCATGAGCACTGGTTTTTTGAACCAGCAGTTTACTCTTTGTTGCATGGCAATTTTGAAAGTTTCAAATTTACTTCTGTGTCATGGGGAATATATAAGGCATGGAGGAAGAAATATTTTTTGTTTAATCTTTTGTGGAAAGGAAGAGAAGGGGGAAAGCTCATCCAGAGGTCTTCTTCGACTTTTTAGTGACACTATTAGGCATGATAGGCCCTAACTGTTAAAATCTTGCTTTCCTTTAAATGTCTTCATTAGAAAAAAATTGTTCTTATGATATATGTGCATTTTTGGCTTGGCTGGTAAAAATGATTATGGGTTTTATGTAAACTTGGGTTCTAGGCTAAACATGGAAATTTTGGGTTCTGAATGAAACCTGTTTCATTATTTTTTGTTCCCTTGCTGTGGATTAAACTTGGAGTTTTGCTATCCATTTGGAAGTGTTGTAAGTTCTTATCTGACTGATTTATTAGATTAAAAACTTGCTCCATGGAAAGAAACGTTTTAAATGATTACGTGTTTTAAATACAATGGTAATCCCTTACTGTTTCGGCTATGATTGGAATAACAGATTGTTTTGCTTCACTGTGAGAACTCTGACTGTAACAAGTTCATGTTCAAGGAAATTGGTAAATGATTTCATGGATGGGTTGTTGGTATACTCTGTGAAACTTGACTATTTAAGTTGCGTGATTTGGAAACATTGTATGTGGTTTAAGTCTGTACCTCCTCTTGCAAAGGGGTTTGAATGTTTTTAAGTTTGCAGGTACTGTGAGTAAGGTAGTATATGGTTTAGTTGTTTGTTTTTGTGAATAACCATGAGTATTAGTAATACGGTTATGCACAGGAGGAAAAGTACTTGGATGAGTTCTATTTCTCTGGCAAATTTGTGGTTGATCTTGGAAAAGCATTAATGGGAAATTATGTTTAATATTTTTGGATAGATAAGACTGTGTTTAATGTTACCTTTGAGATGATTGTGAAATCTAGTTCTTAAGGCCGTATTAAACGATGTTGGAAACTCTTTTCGAATCGACTTAAAAGTTGACAAGTTTTATCAATGTCCAGTTATTACATGCCCTTTTGAAGTTGGAATTAGGGTTGTAATGTTTTGAATGCAACTAAAAGATCTATTTTATTCTAGACTGATAATGCATAATTCATTACTATGATATGAATAGTATGGCTTTTGGGTATTGTTGAATCTATATTTAGAATACAATTATTAATCTTTGTATATGCATTTTTGTTTAGTGTCTTGAAATAAAATAGCAACCGAACAGTGCAACGGTTCAAATGATTCAGTCTTCGATTATTTGGCAAATGAGGGTAATGTGAAGTTACCCTAACTTGAATTTAAACTCGAATGGTTCGAGTCATTGAAGAAATGTAGTCTGTTTTATTTGGATCAAGATTATAGTTTGAGTTTTGATCGTTTTGTAACGTTTTATGTTAAAATTTGTTATTGGCTTTTGTTGGATGTATAGTTGTAGATCCCATAGGGATCTATTAGAAAACCCTTAAGATGGATCTACCTGACCTGAGCTAATGGGTGAACTTAAGTGTTAGAACTACGCATCTTCTCCTTCCTTGATTGGACTAATGAATGTTTATTACTTCTTGGAAGTTGATTTCATTCGAACTCTCCCTTAGAATTCTACAAGGAACTCAAACAGTATGGCTATGGGATGATAGGATTGTTAAATTAAGTGGAAAGAAATAGTAAGAGGTGAGATCTTAACTTGGAAGACTCCTTTCGTTTCATAGCAGTGTTAAGATCTTGTTTTAGAATTATTGTTTGCTATTCTCTTGCAAAAAGGGAATTCAGTAGTTAATGTCTTGCATACTTATCATTGATTGAAAATCAAGTATAATAAGGTAAAGGACAGTTTGGTAGGTGAACTTGCAAGTGGTAGTAATCCATTCTTTTTGTTTAAATTGCTTTTATATGAACTTGTTGGATGAATACCTTAAATGGTTTAGTTTTTAAATAGGAGTTGATCAAATCATGATATACACTGTTTCAAATTTTTCGGATGGTTAGGTACTTAAGATACAAAATGTCCCTTCTTACTTTCTTGCATGAAATGAGATGATTCATCCGAAATAGATTAAGTTGAAATTATGCCTATAACTTAAGTTATGATATAAAGTTGTATTATAATTGGTAGAAAGAAAACCCGAGTGTATCATGATTTGGGATTGTGAAGTAATTGTTGGATTCAATTATACTTTAAATTTAGGACAAGCAGAATAGATTATTCCTTCTATCCATTTTGTTTTTAACAGTGTACTAGGACTCTTATATTGACTTCACTTTAAGTTGAAGGTATGAAGTAATTGATGTCATTATAACAGGGTTGTTTAATTGAAACAATTAGTGGAATGCAATTGTTTTAAGGATTAGTGCTTATCATGCTCAATTCATTGAACCCGACCCGTCTTTAGAAATTTTTGCAGATGGTCTTCGTAAGTGATAAAGGCAGATAAAATCTGATATGATGCATTGGTTGTTCTAAATTGGTTCTTATGAAGAATTTTGATTTGATTCCCAAACTGTATTGTGAAAGAAAGTTACCTCTTTTGTTTGAAGGCTATTGTCTTAAAGTATGCCGAAGTGCATAAGTTGTAATTGTATGGGTTTGGAAATGAATGAATGAAATAGTGAGATATTACCTATGTGGATTGTGTAACTTATTTTGTTGGGATGATCTTCTTATTATCTATATGAATGAGTGTGCATTCTTATTGTTCTATACAATGGAATCTTGATGAATTTCTTAAGTAAGCCATAGCTAATTATATGGCTGAATACTACATTCTTGATTAGTGATTCTTTATGACTTATGATTGTGATTAAAAATTGTAAATAAGATCACTGCATTTTTTAGGGAACATTGAAAGTGGGTTATGCCCTAAAATGTAACTATAGGAAGAAGAGGACTTTCCCCTCTTGTATGCATCAAATATAAAAGGAATATATGGTTATAAATTGCTAAGACTTAACAGTATTAAGTCTGATATGTCTCAGCCTATTGGGTTGATACATTTCCTTCGTTGGATAAGTTATTTTTAAATAACGAAACTTAGATTGTTGTTGTCTTTTTTGGATAAAAGGTTGTTAGGTCCCAACCGACAACCAGGAAGCAATCTTAAGTTAATTAAGACCCTTTTGTAAAGCTGAACCCTAATTACATAAAGGTAACTAAAAGAGTGTTGGACTCGGGGTTAGGGAAGGCTACCAAAATATGTAGTCCTGTAACCCAAATATAACTTAACGTAAGTAAAATTCTTGGAGGTATGTACATCTTTCGAGGCTGTTCCGTAGGATGTTGACACATGTCAACTGCAAGGTTGTACCTTCGAGAAGATTAGGATCTTCTTGAGGATACAACAATGCAGATGACATGTGGCAACACCCTTCTGCATTGATCGTTAAGATTTACACACCTGGAACTTGATTAAGATTTCTCTCGGGACCGGTTAGGACCATAATCAGGTTATGAGGAAGCCCTTTGAGACTCAGGGTACCTTGGCACACGGGGTTAACTTTGGTTGACCCAGTATGCCAATTTACCCTTAGTCTTTAAGAGCCTCTTCATATCATGAACTATGATGTTAATCTAAACTAGAGTGAAACCTTGGATCAAAGGGGATTGACAGAAGTCAGTATAAGACGTTCTTTATAACAATAGAGTGGGGTGAAGGACGTATTCCAGATTGACAAGTATGCCATCAAGGAATAAGTAATATGAACAGTATGTTATAAATCTTTGGCCAAAGTATCACAAGCTGCTGATTGCATTGTCCTATGTCACCTAGTCTAAGGATCGTGATGTCGATGAATAGTGGTAACAATTATTCAGATAGGTTCCTTGGGCGAGATCACTCAGAACCCAAAATAGGGTAAGAGAACCATGAATATGAAGTATTCAGTAGAAAACTCCAAGCTCAAAGTTACTGATGAATAGATCGATAGTTCACCGAGTCATGAAATGAATAGATCGGTGGTATTAAAATGGGAATGTTACATCTTGGTATTAGAGCTAAAGGTTGTATCTCTTGGACCTATGTGTCCATAATCGATAAAAAACCTAAATTTTCTTGTAGCGAGAAAATGGTTAGAACAAGGGGAAACATTGCGAATAATGCTCCACCTCAAGAAGGAGCAACAACAATCAAAAAACTTGATGAGATCCTTGCTGCCCTGTTGGACACAAGAGATTGTTTGGCTGTACTTGAACAACAAGTGATGGGAAATGAGGAGGAAGAAGAAGCTGGTAATAACAATCAGCCACCTCCTGAGGACAACCCCGATATGGGTGTTGGTAATAATAATGGAAATGTACCTGCCCAACCAGAAAACAAAAAGGCCAGGTTGGCAACAAAAATCACTAATGATATAAAAAGGATAAGTCCACCTAAATTTGATGGCACCACATTAGGAGATGGAGCTGAGAATTGGCTTGGAAAAATGGAGAAGTACTTTGCAATAAGAAACTTCTCGGAGGAAACCAAAGCTATTTGGAGAGCATATCAGCTTTCCCATAAAGCATCTTCATGGTGGGACAGCCGTAAGGCTGAGCTAAATATTGATGAAACTAACATCATTCGGGATCAATTTAAAGATTATTTTAGGCAACGTTGGCTGCCACAAATTTATTATGATAAGAAAATGAAAGAATTTCAGAACTTAGCTCAAGGAAAGTTAACTGTAATTGAGTATTAGGAGTGGTTTACTAAACTCCTCAAGTATGTACCACAATATCAAATTGACGAAAAGTTCGAGAATACAAAAATTCATCATGGGGTGGATCCCGTGATGGAGGAGAGGTTGATGTTCATAGCCTAACCACTATGGAAGGGGTTGTTGAAAAGACATAAGGCAGGAACAGAAATTAAAGGCTATTTCTACTCATAAAGAGGAAGTGCGGAAGAAAATTCCAAACTCTTCTTCAGTTTCTCTTGCACCCAAGAAGGGGCCATGGAAAAAGTTTGGTAACAAAAATAAGTTTTCAGCTAATAATAATAAGAAAATAACAACGAACAAGCCTGCTGGAAATGCAAGGAATAATTTTGCAAGAATAATAATAATGGGCAGAAGTCCTATGGAGGTCAACATGATAATTTTAGGGTTGGAAATAATTTTGAGCATAAAAAGGGACCTGTAGGAGGCTACTATAATTGTGGCAAATATCATTACGCAAATCAATGTCCTTTGAAAAAGGATGATTGTAATCAGCAGCATAAGATACATGCTGCGGGTTGGCAGAGGCATAAGTAAGCTAAAAGTGAGTCACACCTATTAAAGTTCCTGGTAAATTAGTTGGCATACCTGTAACTATTCTTTTTGATATGGGAGCTACTAAATGTTTTATTTCTAGTAGAATCGCTTCAAAACCTAAAAGAAAAGATGGAAAAATGGATAAATCATGGATTGTACATTATGGCAATAATTCTGTTCATACAGTTAGTATGTGTCTTTTTGGGGCAGTCCTTGACTTACCTAACTTTTCCACTGAAGTTGATATTTATGTTGCACCTTTAGGATCTTATGACATTGTCATCGGCGTTAATTGGTTAGTTGAGCATAAAGCGAAAGTGGATTGTTTTGAAAAAAATATTAGTTGTTTGGATGATCTACAGAGGACAACAGAGATTCAAGGTGTAAAATGAGAAATTTTAGTTAGAAAATTGTTGGCTATGCAACTTAAAAAGGCCAAAAATAAAGGTTGTACCTTGTATGTAGTAAAAATATTTGAATCTGCAGAAGGAGATAGCGTTTGCATGGAACATTACCCGTTGTTGTAGAATGTTAGGGATGTATTTCATGGAAGAATTACCAGGTTTTCCACCCAAAAGGGAATTTGACTTCGCCATTGAAATCAAACCAGAATGGAGCCTATTTCTAAAGCACCTTATCGAATGACTACCACAGAGTTAGTTGAGCTTAAGGCTCAGTTGTAAGAAATTTTGTCTAAAGGTTTGATTAGACCAAGTGTTTCACCTTGGGGAGCACCAGTGATATTTGTGAAAAAGAAAGATGGAACACTTAGATTGTGTATCGATTATCGGATGTTAAACAAAGCAATAGTCAAAAATAGATATCCACTTCCTAGAATTGATGATTTGTTTGATCAGATGCGTGGAGCATCGGTATATTCCAAGATAGATCTTCGATCCGGATATCATCAATTAAGAATTAAAGATGAAGATATTCATAAAACAACTTTCCAGGACAAGGTATGGACATTATGAATTCATGGTTTTACCCTTTGGATTAACTAATGCACCTGCAACTTTTATGAACTTAATGAATAATATCTTTCAAGAATACTTGGACAAGTTTGTGCTTGTATTCTTGGATGACATTCTCATATATTCTAAAAGTGTCGAGGAGCATAATGAGCATTTGAAAGTAGTCTTGGAAATTCTGAGAAAGAGAAGGTTATATGGTAAGTTATCCAAATGTTCTTTCTTTGATACCGAAGTTCATTATTTGGGTCATGTTATAAGTAAAGAAGGAATTGTTGTAGATCCTTCTAAAATAGTGGCTATAACCGAGTGGCCTGCACCAAAGAATGTACATGAAGTAAGAAGCTTCATGGGCCTTGCTGGTTATTATAGAAAATTTGTTAAAGATTTTTCTAAAGTGGTTGCACTGATAACTTCATTGCAGAAAAAGGATAAGAAATTTGTTTGGAATGATAAATGTGAATCTACATTTATAAATATGAAAAGTCAGTTGACTTTAGCACCTATATTGGCTGTATCTGATCCTAATGGAGACTTTTCTGTTGTAACAGATGCATCTGGGGAAGGCCTTAGAGGTATTTTGTTACAAAATGATCATGTCATAGCATATAAAAGTAGAAAACTTAAGTTACATGAGTTAAATTATGCTCCACATGATTTAGAGCGTGCTGCCATAGTACATACACTTCAAGTTTGGAGGCATTATTTACTTGGTAAACCTTTTGAATTGAAAAATGATCATCTTGGGCTGAAATATATTTTCACTCATCCTAATCTGAATGCAAGACAATGAAGGTGGTTAGAGTTTTTGTCTCAATATGATTTTGATATAAGTTACATCAAAGGAAAGGAGAATAGAGTAGCAGATGCTCTAAGTTGTAGGAAGCACATTTCTGCTCTTATAACATTAAGAACTCAGTTTAAAGATGAGGTGAAAAGTGCATTGGAATCTGATTTATACTTTCAGCAAGTGAAAATAGTGCTTGCTGCAGATCCAAAAGATGAAAGGTATTCAGGTTTTCATTTCGACAATGAAGGAATCTTACATTATGAAAATAGAGTATACGTACCTTTGCTTAATGATTTGAGAAAGAAATTGTTAGCTGAATTTCATAATTCACCCTTTTCTGGACACCCGGGTATTACTAAAATGCTTGCTGATCTAAAACAACAATATTTCTGGAAAGGAATGAAAAAGGATGTTGTTAATTTTGTGACTCATTGTCTTGAATGTCAGTGGGTGAAAGCGGAACATATGCACCCAGCTGGTTTATTATATCCCCATAGCGTACCACAGTACAAATGGCAAGTAATAAGTATGGATTTTGTACAAGGGCTACCTATGTCAAGAAATAAACATGATGTTATTTTGGTAGTTGTTGATAAACTAACAAAAGTAGCTCATTTTATTGCTAGAAATCTAAAGGATGATTCTCCTATGTTAGCTAAAAGATTTGTACATGAAATTTTCAAATTACATGGAGTACCTGAATTGATAATATCATATAGGGATCCTAGAATGATGTCAAGTTTTTGGCAAACACTTAATGCAGCTCTTGGAACTAAACTGAATTTTAGTTTTGCGTATCATCCAGGAAATGGATGGATAGACTGAAAGAGTAAATCAAGTGTTAGAAGATGTGTTACGGATGTATTACATGGACCAACAGTATAAATGGGAAGAGTATCTCCCATTAGTTGAATTTGCATACAACAATACATATCACACTTCTCTTAAGATGGCACCTTTCAAGGCACTTTATGGAAGAAAATGCAGAACCCTTGTTAGTTGGGATAGCATTGAGGATAGAGAGGTAATTGGGCCTGAAATCCTTACAGAAATGGAACAACAAGTTAAAATGATTTGTGAACACTTGAAAGAAGCAGCAGATAGACAAAAGAGTTATGCTGATTTAAAGTGGGTTGACCAGAAATTTGAACTTGGTGAAAAGGTTTTTCTTCATGTTAAACCAAGAAAGAGTTATATAACTTTTGGCAAGGCTGCCAAGTTATCACCTCGTTTTGTGGGACCTTTTGAAATTGTTGAAGTAATCAATCTCGTAGCTTATCGATTATCATTACCACCTGCTTTGTCACAAATGCATGATGTTTTCCATATTTCTTTGCTTAAGAAATACGTTTCAAATTTGTCACATGTGTTAAATTGGAATTCCTTGCAGGTCCAAGACCAGGAATAATCGTGGTTAAACCCACTCGAGTGCTAGAAACTCACCAATTGCACCTAATAAATCATGAAATATGGTAATGTAAGGTCCAGTGGGACCAGTTTAACGAAGAAAGTGCAACTTGGGAAAATCTGGAAGATATGAAAACTGCTTTTCCCTTTCTTTTTGAACAAAATTGAATCTGTTGACTGATAAAAAAATTGTGAATTTATCTTTTACATGACATTAAGTAAGCCAGTTTTGGGGCAAAAATTTATTCAAGTTGAATAAATAGTAACATAATACTGATTTCTGGAACTATTTAAAGTTTGAAATAGTTGATTTGATAAGTAAGTGAAAGAACTGACTGACCTAAAAGTAAAAAAGTTGTAATCATCGAGATGATGATTATTTTAGGATGGAAACATGTAACACCCTAAACTATTGTTACTTTCTCCTTTGCATTCAAGTGTTGATATGTGATTTTCCCATATGAGGATATGTTCTTTTGGTTTCAGGAAGTCATGCTTGATTTGGTTATGTCTTTTCTACTCTTAAGATCTTTGATTGAACTAGAATATGCTTGGATTCTTTTTCTTTCATCCCTTGCATATGAGTGTAATCTGATTTCTGGGAGATTGTAGACTTATCTATCTCTATGACTCATCCTTGGATCAATTGCATTGATCCAAGGAATGTTTTAATTATATTCGGGATGAACAATTATGTATTGACATTTCATGAATTATTAAGTCTGACTGAACTTAGAATGTACAAGTTCTTTTAAACCTCCTTCATATAAAAATATTTCCGTAGAGGAAAGTTTTGTTGGATTCTAGAAATTAATCCTGGCAGATCATTGCAATCGGAATCTGGTTTTAGTCATTTTAGCATCAGAAAGGACCTGGACCTTAAGCCAGGTAAGATGTGTAAGTTTTCCATCTAAAGCTAATTTACTTGATGCAAATCCAGAATCTGATCTGGGAACGTTATATTCTGTTTGAATTCTGTATACTGATTTAGCCTATCTAGTGGACCTAAACTAGAATCAAGTAAGGTTATTAGTTTTAAACCTAAACTATAACCTATTGTTGTGAAGGTTAGTTAATCTAACCTAGTCCTAAACTATGTACTTGATATTCCTAAGGGTTATCTAAACCTAATACTAAGGTAGGTGACTAATGTGTTTTTTTATTTCGTGGATGGGTTGTTGGTATACTCTGTGAAACTTGATTGTTTAAGTTGCATGATTTGGAAACATTGTATGTGGTTTAAGTATGTACCTTCTCTTTAGAAGGGGTTTGAATGTTTTTAAGTTTGCAGGTACTGTGAGTAAGGAAGTATATGGTTTAGTTGTTTGTTTTTGTGAATAACCATGAGTATTAGCAATACGGTTATGCACAGGAGGAAAAGTACTTGGATGAGTTTTGTTTCTCTGGTAAATTCATGGTTGATCTTAGAAAAACATTGATGAGAAGTTATGTTTAATATTTTTTTGGATAGATAAGACTATGTTTAATGTTACCTTTGAGATGATTGTGAAATCTAGTTCTTAAGGCCGCAATAAATGATGTTGGAAACTCTTTTCGAATCGACTTAAAAATCGACAAGTTTTTATCAATGTCCAATTATTACATGCCCTTTTGAAGTTGTAATTAGGGTTGTAATGTTTTGAATGCAACTGAAAGATCTATTTTATTCTGGATTTATAATGCATAATTCTTTACTATGAAATGAATAGTATGGATTTTGGGTATTGTTGAATCTGTATTTAAAATACGATTATTAATATTATATATGCATTTTTGTTTTGTGTCTTGAAATAAAATAACAACCGAATAGTGCAAGGTTCAAATGATTGATCTTTGATTATTTGGAAAATGAGGGTAATGTGCGATTACCTAAATGACTTTAAACTTGAATGGTTCAAGTCATTGAAGAAATGTAATCTGTATTATTTGGATCAGGATTATAGTCTGAGTTTTGATCATTTTGTAATGTTTTATGTTAAAAGTTGTTATTGGCTTTTGTTGGATGTATAGTTGTAGATCCCGTAGGGATCTATTGGAAAACCCTTAAGATGGCTCTACCTGACTTGAGCTAATGGGTGAACTTAAGTGTTAGAACTACTCGTCTTCTCCTTCCTTGATTGGACTAATGAATGTTTATTACTTCTTGGAAGTTGATGTCATTCTGAACTCGATTACAATAGTGTTTTGATCTTCTCTGTTTTCTCCCTCTGAGCTGAAAAGGAAAATTGTAAAAGGGTTTTAAAAATAAGAAAGTTTTAATACTCTTTTCTTTTGAATGATAGTGTGCTCTCCCTTAGAATTCTATAAGGAACTCAAACAAAGTATGGTTATGGGATGACAGGACTGTTAAATTAAGTGGAAAGAAATAGTAAGAGGAGAGATCTTAACCTGGAAGACTCCTTTCGTTTCATAGCAGTGTTAAGATCTTGTTTTAGAATTATTGTTTGCTATTCTCTTGCAAAAAGGGAATTCAGTAGTTAATGTCTTGCATACTTATCATTGATTGAAAATCAAGTATAATAAGGTAAAGGACAGTTTGGTAGGTGAACTTGCAAGTGGCAGTAATCCATTCTTTTTGTTTAAATTGCTTTTATATGAACCTGTTGGATGAATACCTTAAATGGTTTAGTTTTTAAATAGGAGTTGATCAAATCATGATATACATTGTTTCAGCTTTTTCAGATGGTTAGGTACTTAAGATACAGAATGTCCCTTCTTACTTTCTTGCATGAAATGAGATGATTCATCCGAAATAGATTAAGTTGAAATTATGCCTGTAACTTAAGTTATGATATAAAGTTGTATTATAATTGGTAGGAAGAAAACCAGAGTGTATCATGATTTGGGATTGTGAAGTAATTGTTGGATTCAATTAAACTTTAAATTTAGGACAAGCAGAATAGATTATTCCTTCTGTCCATTTTGTTTTTAACAGTGTACTAAGACTATTATATTGACTTCACTTTAAATTGAGGGTATGAAGTAATTGATGTCATTATAATAGGGTTGTTTAATTGAAACAATTAGTGGAATGCAATTGTTTTAATGATTAGTGCTTATCATGCTCAATTCATTGAATTGACCCATTCTAGAAATTTTTGTAGATGGTCTTCGTAAGTGATAAAGGCAGACAAAATATGATATGATGCATTGGATGTTCTAAATTGGTTCTTATGAAGAATTTTTATTTGATTCCCAAAATGTATTGTGAAAGAAAGTTACCTCTTTTGTTTGAAGGCTATTGTCTTAAAGTATGTTGAAGTGCATAAGGTGTAATTGTATGGGTTTGGAAATGAAGGAATGAAATAGTGAGATATTACCTATGTGGATTGTGTAACTTATTTTGTTGGGATGATCTTCTTATTATCTATATGAATGAGTGTGCATTCTTATTGTTCTATACAATGGAATCTTGATGAATTTCTTAAGTAAGCCATAGCTAATTATATGGCTGAATACTACATTCTTGATTAGTGATTCTTTATAACTTATGATTGTGATTAAAAACTGTAAATAAGATCACTGCATTTTTAGGGAACATTGAGAGTGGGTTATGCCCTAAAATGTAACTATAAGAAGAAGAGGAATTTCCCTCTTGTATGCATCAAATATAAAAGGAATATATGGTTATAAATCACTAAGACTTAACAGTATTAAGTCTGATATGTCTCAGCCTATTAGGTTGATACATTTCCTTCATTGGATAAGTTATTTTTAAATAACAAAACTTAGATTGTTGTTGTATTTTTTTTGGATAAAAGGTTGTTAGGTCCCAACCGACAACCAGGAAGCAATCCTAATTACATAGAGGTAACTAAAGAGTGTTGGACTCGGGGTTAGGGAAGGCTACCAAAATATGTAGTCCTGTAACCCAAATATAACTTAACGTAAGTAAAATTCTTGGAGGTATGTACATCTTTCGAGGTTGTTCCATAGGATGTTGACACACGTCAATTGCAAGGTTGTACCTTTGAGAAGATTAGGATCTTCTCGAGGATAAAACAATGCAGATGACATGTGGCAACACCCTTTTGCATTGATTGTTAAGATTTACACACCTGGAACTTGATTAATATTTCTCTTCGAGACTAGTTAGGACCATAATTAGGTTATGAGGAAGCCATTTGAGACTCAGGGTACCTTGGCACACGGGGTTAACTTTGGTTGACCCAGTATGCCAATTTACCCTTAGTCTTTAAGAGCCTCTTCATATCATGAACTATGATGTTAATCGAACTAGAGTGAAACCTTGGATCAAGGGGGACTGACAGAAGTTAGTATAAGACGTTCTTTATAACAATAGAGTGGGGTGAAGGATGTATTTCGGATTGATGAGTATGCCATCAAGGAATAAGTAATATGAACAGTATGTTATAAATCTTTGGCCAAAGTATCACAAGCTACTAATTGCGTTGTCCTATGTCACCTAGTCTAAGGATCATGATGCTGATGAATAGTGGTAACAATTATTCAGATAGGTTCCTTGGGTAGATCACTCAGAACCCGGAATGGGGTAAGAGAACCATGAATATGAAGTATTCAGTAGAAAACTCCAAGCTCAAAGTTACACATGAATAGATCGGTAGTTCACCGAGTCATTACAGCTGCATATGGTTATCTGTTATAAGAATGATTGTTATGATATGTGTGCTCTAAATTATGTATTTAGAACAGAGAACATTAATCATGCAAAAAAAAAATTTTCCTTGTTTCTAAAGTATTAAAATGGGAATGTTAAAAAGAAGAAGTTGCACCTCCCTTCCCACCAAAAATAATTGCAAAGCTTGTTGAACCCAACCTACCACTCCTCTTTCTTTCCCAAGTCCATGTTTGGAAGACACTCAAGAATCTAGTCAAGGAAAATGAGAAGAGGAGTCCAATAGAAAAGAAATAATTGGCAATCTGAAGAGTTGGGCTACCAAATTTGGGTTTATAAAGATCCCCTTGATGGTCAAGCTAATAGAGGAGGTCAATATTGAAGAACCAGTGGTGGCTAGGGCCGATTTTCCAGTAGAAGAAGAGCAAGAACAAGAGGAGGAACAATCAATCCTAAGCCCCATTAAAGAGGAGCGGCCTGGGAGAGATCAAATCAGTGTTGAGGCCACTTAATGAAGAAGACATCATTGAAGATATTTTGCTTTCATTTCAAGGGCCTGATTTGATTGATGAACCCATGATGGAGGAGGACCATATAGTTTCAGAGGCTCCAAGTGCAGATTAGGCTACGGGGAACCTTTAGTTATTCCTCCCACTTCATCCCCTTCAAGCTATGATGTTTAGGAAGAGTTTGAGATTTCAAACTTCATGTTTGAGAGTGAAGGAAACCATGGTGAGTAAGTTGTAGATCAAGAGGACACCATGAGGGAGGTTGAGCACCTACAGGATGACCGCAAGGAGGTAGATTATCTATTTGACTCGGAGGATTGTCTTGATGGAAGGGAACCCATGGAGATCACATCATTTTTTCCTCCATATCTCACATCCCAAGCACATGAGCCTGCTGCCATGGAGGAGAACATTTAAGAACAACAACCTGCACTTCATAACATGCCATCTAGAACCAAGATTGGAAGACATGGCTCTCCCATTTTCTTCACATGAGGAGGAAGAGAAAAAGTAGTAAGATGTCATCATCTCTCTCACACCATCTAGTCAAGAAGGTCCACAAGAAGAATCCATTTTTGGAGTTGAATTTCAAAGAAATGGGCACATCCAAAGGATCAGAATTTGCTCAATCAGGTACTTGGCTTCATTGGAGCCAAAGGAGAAACCAAAACTAGTCATACCTACTCCAGGGCATGAGGAGGAGCATCAAAGTACCAAGGGTCATCATCAACACATCTAGAAGTCTGATGCAAGTCAAATTAAGGAGGTATTTTCCATTAATGTTGATACCTTGATGATTTGGGTGGAGGACCAGCTTATTGTCATTTTTTATCTCATACAACCAGCCATGTTCAAGTGCAAATCAGTTGCATGCCTACCATTTTTGAGGAAGGGAAACTATTTCTCCCTTCCGGTTGCAAGTTTTGTTTGAGCTCCCTTTTCTCTTCGTTAGAGTAGTGTAGGTAGGTTTGTTTATAGCGGAAGAAGTGCTTTTCACACTCTGCATACCCCACTTGGGGTATGTATGATTTTAAATTTGTACATAGTTTTTGGTGTTGTTGTTTTACTCTTTGCAGTCCATTTCAGTTGGATTCTAGTGAAGTTAAACTTCAAGTTTCAACGGGTTTCTAAGTGGCTCATGGATTAGATCTTCAAAATTTCAGATCGGTTTTTGTTTATCGGAAGAATCCATGCCCAATGGATACTTCAAGGCCACTGCAGTATCTTCATTAAGGGAAGATGTCCCCATGAGTCACCAAATTGTTATCCCAAATTCACCCCCAGAAAATTTGGTCAAGAAAACCCCGCACATAGAGAAAATATGAAGGGAAAATGTTTTGGACCTACGAGCTCGCATTCTAGAATGAGGCAAATGAAAAAGTCAGCATTTGGGCCGAGTCAAAGCCAAAGCGAGGAATCGGAGAAAGGGGAAAAGATAAATTCTAAACCTACAAACTTGATTTTTCCCTAATTTGGTTGCCACATGTCCCACATTATCAAAAGGGGACCCATTTTTCAAGTTATTTTCTCGCCTCCTATATGGACCTGATACAAACTTCGAAGGGGAATATCTTTCGACTCAAGGCTCAAAATATTGCAAATATGACACCTTTGGAAAGATCTCGGCCTCACCTACACCATGGAGGTCTGAGACTTTAATTTTTGATGAGGTTAGGTAAAGGGAAATGGAGGAAACATATTTGGGACTTCAATGCGGGATCCATCTGCGTATCAACAACCAGATTGGATTTGATCTATTTCTGCCATTTCCTCTTCCTTCAAGACATTGAATCAAGGAATCATGCAAAGTAAAGATGGATTCGGGGCATATTTCATCAGAGGCATTAACAGTGGTGGTTGAGCTTCAACCTAATTTTCTTGCTTCTCTCTCTCTTCTTCTGTCTGATCAAATCTATAAATACAGGGGCATGATTCATTGTAAAAGTTGTTGTTCATTCTTCTTCTCTGCCTCCCCTTTTCTTTTCTTCCCCAAGGTCGAAAATGGAGTCCGAACCTCCTTTCATAGCCCCGTGATGGAATTATCTTACCTCTTGCCCACTAACGATGTACTCTGTGAACTTTTGGAGCAATAAATTTTGTTTTGTGATGCATCTGTCCATATTTTGTTTATTTTATTGTCTCTCCTCACCTCTCATCATTACAGGGTATACTATGCATATTCCGATTTTTTGCAGTCCTAGGAGCTATGTTTAATGGGTTTTGAAGTGGTGTTCTGTGTGAAATCTATCTCTGGTTTGTGGTGCATCTTGTCCACCCTCTCCTATGCTCACCTCTCTCCACTTCAGGTAGTTGAGATTGTTACTAGCATTCCCCTTTTCTTGGTGCTATCACCTTGTTAGTGTAGGATTTCCCTCTTTATGCATTTTCTCTCTCCTGTCTCCTTGGCATTGTTAGGATAGTTGTAGTTAGATGCCATTTCTGCATTAGGAGTAGTTTAGTATTAGGATCAGGAAGAAGAAACCGGATTTCTCCAGAGGGCCATCTCAAGTCCGCAAGTCCCACAACTTGAGAGATAGTCCAATGTTATGCAAATAACACCAAATGACTCTGCGTTAGCAAAGTAGATTCATAACTCATTTGGGGGTGTTGTGATTTCACACTAACATTACTTCACCATTTCTACATCCACATTTTTGGCCTTATGAATATTCATGCAACTATACCTATAAATCAAAATAGGAAATTTATTCCCACTTTGTGGCACTTGTTCGAATTCAATGATAATCCAACAACTTCCAAACCAACTCCGGTGAGTACCCATTTATCAATAGGGCACCTTGGCATTTTTGGGAGCACCTATGAAGCTGGAATCGAATATAGGTAAATGTAGGAAGCTAAAGGTAGATGGCTCCCAATTCACGTACCTCTTTGAAAGCTTTTTTCAGAAATCCTCCGATCATACTCCTTATCAAAATGGTAGAGGATAATAACAAAGAAAGTGTCATTGACCCTGCAAAAATGTCTACTTCCCTCATCTAGCATGAGTGATGATAAAATTCAAAAATTTGAGAAGTGATGCGAATGCCTTTAGTATTCAACCCAGTAAAATCTCCCATAGGGGTAGCAGCATAAACCAAATAGGATGTCATGTAGAAAACCCAATATTAATGGCAAAAACTTGGTCCATATAGAACTAGGTGAAGAATTAATTGCGTGAAAGACTCCAAAATTCGAAGTCCAAAACTTCGAAAGTCCGAAATTTCGGACTTCGGGGTTTTGGACTTGAGAGATTTGGAGATGTAAAATGTGATTTGGTAATAAAGATTTTTGAAACCCAAAAGCCCGAAAGTCTGAAATTTTAGACTTTCGGGCTTTATTTCGGAAGTCCAAAAGGAAATTAACCAAATGTGTGAACAAAAGTTCAAGCTAGCAATCACGAAAGTCTAAAATTTTTGACTTTGGGTTTTGACTTCTAAAATTTTAAGAGATATTTTCAAAAGCTGTGACATAGAGTCTCCGAAACCCAAAAGCTTGAAAGTCTAAAATTTTGGACTTTTGAGATTTTAGACTTGAGAGATCTGGATCCAAAAAATTTCCAATTGTTAAGTGAAAAACTCCAAAACCGAAAGCGCGATAGTATGAAATTTCAAACATTCTACTTTTTGGTCTTGAAGTTTGAAAACACAATTTCCAATTCGTGCCATTCAACTCTAAAAGAGAAAATCTCTAAAATTCAAAATCCAATTTTTTGATATTTAGGACTTGGAGAATTTTCAATTTACATTGTATAATTCCTTCATAGAAAATATTTTTCCAAAGAATTTTCAATTTACTACTCGACATCTATTTCACAAGGTAGATTAAAACGTTAACACTAACCATGTGATTGTGTAAGAAGTTTTGAATCTAGATGTCTCCTTAATTATGTTCTCTAAAATAATACATGACACAAGAGTATATTTGGAATATGAAATATATGTTCTTCAAGAGATCTCAAAGAAAATACAAAGTAGGTACACCAAGACAATTAGAATGTTAAAGATTCCCTATAATTATTACATAGAAATAGGAACTTCATGTCTCACAATTAGTGAACAAGCTATCCACTGACAAAATGAGGTACTTGCAACTCTAGGAGATTCATTTGCATCTGCTACACATACAACACCAGTAACATGTTTTTCTTGCTTCCAGTAACATGTTTTTCTATTTCAGATTTATGATGGATGACCCGGAAGGAGTCTTAGAAGAAATAATTTCCAAGTCGGAGTGCATTGTAAGCAATATTAATTTCATAGATTGATTCAATTTGTTTTCTACTAATGTATTATTTTTAATTCATATAGGAGAAAGAAATTGGCAGCCAATCATCATTACATGCGTGCCTTGAGCTTCCACATTCCTTGCATTCCGATCCCGAGGAGGAGGTACCGAAACTGGTAAGCACACTTTGATATTTTCAAGGATGATTGTGTATTCTAGTTGATTTGATAACATTTGTAAGGCTTATAACCACGTGATTCCTTCTTTGATGACAGTTTGTTGGTGAGTACAAGATTTTCAACATGGGTATTGGTAAACGAGATACCCATAATTGTTTGCTTTACCCATGCACCACATTTTCGATGATGGTATCCATCTATTTGGGTCACTAGACAAGCTCAACACTCATCGACATAAGATTCATGGTAGACCACCTATTCCAAGGAGACCTCTAATTCGTCTAGGTAGTGGGAAAATAAATCCAAGAGGAAGGGCCTAACATTGAAGAAAACACAACAGAGGTCAATAGACCAGATTGTAAAAAACAAAAGTTTTAACAAGAGGCATAGACTAGAAGCGACATGGATGACCAAAGAAAATATCTCAGAATTTTCTAAATTGAGTAAGAAAGCCTTAAAGGATATCAATCAATCAGATGCGTGCATATGATTCGCCTCAAAATATTTTCCCGAGAAGGGAATTTTCAATAAAGAGGTGGGTATATTGTCAGATAATGAAGGAAGAAAGGAGGAGGGTGGAAGGAGGTGATATAGGCAATTATGAACATCAGGTGAGATGCAAACTGTTGAATTTTTTACATGTCCTTAAATATAAGGTGATTTTTAACGAATAAATTAATTTTATCCATAGAAAGCCTCATCGAAAACTGATATACTCGATCCAAACACCCATTCTAGTGAGGACAACAACCTCACATTGAAGGAGTACCTTTCATGGAAAGGGAATATGGTTTTCGTGGGGGAAAAACATAAAAGAGGGGATGAGATGCTTTAGGTAAGAAAACTTAATTAATTTTCCCCTACATACTACTAATTTACTTCTAATTAGCGCTTACGTGGTTTTAATATTGGTTATCATTCCTATATAGGAGGATGTTGTGTATGAAGCACCACAACAAACAATTGTTTTAGAGTTGATGATGATGATGGAAGTGATGGTGATGCACCGGTGTCTAAGAGTGATTATTATTCTCAATCCACATAGGACTATGATTGTTGTTGGGAATTTGGGACTATGGAATAGTGCTATGATTTAATAACAAACCAAATCATGCACACAAGATCTAAAAAATTCCCCAAAATCTATAGCAGTGGAAGTATAAACTAGAATAATCCAAATCAAGACAAAGTACACACACATAACATAACATGTACCGTGGTTCACCCAATGTGGGCTATGTCCACCAAAGATAGAGATCTCATATATATAATATAACAAGAGTACAATGCATCTCTCTAAGAGTATCTCCTCTCCTCCATATCTCTAAATGGATCTCCATAAGTGCACTACAACTATGCCTCCAAACACCACCAACAGATCTCACATAACCAAGAACTACTACATCTCTGAACTGCTACCAAGTTCTTTATGGATCTGCAAATAAGACCTCTCACATGGGTCTACCATATGTGAAACTATAACTATGCACCAAGAAGTAAGTTTGTCTCTCCATCACAACACAACATGTGTAAACATGAAGACAACCTCCTCTACAATATCTAGATCTACATGGATCAACAATACAATATGACCTCATGGATCTAGAATACAAGACTAGATCTGCGCATAGATCTATAATACAAGATATCACCAATATGTGGATCTACAAGAAGAAAGTCTATGTGTTTTACTTATACTATGCAAGCCATTATAATGAGATAATAACTATACAAAGAAAATACAGTAGAAGACGTTACCCTCTTCTCACCATTTAGATGTACTTGTTATTTCCTTCTATCCATATCCTCTCCATGGAGACTTTGTCTTCATGTAACCTATTCTTTCTTTCTCTTCTTCTTCTTCGTCTTCATCCTCTCAATCTAGGAGAATCAAGGATCTAATTCAATCCTTCTCTTCCCCCTTTTCTTTAAACCCTAGCTTTCATGCTTATATAGGTGTATATAAACTTAGGGCACTTAGCCATGCAATTGCATCCAATAAATCTACTTTAATGCTAAAAATAGATTTAATTCCTGAGAGTTAATTAAAACATCATTGCGCTGTAACCGGATCCGATTAGCCTTAACCGCGGCCGGCTCCTACCTTACTCGGCCATGTCGGTCCTACGACCGATGATGGTTCTAGGTGACGAGATGTCGGTTCGCCCTTGACCGATGATGGTTTCGTATTTTCTATCAAGTTTCCATTGCATGCTTCAGTGAAGCTATTTATCTCCACAACCTAACAATTTTCATGGCGGTGACATTGTTAAGTTGTCAGCTGATGGTTTATGGCTGCTAAATGATGCATTATCTCTATCGAGTGGGAATACGTTTTCAGGGTGATCTAACCCCAAATAATTGTTGTGTTGTGAGCATTTGGAGGGCAAGACTAAGAAAGATACACTTGTAAAGACATATAGATAAAGATACATTCTGGTTCATGGAGTATATGAGCATAGATTCCTCCACAACCAATGTACATGACTCATTTGATTATTTTATATGTAGCTTCGTATTTCAAAAATGATTTTGTATTTTCATCTCGATTATGTTAAATATGTTGTAATTTCCTTTAAGGATCAAGATGAACAGGAGTTGACATCAAAACCGGTGCGAGATATTTCTTGGTGGTAATAGGTGCTTTGTATGTTGAGAAGTAAAACATACTTTATTAATGTACATGTCATAATTTTATCATTTGACCACTTTGTTGACATTGAAAATTTTCAAATGTAGATGTCTTCATGGGATATCAAGAATGCCCAGGCTCATTTCTTAGTCAAATTCATGTTTTTCTCCTTCATAAGGAGTTTTCTTGCCATGGCTTGAGCATGGATATTACAATATGTAGTTGGGCATTGTATTTTTGATATAAAACGAAACATTGTATTTTTTATTATATGTAATGATACAAATTAGTTGCATATGATGGTTTAATATATATTTGTACAATGATAAATTTTATTTGATTTTCTCGTGTATGTGCTTCATTTATACAAAGTGTATTCCTAACAATTATTTTATTTATGCACATTGTAAGTAATGTTGCGGTGTTCAATCCCTTACAATTAATGAGGTTGCCTTATGCTTTTGATGATTACATGATGCATAGATGTTGACATGTATGTATTTTTCATGATGCAATATATGAGATGTTATGAAGCCATGTAATGGTTTCCACATGTAATCACTTATGTTGACATATTTAAGTTTTTTATTTATTACATATTACAGATTTGTAGTGATCATGTTCACATGTTCCTTTTTGTGATAATATTTCATGGGGAATGGTGCATCATGTGACTAGTTTGTTTTCCCTCCACTTCTCTCACTTTTTTGTTTCGTGTATTTAGGAAGCTCACTCTTCACTTCAAATGATCAACGATGACTACTGACCATGCATCGAGAAAGAAGAAGAGGGCCAAGGAGGTCTGTAAAAATTCCACAAACCCGTCGAAGAATGATGGAGGAGGTACAAAGTCATGCTTTTTTTTTTTCTTCTACATGATGTACATAGAGTATTATCATTTGAATGCATGGATTATGCAATAGTTCACCATCTCTTAATTCACTTTTCCTTTTATATTTTCAGGGATGGTTGTGGATGTTGATGAGAAGGAATTAGTGAAAGTAGGTGTACATAGAATATATTCTTGTGAAGATGAAATTTGATCACAATGTAACGCATGCAGAACATCCGGCTTTAAGAATCTCATTGGCACATTGTTGAAATTACAAGGAAAACTAGTGATAGATTGGAAAGTGTCATAGCTGAGAAGAAAAATGTCTTGGAGACTCTCACTGTGGAGAACAATGAGTTACAAAATACAATTTGTGTAATTAGGGGTGAGAAATTGGAACTTGAAAATAAGTATGCTGCCCTAAAAACTTCCAATGCATATAAAAGCACTCCGTGATTGTAGGGTAGACATAGTGAAGGCCCTAAACGTTAGGTACAATGGCATGAGTGATGTCTATGAAGAAGAGTTGCAACACTGAAAGATAGAGTTTGAGAATTTGAGTGGGAAAGTATGACAACTAAGTATGGGTGGATGTGGTGTTTTTGATAGGACACACCATGTTTAGTTGGTTGAAATGAAACCAAAAATGTAAATAATAATAATAGGACACACCATGTTTATATTTATAGATCACAATAAAGTATATATGATTTTATAAATATGTTGAATACTCTTGGATCATAATAAATGTAAAGTATATGATGTGAATCTTTGTTGGATCATAAGAAAGTAAAGTATATGCATGTGAATATTGTTGGATCATGATTTTATATATATGTGTAAAGTAAATGTATGTGAATACTTTTGTTGGATCATAATAAAGTAAATTATATATGATGAATACTATTGGATCATAATAAATTAAATTAATGTTAGTCATTATTTTGCATTCTAATTAGCTAATGGACTTCCTCATCATTTTTACTTTCAAGTTTTAGACTCAGATTTGCCATATTGTGCCTAAAAACTCAAACCCTAGTTTAAAGATCACAGAGACCCAAGAATTAATATTTCATCACCATTTGAGTTTGAAGAAATATCAAGGCCTTAAATCACTTTACGAAGGTTTGCACAAAAATTCAGTTACTCTTTTCCTCACCAAGTAGCTTTTGGACAATGGGAACACATGATTTCTCCTTCAATTACTTTGCTCTATGTCTAAAATCGGGGTTTCTTTATTTTAGTAACAACTTATTCAAACCATAGAGATTGATCACTCTATTAAAGACTTGACAAGTATTCTACACACCTCAGATCCCTCCTTGAGTACATTTATAGAGCATACTAATCCTGAAAAATGGGCTTATCCTTCTTGTACTACTACTTGTGTTTTACATGATTCCTAATATCAGTCTTCTTGTTAGGAAAATGGTAGATATTATCCTCTTGATGGCAACAAAAATTCATCTAAATAAATACAAATAACCTTTCTCAGACCCTCACTTCACCAATCCACTTGTTCAAGTTATGAACTGCAATATTGTACCAACACACCGTGCGATCTTGATTACAATCATTCATACATTATAACACTACCCTATTTGAGACAATACCAACACAGTATGAATGATTCCTTGAAAAATTTCAATACAACTAAATATTTACACCCTTACATCACTTGATGTATCTTGTGATATTTCCTAAAACACATGCATACCAATATCAAACATTGTATCATGAAGAATTGCAACAATGAGATTAAATACAAAATAATATTTCTTGCTTATTCTTGTGCTTGGAGCTCTAATGCTTTCATCTATTGATTGATCAATGACTTGAATTAGTTACAAAAAAATTCTTATACCTCCATAACTCGAATAAATTAGTGTTCATTAAGAGTGTGTAAGCATCTACACACCCCAAAAAGATATTTATTCACAATAAATAAATGTTCATTAAGAATGTGTAAGCATCTATGTACTCATTTGACATCCTTATTTCCATCATTGTTGTACATTATGTGAGTGAATGATCGAGCATATAAACATATAATTTTTAGTTTATATATGTTGATTTGAGTAGCTGGTTATTAAAATTTAGTATTTTAGCATTGATTTCTAGTTATATTAGATGTATGATCTATTAGTAAATGTGATATGATTATTAGTAATAGACACATGGTTTCTGAGATCTCACACACATAACTACACACTTTTATAACCTTGAGTTTCCACAAGACAAATTTCTACCTCAATATAACAATGAAGTTCAATAATCAATAGACTAACTCTACATATGCAATAAAATGATAAATAAATACACTAAGAAACATGATAGTTCAGGTATTAATCTTAGATCCCAATCAAGTTTTCTCAAAAAGGAGGGTATGTCTTCTTGTCAAACAAAATATTTTCTCTTCATCAAAAACTGTCTCCTATCCTGATGATGGGTCATGCATTTGGATACAAAACATTGAGGTATATGGATTATTTGCAAAATAGGTGTCTCCATAAGATTTTGTATTAATATATAATATTGCTATAAAGTGGGAAGTTGAAAGAAATCATATAAATATTCCATATCCACAAAAGAAAAAAGTATACCAATATGAATTGAGGAGATCCAATTACATTAAATAAGTACTAGGAATATGAGACCCAAATTCATGAAAATTATATAAACATGAACCACTTAAGAAATGTAAAAACAAGACAGTGACTTGAAACCTATAGATGATCATTAGCCAACAAGAACCGATAAACTATTACTCTACAAAAAGAAGCCTAATAAGGATGAGATAGAGGTTGGAAATCATTAGGAGGGTTTGAATGTACCTATAAAATAAAGATTGAGAGTTTTGAGGGGACAACTGTGTATTTTTTTATTTGATTCTTAACATCGGTGCTTAATAGACCGTAGAGTACAATGTAGTTTAGAGAAGACTAAGCGGTGAGATAAAAGACTTGGAGGTTGAATCAAGTGAAGGAGTACGCATAAATCTTACTTACTAGTTCCTCTATATTATTTAAGGGGAATCAAAGAAAAATATGGCTACAATCAGGAGTTGCTAGTAATAGTCCACCAAGAATCCTAATACTATACCTCAAAACCTAGTCAAGAAACTAGAAGATTCAAGCGAAGGAATTTTTCTAAGGAGTAGTTGGAAGTTTGCATACAAGATATAGAACATGATGGGTGTTTCCACAAGGTGTTATATTCTCAATGAAGACTTTATAGCTGAATATGTTCTTAGAAAACCACTTTATCAGTTCCATTTATTTCAGATCCATATTGCCTAATACCATTATCATAATTATTGGTCATGCATCCATTAGTTATGACATGATTTGAGAAAATGTCATTTGTCAAAATACCAATTTGACCTAAATGGATTGAAAATTCATCTCTCTTTTTATATCAACTCAAGTATTTTTTATATCAACTCAAGTCTTGTATAAATATTACAAGATCCAGAAAGGAAAGAAGACCAAAAGCCTCCTTTCATTACTTACCTTGTAAATGTAAAAGCCTCTGTGGATGACTCGGAACATGTGACTTGTGAACTGTGTTGAGCATGGTGTGTAGGACCACAAGTTAGAATATTATCATGTTGCTAGATAATTGAATAGATTCCCTATGGTTGTTAAATGTCATTTGATAATGGAACCTTGAATGGATTGTAGGTGTAAATGAGCTAAATCCACGAGACCTATGAATGTGCTTGATTTAGACAAAACTATGTGAGCATTTTAAGTAGCAAGAGGTAAAAAGGAGATTATTGAGAAATTGATGATGTATATGAATCCCATGTATGAGAATTCAAAGATATGCACATGAGTGACTTGACACAATAAAGGATTCACAATCACTTTTACATTGTAGATAGTGAACGGAATGCATTTTCCATGACCACCATAGTGAATTATAGTTTTGGGGCCAAAATTCTCTCTCCATCCACTGGGATTGTGTTGAAAAATGAAATGGATGATTTCTCCATACCAACATACATCTCTCTAGATAAGATTCCTCCTACTCCAGCAAAATTTATAGGCCCAATAAACGACCATTATCTTCAATGTCTCCTACCATTGTTGTCAAGGTATTTTCTATCATAAGTTGTCTTGTGCAAGCCTTATAACTATATAATGCTCTATAGATTTAATATATCCATTAGAAATCAATAGAAAATAACTATGGATCTTGGTGAGGCTTAAAATTTCCCTAAAAATATGGTAATGATATTTAAACTACCATATAGAATCTAAGAGATTTTATAGCCACTAGTTTGAAGTTTTGAAACAACTAGGTCCACCTGACTACCATAGCCAAAATATAAAATAGAGTACATCACATTTGATTGCAGTTGATCAACGTAAGAACATAAGACTACATGAATTCACGGTAAAAAATAGAGCATTGTTTTGAGTTACAAATTAAGATGATTCTAACCATCCTCAATAAGAATGTGCAATGAATGAATGATTTCAAGGAGTATCAAAAGGTCAGCTCTGTGTATGACAAATTGGTTGTAATGAATGCTCAATGATCAATCATTAAAGGTAAATCAAGGGTTTGTATCAATTGTTAGCATGCATTCTCAAAAACCCTACTTATTTAGGGTAAGATAGTAAGAAACGCGTTATTGGAGATATTCGAGAGCAAGGTAAAGCTTATTGTTAAGATTTTTGTATGAAGCATGTTATGATAGAGGTCAAGAATAAATTTCATACCAGTCCTAAACATGTATATAGAATTCTTTGCAAACCTCTTACCATACTTTATCTTTTCAACTGAGTAATGATGGATGAACATATGTGTAATATGTAATATGTAATCACAAAAAACACTTGAGACAATTTTATGAAGATCAAAAACTTAGTAATCATGCTCAAGACATTAGCACAAATCCTTATCAATGTGGAAAATTCCTTTATTAGATCAAGACATGGAAAATAGATATAAAATTTTCCTTCTAATGACATAAAACACTTTGACACACTCTTAGACACATATGACCAAGGTAATATAGAATTGACAATCCTCTTAACTCCATGAAAATTCTTATACACAGAATGATGCTTATACACAATATTTTCAAAATTTTTTAACAAGGCCACTATACAGTTTTCTCATAAACTTCTTGGAGCCCTTCTTTTCCTCTTGAATTCGAATATGGAAACCAAAAATAGTTACAAAAATATTATATGGAGAGCAAGATGCTCTTGCATCAGACATTCACTTACATACATCATACATACTTGTTGCTATGGAAAGATTTACAATATCCAACTACTATCTAACCTATAATGACACTCAAATACATCTTATGAATCATGATAAAATTCATTACACACACACACACACACACACACACACACACACACACACACACACACACACACATATATATAACCTATAATGACACATTTAAGATGCATTATCTCCATTATTTATGTCTCTATCACGTTTGGCTGCCCTATTTAGATCCTCATTCCACATTTTTGTTTGTGATTCTTAGGGGATTTGGAAACAAGGATTTCTCTTGTGACATGGTATGTTGTCTTCTTCAATTCATCAATTCTATGAAGTCTTTTTCTCTATGAAGGGTGTTTCCGTGGCCATCTTGCACTTGTTGGAAAGGTTGAGCCATTGGGTGTTGCAACCCAAGTGTATTTGATAATTCCCTACTCTTGACCTTGTTGTAAACATCTTCCATACACTTATCCAAGAAATATAGTGTCCCACTGTTGTTTGCTACTACGAGGAAATTCTCAAATAATTCATGAGCTCTCCTTCTACACGCTTCTAGTTCATCCTCTATCCCATCAAGCATGATCTATTAATACAAGACAAACATCATGTTACAAATGCCCTCATAAGTAAAATGGAAAATGATTACAAGTGGAATGATGACTTACATTATCAACCATATGTACATCCGATGAGTCTCCAATATCCATTTGAGCTTCACTTTCATTTGCATTTTCCAATCCATTTTCCATGCCATGCGTTATTAAAATAAAGGATGTCATATTCCAACAACAATGATCAAAGTATAAATGAAACTGCTTGTGACTAGAGTTTTGCCTTACATTATTAGCATCCAAAGTGAGCCTCCGCTGTCCATACCATCATCAGATTCATTTTCATTTTTCTAACCACTATGCAAAGCCTGTATTGAAAACAAATCAACCATTTGAGATTGGGAATTTAAAAAAACATGAAGAAAATTGAAGAGTGAAAAAATATACATTCACATCTAAATTGTTGTCATCGATGGAGTAGCTAACACCATCCCCTGTTTCATGAATGCCATTAACTCCTCATCTCTCTCACATCATCCCCACCTTAATTACATGTTTACATGTGTAGGATTTGGATGAAAATGGAAATTACATGTTTGGAATTTGCAAAGCATTTAACCCATGATATATTTTCAATTTTTTCAACTTTAAAGTTCCTATAAAAACCTCTATCTTTGCTCATTTGTAGCCATTAGTAGTATATGTAAACACTTGTGGTTAGTTGGTGTACTAACCAATCCACCCTTCAATGTGCAACAGTGTGAATTGTACACAAGAAACAATTTATAGATGTGAATGATAGGATTCAATGGCTGCATTGGTTTCTTTCCTGACATGTTTGAGGGTATGACAACACCTCAACCACATTGTAACTCTATAGATCCAAATATCCTCCCAATATTCAACAAATTTGGGCTGCGTGTAATGATACTTCTCTATGAAATTTATGGCTTCCTATTAGCCATCTCTTCATCAATACATTTGTGCATAATGTATCTAAATTCACTGAAAATCTCTCACCTCACATCATCTTCTCTTACTTTGGCTATCAAATTATTCAACCATGCACATCGTGTTAGTGCTCAAATTAGTCTCGCCCCATTAACCTTGAGATCCCTCAGTTTGTGGCCTCTGTTATGTTTTCTATCCCCCTGAGGCTAAAATGGTGGCTCTCCTACATTTTACGGTTTGACGGGTGTAATTTCCTGGTCAAAATTACTTCTCGACATCAGTTGAAAAGTGTCCCTTTCTGGTTGGATGCAGCTTTGTGGGGCACTTTAAAAGTTCTAAGGCTCACTTCAACACAAAACATGTCCATGTGGAGGCTTCCACTAGGCCTTCCCATACTTAGACTTTTCACACAACTTCCTAAAGGGGCCTAGGACACATGGAGGGACTGCACATGTTTGGGGACTAGCCCTTGAGTTTTATTTTGAAGCACTAAGAGGACACTTGGAGACTCTACCTGACCGAGACATGTGTTGAGCTCGTGTTTGTTTGGGGTCTCTACTTTTGGGACCATCTTAAAGTGCACCGTTGAGACATGTAACGGTGGGGAAATAGAGGTGTAGACCCATGGGGAAAATAAGGAACTTTTTGCCTTCGTAAAAAAGGGATAAATTTATAAGTTGAAGCGCAGTCTCACTGGGACCCACATTAGGACACATGTCAACCCCGTTTTTAGAGGGCAGAGGGGAGGAGAAAAATGTCAACATTTTACGTTTTCCAAAAATTATAAAATGTCAAAAGGTGCCCCAAACCTGTTTCCAATCACATTTTACCATATGGAGGGCTCAGATTAAAATTCAAAACAAAGGATCAAGCGGTAGCTATGCATTTCATTTGATTCTACCACCATTGAAGCTCCAGGATGTTTGGAGATGCATCTTTGCATCATTCTTCATCAATTTTTGGAAAATTTGTGTCGTTTGGGTCTGCAAGGTTCAATTGAATCAATTTGGGAGTTCAATTTGTAAATCTGAAGTACTTTTGAGATTGATTTTTTGCTCGGGCTCGTGCGAGAAAGCAAGATGCTAGATCCAAAAGTTACAGAGTAAAATTTCATAGGGAAAGGGATGAAATGATTAAAGGGACTCCTAAAAAGTTGTGGCATAATGTCCTAGTCATCATTCAAGGGCCCCAGAGACATGATCAACTCATAGTTGGTCCACCTAGCAGATTTCGGATCTGAATTTTGTTAAATGTCTTTGTCTGAAACAAATTGGTAGCAAGCAAAGGTCCCTTGAATATTCTTCTCTTTTGAGGGGAAAAGGTGATGCAGGTGCCAAGGGTGAAGAATATGCCTCCAGTTAAAACAATGATGTAAATATTTGCAATGATTCACCTTTTTGAAAACACCTGGCAACCTTTTTACGAGTCTGTTGAATGTCACTTTCTGTAAATCATGATCCGATATGTGCAACAAAGGTGCTTGAATATTCCTCTTTTGGGGGAAATTGGATGTAAAGGGTGTATTATAAATGTGATGAGATTACTCTTGCAAAAGGTCGGGAGTTCATTTTCACGAGAAAATTTTGAGAAAATCTCATCCTCTGAGAAAACTTTCTAAGAAACCAAGTTAACTTCCTCTGTGTTATATTTTCATTCATGTTGAGTTGGTTACAAGTGTATAGCCATCAAAAAGATCTGAGATTGTTTAAATAACTCTCTCCTACTGATGAATATGATAAATTTTGAGTTAATCTGTGTTAAATGTCAGGAAAATTTTGTGTTTATTTCACTTTCAGAATGTCTGTAAGTAGTTTTTCTTGTTCCTATTGCAATCTTGTATCAAAATATCTTTGAATCACAAAAACCTCAATCCTTGTGATAGTTCAGTGGCATCTGTAATTTCATTTTTAGAAGAAATTTCATCTGGGAATGAAATAAACGATTTAAAATCACTTTTCTTTCATCTGTTGATGAGACTGTTTGTAAGCCTTTGGGTGTACCTCAGGTGTGACTTTTCTTAGATTTTTATGTTTTATTGGGTCTTCTAACTCAAGCCTTCATGCTAGAATATCAAAGATTGTGTGAAAAAGTGCATATCTAGGCCTCCATTGATGCATACCTTCTTGTTGAAGGAATGTTTTAACTATTTTGAAGTTTTCTTTTATTGAGTTCTCCATTTAGTGTGAAGTTTCTCAAGGATCTGGCAAAGTCCAATCTATCTTGTTGATCTCCACCTAATTTTTTTCAAATAACCAATCCTACCCCGAACTACCTGTCTTGCTCGTATATCCACAAAAGAACAAAATCCATTTGCTAAAGTATGCGAGAATAGATCGGGATTCCAAATATCTTGGTAACCTTAGCCTTGTATTGAAAACATCTCCATAACTGGAAGTGACAACTTGTGAGAGTCGATTTGGTGTGTTGATCATATTTTCCCCAAGGTTTTCACTATAAAATTTGTGAAAAGAAAGGTATCTATGTCTCCTTCGATAAAAGAGGTTACAAAATAGGTTCTCTTACCTTGGTTGAAAGGCACAACCTAAAATAGTTAGGATAAGATCACATCCTTTTAAGGTGCTACCCACTTCTTTCAAATCTTGAGTGCTAAAAAGTCAGATAGATTACTTCCCCGACTATAAAATGACATACATAATCATCTATCTACCTCTGAGTGTCTTGTCAAATCCATGATGTTGCTCACCTTTGAAGAAGATTAAATTCGGGTACCAACACGGTGTACTTGTCAGTGCATATGTACACACCTCACAGTCAAATGTTTCCCTGCATAGGACAAGCTAGTCAAACTTCACAACATAATCATTATAATTATGTTGTGCATATGAAACATAGAATACCTACTTTATTGCTTTGATCTCCGTCGCATCATCTACCATGAAGGAATTTATTTTCCATTCAATATTTTTCAAGTGTACTCTTTCTTTGAAGTAATTGCATCCATTGGGTGATGTCACTAGCACACGACCTAGACATAATTACCCATGCCACAAGAATCCCTTGGTGTTTGGAATCAAATACCAATAATGTGTACAATTAAAAATGCATGAAAATATATTACAAAATTCAACTTCTATGTTAAATAAATAAAGAGATTCAACTAGTAGTATTGCTAGTATTCAAATCATACCTTCATTCCATTCATTCTAAATGTTGAATCCATGGCCACTAAACTATCATTTCCATATCTCAATAACCAATCCAACTGAAGTGGGAGTTGGATGCCTAATATGAATGGGATTTTCCCATCCTCATCAGTACCTTCATTATTATATTCCTGATAGGAAAATCACTTCTCAAGTTTTGCTAGAGTCCACTCCCAAACACTTTCTGCATCATTAGGGTTAAACACATATTGCAGCTCCTTAATTTGGCGTTCTCTATTAAATATGTCATCCCTACTTAGGAAATCATCCCATTCTATTTCACCATTCAAAAATGTGAGCTTCTCATGCACCATCTCATGGTGCTTAAGGTGGATAGCATCGAAAGACATTCCTAACAAAAACAACTTATGAATCCACTCATTAAGTTGTGGGCTAATAAAAGGGCTGAAAAACATTTTTCCCTTTGAACTATTCATATTCCTAACCATGGAAATGATTTCCTTCACTATCAACATGTTCTACATGATTGTAGGTGAGAAATATTTGATCAAGTCTATTGACCATTCTTTGAGTGCTAAAATGACATTGACAACCACATCTAATATGATTTCAGCCAGTCATTTGTCTTTTCCTTTCTTCGATAATAAGGACTTGTCTTGTGGCAAGGCATCAATTTTTGGTAGTCCTCAAGCCCATATGAACACCAATATCTACACATTAATATGAAACTTATTAGCACATTCACACTAAAACACAAAAAAAAAAGCATCCATGTACACAATATTTAAAATGAGAACCCACACACATCACATATTCCAAATTGCTATTGATTCTTTTCTTCTTTCCAGAATAGGTGATGGAATTTGCTTCCAATGCACAATATGAAATTTGGTTGGATACAACTTTGTATTTGATTCTTTGTTCAAAAAATCCTCCACTCTATCAATCTCAATCCATATGCATGGATAGTGATAAATGTAAACGTATTTCTCCTTATGCATCGTCCAACAACCAAATATTTTTTTTCCTTACTAAATGTTAGTGCAAAATCACAGCACCCCAGATGATTTCTATAATTCTGATTTTCTAAGGCAAAATCATCTAGTGTGATTGCACAACATGGGACCATCTCTCAAGCTGTGGGACTTGTGGACTTGAGATGGCCTTCCACAGAAATTTGGATTCATCTTCCCGATCCTAATGCAGAAATGACATCAAACTACACCTATCCTAACAATTCCAAGGAGACAGGGAGAGAGAAAGTGCATAAAGAGGGAAATCCTACACTAACAAGGTGATAACACCAAGAAAAGGGAAGTGTTGGTCACAATCTTAGCTGCCTAAAGTGGAGAGAGGTGAGTAGAGGAGAGGGTGGACAAGATGCACCATAGACCAGAGATATATTTCACATAGAACACCACTTCAAAACCCATTAAACACAACTCCCATGACCTGCAACAAACATCATAATATGCACAATATACCCTGCAATGATGAGAGGTAAGGAGAGAGTAAAATAAGCAAAGGATGGATAAATGCATCACAAAATAGAATTTATTACTCCAGAAGTTCACACAGTACATCGTTAGTGGGAAAGAGGCAAGAGAATGCCATTACAGAGCCATGAAAGGAGGTTCAAACTCCATTTTTGACCCTGGGGAAGAAAAGAAGAGGGGAGGTAGGGAAGAAGAATGAACAACCCTTTACAATGAATCTTGCCCCTGTATTTATAGATTTGATCGGAGAGAAGAAAGAGAGAGGGAAACGGAAAAGTGGGTAGAATCTCAACCAATGTTGTTAATGCTTCTTATAAAATATGCCCCAAATCTATCTTTACTACATGATTCCTTTATTTGAAACCTTGAAAGAAGAGGAAACAGTGAAATAGATCAAATCGATCTTATTGTTGAGGTAAGAAGATCCTGCATTGAAATCCCGAAGACGTTTCTTCCATTTTCCTTCACCTAACCTCCTCAAAATTAAATTTTTATACCTCCACAGCATGGGCAAGGCTAAGATCATTTCAATGGTGTCATATTTGGAAAATTTTGATCCCCGATTCAAAAGATATGCCCCTTCAAAGTTTGTATCAGATCCGTACAGGAGGGAAAGAAAACAACTTGAAAAATGGGTCCCCTTTTGATAATGTGGGACACGTGGCAGCCAGATTAGGGAAAAATCAGGTTTGTGGGTTCAGAATTTATCTTTTCCCCTTTTTCTGTGAGAATCAAAAAAGACAAAAAACTCCCACGGCCCTGCTGCTCTGCTTGGACATGTGGCACCCTTTTGTTGGCTGGGGAGGTGCACTCCGATATTTTCCATTGTGCCATTTTTTCAAAAGGAATTTTTTCACCTTTTCCTTTGACTCTCTGCTTTGGTTTGACTCGGGCTCAATTTTTGACTGTTATCAATATTTCACCCCGTGCAAAATATTGGATCGACCATGATCCCACATAAGAGGAAATAGAGTCAAAGGAAGACAGAAAAGGCTTCAAAATTGGCTAAGTATAAAGGTGTAAGCAAAGAATGCCAAGTGTCAGTATGGCATTGTTTCAAGGGGTAAAAGTTACAAAATGGCCCACAAATCCACCCACAGAAAAAGTCATCCCCTTTTTATGCAAAAAAGGGGAAAAGGAAATTTTGGGCCCGCAAACCCGATTTTCACCATTTTTCCCTAATTTGGTTGCAGAGCTTCAAATGGCCATATCTTTTGATTCCGTAGTCAAAATTCATTGAATTTGATACTGATTGGAAAGAGAGGAAAATGGAATCATTACATTACATCACCAATTATGGAGTAAATTATATCCTTTCTCCAATCCCATGGGAGAGAGAGGAAGCATACCTCCAAGATACACAAGTGAAAAGAGAAGAAAGACACACAAAACATTCACTCAAGAAATTTTTTTAAGGTCAATTCCATACACAAGAACTTCCATGCTTCTTAAGAGGGAAAAACACATAACCACACAACCAAACAATAATAAATCAAATAAAATTAATATATAATAATCTGCATGCCTCTCAAGAGGGGAAGAGGAAAAAATACACATTTTAATCTCATTTTTCATATACCAAATAAATTTTCAACTTTTCCCAAAGATCACAAGTCTCCCAAACTCCTTATTTCTCCCATAGACCATATTACTCCATGTATCCTCCTTAAAAGGAAGGGATATGGGTTGCAAACCATATGGAAACCATCTCCCACATCAAACATATGAAGGGAGGAAAATAGAAAACCCAACATGGCTTATCCATCAAGCCATGTGGGAGAAAGAGGGATTCTTCCCTCTCCTGCCAACACCCCAAAATCCATCAATAAAGGGGATGGATGGAGAAACTAAGAAAATTTTAATCATATAATAATTACAACATGCATTCCTACACCCAAAAAAATAAAACCAAACAACAAGGCTGATATAAATATCAAGCAAATCTAAGAGGTGTGAGGCCTACCTCATAAGCTAGCTAATAAATAAGAACTCCCAAATATCAGCCAATACTTCCAAGCTCTTTACTCCTCCAAACTCCCCAAACTCTCCAAATGAAAAATTTAACAAAGAATTTTCCAACCCCTCAAAAATGGAGGGTTACATAAGGAGGAGATAAAATATTCCAACCTATGGGATGGTGAAATGTGTCACCCATCCCCTTCTCAATTTCATGTGTTGGTGAAACATTTTTTCACATAAAAAATAGTATTTTTCATCAACACTCTAAGACTAGGTCCCTCCTCTTAGGAATGGGGATGCTCCCATTTATTTAATGCGGGAAATAATAAAATATCGTGTAGTTGTTAGGTCAAGGATCACATAGGAATACTCCCTGAAATATGTGGCAAATTAATTATATGTAATACAAGGGATGAGTTTTCTTAAAAGAGGTAAAGGTGAGATAGAGAAAATAGGGAGAGGGTTAAGTTTGTGAGTAAGCACTTGAAAATTTCATAAACATTAGCCAAAGTAGGTCCACATTAAATAGGAAGGGAAATATCTATACAAGTAATATAAATACTAACAAATAAAAGACACAAAGTTCTATTGATTTATTCCTCAAAGAAACAAAGTTATTTCTTGGTTGTTCAAGATTACAAATATTGCATAGTCATAAAGTAAGAAGTAGAAGAATAAAGATAAGAAGATATAAGAAAATAGATTTTTCTTTTAGTAGTACTTGAACAAAAGCTAACCCTTTATAATGGATAATCCATACCAATTTATAACCTTACAAAATGTCTTCATCTCCCCCTAAGTGACTTTTCATATTCCTACCACTTGTGACCTTTCATATTCCCGTAGGAATAAAAATAATTTCTTTTCTTATTTATGAAAAATAAATTTTACAATACAAAATTAAAAGGTCAGTGAACAAGACAAAAAGTTCCAAAAATTAAATTCCTAACAAAGTATTTGAATGTAGAGAGAGAAGGAAGAAGAGAGAGAAGAAGAGAGAAGTGATCAATCCGAAGATGAAAAATATTTTGATGATGAAGATATTTCTCTCAATGGACTCTATGGAAATGCTCTAAGGATGAAATCCTTTCCCTTGACCTCTTTGTTGAACCAAGTGGATGCGAGTGCAAATTCCTTTGCTTTCAAGATGCACACATACCCCAAAGCATTGATCCAAGTATCAGGAATGCCAAACAGGTATGCATACTATGTGAACCATATTTTATGATCTCTCATGATGTTAGAGATGGAACCTATAATATTTATGAGGCATTCTAATGTATCCCTGTTGAAAGAGAGAGGATCCTCTGTCTCTTTTTAGATAAATTATTGGAAGTAATTTAAGAGCCCCTCCAAGGATTAATGTTCACTGAGTGGAGGGATCTAAGCTTTGCATACTCTATTTGTTTCTTCTAAGATGTCAGTTGCATTCTCCTCACAAGACTCGATCTCTGAAATTTCATTATTTATAATTCCACACCTATAATTCATTGTGCATGAACACAAATCATAAAAATTATCAGTGGCATATACGAACACATTCTTTCACACCACGAATGAGAATCAAGACAAATCATCTCAGATATCAATGGGAAAACACTATCAAAATAGGATATTTATTTCTCGATCGCAACCTTTATTATCTTCACTTTAGAAATGGTTGTGAGGGTAAAATTGTGTAGATATAAGATCTGAGGAAATGGTTATTTCCCTTTTAATGATCTTTTCCACCCATTTAATATTATCTCACCTTTATATAGTGTGCCCTTAATTTCTCCTAATAATTTGGGGATCAAAGCTAGTGATAGGAGAGATAGCATTTTTTTAGGAAGTAGTGTTGTATTGGACTCTAGGAATGACTACACATAAGTATTCAGGGTTCTCTCATGCTCCTCAAGTTGTTCCAAAGTTTTCTTATTCTCTTCATTTCTTGTGAGTAGTCAAGTTGCAGACTCTTTAAATAAATGAACATATCCTTCATGTGTGACCTACCCCAAGGAAACCCTTGTCATCTCATAATCATTTGGTGTCATATTCTCTATGGTTTTAATCACTTTAGGATGTGTAAATTACGCATACTAAGATCCAAAAGCTTCAAAGTGAAGAATTGAGAAGTTTTTAATCCTTCTTGGTACACTTGGTTTTTATATATTTTTAGATGGCATAAAAGTTAGGAGTTGTTTCTTATTGCATTGTTATTGATTCTCATCCAAGTATTTCTTGCACCCATGGGAAATTATTAGATGGCATAAGAATAATCTGGGCATGAAGGAACTTTTGGGTGCACGATATGAAACTAAATATTTATTGAGATGGTATGACTCATCTTCCTCTCGAGGAAATACCTAGATCTTGGGGATGATTATGAGATTTAGATAGATCAAATTTCCCTAGATCAATTAGCTCAATATGATTATTTTTTAGTTTTTATTTTTATGAAGCCTCTTAGGGAGTAACTTCAATGTACTCTGTCTCCATAAAATTCATTTTATAAGAACCTTATTTATGAGTATAATTCATGACCTTGTCGAGTTCCCGAGACAACAGTGTATGAGAAACTTGTTTGTCTGGAGTTATTAGACCACCTAATCCAATTTAGGAGACCCTATTCCACTTGAACCAATCCTTTGATCTTTGAATCATTGCCACAGTTGTTTCTTTGATATATACATATTCTTAGATGTTTCATAGAGTGAGAGAAAGGGAATATGATTTAACTTTTTGATACTCATGATCAAATATATATGATCCATCATCATTCATCCCTTCTACAAACCATTCAAACTTGAAATCCATCATTTGATCTATAGTAATCCCCATATATTCCCACATTCTAACCTCAAAATCATCATTAAAATTTTCCTAGTAGTATTCAATATAGGAAATGTGTTATGAACGACAAAATGAAAACATCAAGGTTTTTCCCACTATCAAAGTTTGGTCAGGATACATAAGGATACAAATTGAAGGTTGTAAAGGATACTTCAATGTTTTCCACATATATTACACTCTTGAATGAATAAATCCACTGGGGGAGATAGGGAAGGATACACATTTCTTATTTAAACCATCAATGGAGACAAGATTGATACCAAAAGAAAGGAATATTATCAAGGAAGGGGTTGTCTAAATTTCATGAGATTCTAATGTGGTGTTTTAAGTTATGAAAAAAAAATTATTTCAAAAGAATAACAACATGATTTTGTTTTTTGGAATGGAAAAGTATCACATTCAAATGCATAAAAAAGGCTAAGTGTTGGATTTTAACCTTTTCTCCTCATTAGCACTTTAACTCACCAATAACCTAAACTAGCTTAACCCAGTTCATTTAGGGGTTAGAGAGTGAGTTGCACCCATAAAAAGGAGAAATTTTAGGTAAGGGGAAAATGGGGACATTAATTATCACTTTGCATGATATTTTGACAAATGTTAGCATGTGGGAGTAAGAGAGAGATGTTTCACTTGATTCTAAATTGTTTCTTCGAATGTTGATGAAACAAATAGGGTAACGGGTGTAGGAGGAATACCTTGAAGATGTTGGTTATAGGTGGTTACGCGTGTGTTGACTCTTCAATCCATAGCTGACCATGAAACCTTCCTTTTGGCTGGGAGGAACTACCTAAAATAGAAAACAAAACCACTAGAAATAGTTAAACAAGTATATGCAAAGTGGACTGCCTAAAGCATATGCTAGATCCCGAAAGTGTGGTACTTCCTTGAAGGCATTTGTCAATACACTGTTTTAGACAATTTAATGTGAGAAATAAATTAAACTTCAACTTACTGTAATCTATATGATTTAGGCATCTCATATAAAACACAATAAGAAATATCTAATTCAACAAGCTAAGTTAAAACAAGATCCAGGGTCGAGTAAATGGTTCTGGGCTTCTGCAGGTCTAGCAGAGGTCTGGAAAAGGTCACAAGAAATTATGGGTAACTCAAGAACAAGTAGGTAGGTTGTTGTTCTAAGCTGTATTGGTGGATACAGAGACCGATGTCGGTCTAGGGGTGACCGATGATGGTTAAGGGTGATCGATGATGGTTAAGGGTGACCGATGATGGTTAAGGGTGACCGACGCTGGTCACTGAAAAAATGACAGAGGGTCAAGAAAAGAATTCTAGAGGAGGTTTTTCAAGTTGATAAGGAGCTGAGTGAGATATTTATGAGGTCTAGGTGGGATATCAGGCTAGTGGGTAGATCTAATGGGGTTTGGATGGAGCTAGGATGAGCTATGGGTTGGGTTGGAAAATGGTGGTATGAGGCCAATATATTGTGGGCTAATCGACGTTGGTTAGGAAGAACCGATGTCGGTTACTGTGGGATATCCGAAACACATAATGAGTTTTGGGTCCTCTTTATGGTTGCACAAAGGCGATTGGTTGATTAGAATGAGGAATTAGGTTGTTTAGATGGGGTTTTGTGAGGGTTTGATGGGGTATGGAGGGAATGCTACCAAAGGAGATAGGTAAGTGGTTGTGGGAGCAAATAACAATAGAGAAAGATGAAAATACTGGAACTAATGAAGTGAATGAGATGAAGAGGTTCTACTTACTTGAAATCTGGGCCTAGATGCCTGTGAATGAAGAATGGAGATGATAATGAGTGGTTAGATGTTGTGGAGGAATCACCAAATGTTGGGGAGCTCTTGTATGGGTTGTTTGTGCTCTCCTTCTTGTTGGACTGGATCATCTCTATGCTAGAATGAGTGCTAGATGGTTGTTGGATGATTGTTGAGAGTGTTGGACGTCTATGTGAAAGAAAATGCTTGATCTCCTACTGTGCATGTGTACCCTGTTCTCTAAAACTACCAACCTTGAGGATGAGGTTGCCCAGGGAATTAAAGCTGACCGACGGTGGTTATGGTCTAATTGGCATCAATTTAGGGGTAACCGGCATCGGTTAAGGTGGGATTCCCTAAGTTAACTAAAAATAGGAGATCATGGCTATAACTACTGCTAGATCTCTCTATTCCTTTGGACAAGAGTGGAAGTTACCATTTGTGTCTGCGGGAATGAGGTTTTGGCATTGATTTTTAGGGTGTTGGTTAGGTCTTAGTTAGTTATGGGAACATACTAAGAATAGGCTTAGGGTGAGGTGGCTAGGTGAGGTGTCTTGGTGATGTGGAGGGGTGGGTATTAGGTAATTAGGATAATTAAATAATAGCTATGATGAGGATAGAGATTAATTTAATTTAAATGAATTAAATTAATATTAGTGTGGGGTGAAATGGGCCATGGTTAGGTAAGTGTGTTTAAGTTGATTAATTAACAAGGGGCTAAGGGGAGTGTGACCTGATTTTGGTGTCTACATTTTACCCATTTTTGTTGCATATCTTGTATTGGTAAGTGACACTGACAAAAATAAGATGTGGTTACCCCATGTGTGGGTGGAGGTGCTCCCCTCAAGCCAAGAAATGATGAGTGGCAGAAGGGTAATGGTGAGTGGATTGATAAAAGTGGATGTGATGAAGATGTTTGAAAAAATGAGGTAATGGGGGAAAGGTCAAATTGGGTAAATGGGTAAATGGGCCAGGGTCAAGGTAGTGGCAGTCAAATGCATGCACTCAAATAAACTATGACACACAAGCTACAAAGTTGAAGAACTTGAAAAATCTACATTTTCTAAGGTGATAGGCTTATCCAAACAAGGTTGAAGTGATTCTGGTATCCAAGGTATAGGATATGGTGGGAAACAACGTAGGTCAAAAAGTGCGAGGAATGTTTAGGTATGTTTTGGTACACCAAAGGTTGGGTCAGGATAAATGGTCATGATAAGAGGCAAGGTAAGGTCATTAGGTCAATCAACACAGGTAATAGTTCTAAAAGGTTATAGAACACATGGGGTCAAAGGTCACTAACATGATGGTCCAGTCCAAGTATCTAGGTCACATCACGGGTAGGGCCGAGGCATGATTAAAATAAGGAGGCTCAAATATAATAGGAAAAATATAGGGTAATGTGGAGGGGTAAAGTTATCAAGGTGGTATGGGAGTGAGCTAAAAAGGTAGTCAAGCAAGCGAAGTAGGGGTAATAGGTAGTAATGAGGTTGAGCAGGGTAACCGACATCGGTCAAGACCAACCGAGGTTAGTCAAGGCTAACCGTTGGTGATATGCTTAAGGCAGGGACGACATCATCATCGGTCAAGGATACACCATCGCCGGTTAGGTCGGGAGGGTATAAAAAGAAATAAGTCTGCATTTTTAAAATTCATTTGTGATTTACAAAAGAGAGAAAATGACAAGAGAGAAGGAGAGAGGAAGAAAATGATCGAGGGCTTTAGAAAGTTGCGTTGGTGAGCCACGTAGGTGATGAGTGTGGATTGATTGGTAGGGCCACAAGAGTGGGGTGTTGGATTGATTGGTTGGAGATTCGAGAGAGCATTCGGTGATGGTGGAGGTAGGAGAGGGATTGGGTGGACTAGTGTAGCGGCTTGAGGTGCCACCATGTCGATGACGCAGTGGGATGAGGTAAGATCTAAAGCCTATTGTTGGTTGTTTAGTGAAATGGGGAAGAAGTTGGGTAGGTGGGAAATGGGGTTTTGGGGAAAATTGAAATTTGAATTTGTAAGGAAAATGGATGAAATGGGAAGGGGAAGGGTAGGAGATAGGTAAAAGAGGGGTGGGAAGGGGTGTGAGGGGTTTGGGGAGGAATGGGTGGGTAGAATGAGGAGTGTGTAGAGAAAAGGGGGTTTGGGGTTGCGGTGGTCATCACGATAGTGACGACGTCGGTTCCACTGTGGCTAGCGTCGGTGGTTGTGGACCGGTATTGATTACAAGGGAGGTGACCAATGCTCGGTCAGTAGTGAGACCGTGGTCGGTCAAGGTTAGACCGGGTCTGTCAATGCTGACCGGTCGGTCCACATGGGGATAAACAAGGTAAGTGTAGTGGGTAGGGAGAGAGAGGAAAGGGTAAAGGTAGATAGGGAAGGGTAGGGATAGATAGGTAAAGTGGCGAGGCAAGGGTATGGGTGTGGGTAAGTAGGTTAGGTCAAAATGTGGGGTCAAAGGAAAAGGGAAAAAGATGAAGACTTGGGGTATGGGTAGATAGGTTCGGTGGAATTTGGGGTCAAAGGTAACATGGTAAAAGTTATAGATATGGGTAAGTGGTTAATAATGTGATCATTTTGTTGGATGCAGGTGAGAGATCAGTTATGTATGAGAGATAGGGTACCACCATTGCTTTTGGAGGTACGAGGGAGCACGACGCGTGCGAGGAGTGGTGTCATGTGGTAGAGGTGGGCCTGATTGGGGTCAGATGCTACCGACATGTAGTCTGGGAGGTGAGTTTGATGGTTGCCCTCATCGATAGATGGGACTCATGACCAATACCTTCCATCTGCCAATGGGTGAGCTCACGATCACCCTGGAGGATGTCTACAGGATCCTGTGGCTACCGATATCAGGGAGGTAGGTGTACTCGATCTTGTCAGAGGCATCTGAGGAGTTATTGGCACCATGGTATTTGGTGAGGGTGTGGTAGATTTGTGGTTCCATAATGCGAGTATGAGCTATGGAGTGATGTATAGAGCCCACCCCGAGGAGATGAGGGTGGTTATATTGTTGATGGAGGCAGTGTGTTGTTTTGCACTAGATGCAGAGGGTGGATGGTTTCCGGTCATTGATGGGGGTGCTACATGACATGATGATAGATAGGACCTGGTTTGCATGGGCACCTGCACTTTTAGCATAGGTATATAGGGAGTTGTGGGCATATGGATGGCTATGGTGGTTCAACCTATGTTGTACTTTTCTACTACATTGTTGGGCCTATGAGCACATTGTGTGTGTGTGGCTAGTTGGGATGCCCTGAGCGAGCAGATGCATTTTCACTCGAGATTGTGGGTGGGGTACAGGTGGTGGGTACTAACCATGGGAGAGGGCCGAGGCATGAGAGCTACACATGATGTAGCTTATTATAGGTGATTGTTGGAGGGATTTCCAGAGTGGACATCATTTGGAGGCCATATGTGGGCTTCCCATCATATAGGGGGATGGTAGAGCTAGATGGGCTTCAGATCTATAGGTGGATAGAGGGGCGGTGAGTAGGAGAGCATGAGATGATACCTATAGAGTGGTCAGGTGATAGTTTGGGCTACATTAGATGTACCACCGCCCTTCCCTCAGTATAAGAGAGATGATGTGGAGAGGCCGATGTCTCCACCTTGACCTACAGTGCCAACCGGGTAGGAGGAGCAGCCAACCGATGTGATGCGAGATAGATGCTTCGGGTAGCAGAGATGGCTATAGAAAGTGGTGGGCGGCACATTTGAGAGCAAGTACCACTGAGGCAAGTGGTAAGAGATCTAGCCACCATCACCGTTTAGAGAGACACCCTCTAGGGGCAGGTGGTGACCCTAGTGACCCAGTTAGGGATCATGCAGGGGAAGCTGATAGGTATAGAGGCACAAGTTGCCACATTATAGGCACAGGTGGCCACACTACAGGCATAGGTAGGATAGGGACAAGTACCCACCTAGGGTGGAGATGGAGAGGGTGGAGATGGAGAGGAGGGTGAGGGGGATGGGGGTAGGTAGCTGCCCTACAGGCATAGGTGATAGATTTGTAGGGCCAATTGGCCACATGGCAGACAAGGATATGTTACGGGCTTATAAGGGTCAATTGATAACAAGAAGCAAAAGCACATATAGATAGTGGCCTTTTAGCCCAGATACGATACATGTGTGCAGTGGTCCAGAGGCCGGTGGCACCACCACCAGTTCAGGGACAGGTCCCATTATATAGAAGGGGTAGGATAGGTCAGGAGAGGTCGATGGCACCGCCATAGACAGTACCTATAGGCCTTTTGAGAGATGCCTTGGGTGAGGCGTAGTATTATCATGATCACCTACCTGGAGGCTAGGATTTATGTTCAATCATATGCAGAGTATAGAGCCCAACAGACCTCGAGTGAGAGGAGGAGCACCCACACTCAGAGTGAGGAGAGCAAAGGGGCCGGCTGAGCCCATGGATAGGGTCATGGTGAGGTGACCAACACAAGAGGCTAGCTCTAGATGTAGGGCCTTCAGGGGCTAGGCCACAAGACATTGTTATTAGTGGGACACCACACAGGGGCCGAGGAGGAGACAGGTGAGACAGAGATGATGGATACCCATCAGGAGATGCCTGATAGCCATGTGCTCCACCATTTTGTAGATATTTGTATTTTTGATATATACCGGCCTACATGTGCCAAAGATATTTTGTATTGTTTTATTTTTTGATATATACTGCCCTACATGCCAATGACATTTTGTATTGTTTTGGTATATTAGCCTCCCGTGCCATGACATTTTGAGAGATAATCATGATTTTGAGATACATGTATATATTGTATAGAGACACACATATTTGTTTATATGATGAGATGGATGAGATTCTGATGATTTGTTGGTGTTTTATGAGAATTTTAATTTTTTCATGATATGGATGGAAACTAGGTGAGTGAGGCATGATGGAGTCAAGTTGGTTTAGGCATGGATGGATTACGATAGGTATGGTTATATGTATGGATGGAGTCGAGTTGGTTTAGGCATGGATTACGTCAAATAGGTTATAGGTATGGATCGAGTAGGGTTCATGGTATGGATCGAGTCAAGTCATAGGGCATGGAGGTCGAGTCGGTAATAGGCATGGATGATGTCATAGGCATGGATTTAGGCATCATGGATTGAGTTAGTTGGTTTAGGCATGGATTGAGTTAGGTGGGTTTAGGCATGGATTGAGTCGAGGAGTTGGTCGAGGCATGGCATGGATTGAGTCAAGTCATAGGCATGGTTGAGTTTAAATTGGTTGAAGTTGTGATTCATTAATTTGTGCAATGAATGATGATATGGGTCATGTTTAAGATGTTTTATAATATATGCATGATGATGGTAGAGAAATGGTAGTCATAATAAATGTATGTTGTGATGATGATAAAAATGTTAAGCAACTTGTTGTTTGTTTGGTTTAATTTCCATTTTTGATATAAAAAGGAAACTAAGTGGGGTAGAATGTAATTTAGGAAGATGAAAGATGAATTGGTTAGGGTAGAGAGTGGCCGAGCTAACCTCCAAGGGCCCCATGCCCTCGGAGTGCTGCCTACATAGTCCCGTGAAAAGGGACCTCAAGCCGATGTAGTTCTCCCATAAGCTAGGGAAGAATATGAGGAGGTATGAAAATGAGTTGGTAGGTTTTAGGCATGATTTGGGTTTAGGTCTGTTAGGTGTGGGTGAGTTGTGGGCAACTTGGTATAGGTGATTTTAGTGTGGTAGAAGAAGAAGATTACCCCAAAGGTAAGTGTCGAGGACCAAGTCCTGTATAAGGTAATCAATACGTAATAAAGAAGGTTAAAAGATAAGAGGGGGCAAGAAAGCCACCTGATTGGTTAGGATCATACCGAGTAGGTCATACCTTAGAGGAGGTGATGAATGTAAGACCCTAAAGACATTGCATGATTGATTGTTCTAAAGGTGAATAATAGTCACATGATCACCAAATGTCATGGTTCCAAGAGGTCCCTTGAGGTAGTAGGAAATGGGAGTGTGAATGGTGAGAGGGGTGAAAGGTGGTTAATTTTTATATGGTATGAGGTAGCATGCTCTTTGGGCAAGAGATCCAAGGTCACAATGGGCAAGTCCATGACTAAAAGGCTTTCTATGTTGACTTGTATTTGAGATAGACTGATCGATGTGGGAAGTCTATATGGGATGAGGAAATTAACTCCTTGAGGTCTTCGTGAAGCTGATCGATGTGGGAAGCTTCAAATTTCTCTCTCTCTTTTTTTTGGGAAAGAGATTTACATAGTTGTCCTTCGAGGGAGTAGTCTATTTATAGCAGTGATTGTAGAGAGGAAGATGTCCTTTTGAGGGAGTCATCTTTTTATTAGAAGTTTGACTCAAGGAGTTGGATCCCATGTGAGGGCTTTGAAGTCATGGACAAGACCAAGGTGAAGAATAGGATTCTTGTTCATAAAGTAGGGTGAAATGACCATGGGATCTCATCTAAAGTAGATGAAAAGTATCCATGAGAATCATGCTATGTGCAATGCCATGGTACACATATTCAAGAGAAGATAAAAAGTGATGGGTACGCACATGATTCTTGTTTAATCATTGGTGAGGTGTAAGAAGTGGATAGTGCTCAAGGGATGAGCATGGAAAGAGGCAAAAGGTGAGGTAGGACTAAAAGTCAATAGTAGAATGGTCAAAGATGCAAGGCATTAAGGGGCTCAAGTTTGGGTTTACCATCGAGTGAAGATAAATGATAAGCACTTGATCCATAAGTATGGGTCATGATGTATGGTCCAAGCCAATTAGGAGAAAATTTTCCCCATTTACTTTTTTCTGCTTTGGTTACATGTTGATTTTCTTTTAGGACAAGATCACCAATGTGAAAGGTTCATTCATGGACACATTTATCATAGGCACGTTTGATACATTTTTGGTAAACTTGAAGGTGGTCAAGAGTGTTAAGATGACGTTCATCTAATAACTCAAGTTGTGCTAAATGGTCCTGATGAAATTCATCATCATTGAGCATGTCATGGAGAGAAATGGAGTGAGGGAATCTGGACTTTGAGAGGTAGAACAACCTCTGTACCGTAGACCAGAGAAAAGGGTGTGGCAGCAGTGGAAGTATGGATACTAGTGTGGTATGCCCACAGGGAAAAAGGAATGTGCGTATGCCAATCCTTCCCAAGTATCATTAACCACTTTCATGAGAATTTTGTTTAAGGTTTTGTTAGTGGATTCAGCTTGGCCATTGGTTTGTGGGTAATAAGGTGATGAGAAACTTAGCTGAATGCCAAAGGCGTCACAAATTTTTTGTAATGTTTTATTTTTGAATTGTTTTCCATTATCAGTGATGAGGTGATGAGGAACACCAAAGTGAAAATGATGTGATGATTGATGAACTCACATATTTTCTTAGCTTTCATGGAGATGAGTGGTATGGCTTCAACCCATTTTTGTAGTATTCGGTAGCGGTGATGATCCATTGATGTCGTTGGGAAGAATGGGGATTGATCTCTCCGACAAGATCCAAACCCCATTGAGAGAAGGGCCAAAGGTCATGGGTGACCTGTAAGGCATGAATGGGTGTATGATGAAGGTTGGCATGTTGTTGGAATTTTACACAATGCTTGACGTAGTTGCAACAATCATGGTTAAGGGTCGGCCAGTAATAGCCTAGGTGAAGAATACACTTAGCAACAACAAGGCCATTGAAGTGACCTCCACATATGCCATCATGAACTTCCTTAATGGTATAAGGAATTTCAGAACTCGTGAGGCATCGTAAGAGAATACCATCAAAGCCATGCTTATAGAGGAGGCCCCCATGATGACGTAACGAGAGACCTTTTTAAGGAAGGTGCGTTGTCCATTATGGGTGAGATCAGGAGGTAAGATGGAGAGAGAAAGATAGTCAGAGTATTGTTTATACCAAAGGTCACTGGGTCCGGGGTATGGTTCCGATGGAGTAAACATCATGAGGTAAATAAGAGGGTGATTGGAGTCATTGTATGGTGACAAATATTTTAGAATCGTAGGTGAAGTGGGTATTTGAGAAGCCAAGCAGGCCATGGTATCTGTAAATTTGTTGGTTGAACAGGGGATGGTTTGAAGGGTATAATGGTCAAAGGTGGTCAAAAGTATGTCTACATGATGTTTATACTTTTGAAGTATCTCATTATGACATTGGTATATACCATTGACTTGGTTTATGACCAATTGAGAATCACCAAAGATGTTGATTGATTTGACATCTAGGGTGTAGGTGGCTTGGAGACCTAATACGAGTGCTTCGTATTTAGCAATATTGTTTGTACAATCAAAATTAAGTTTGAAAGACAAAGGCATGGGTTCACCATCAAGAAGAATGAGGATAACACCAGCCCCACCCCCACACTGACACTTGGAACCATCAAAGAAGAGTGTCATTTGGTAAGCGGGTTCATCCAGGGAAAGGGTAGCAATTGACTCATCTGGAAAGTCAAAATTAGAGGGTTGATCCTGGAAATAGGTGCATGGCCAATTGGTCGATGATAGCTTGGCCCTTGATGGAATTTTGATGAATGAATTGAGGTCGAGGTCAGCTAAAAGCATAAGCCAGCATGTGGCACACTGATTTTGATAAGGTTTGGCATACATGAAGTGTAAGGGGTCGGTGTTGGTCACAACATAGGTTTTGTGGTTGAGTAGGTAATGGCGGAGTTTTGTGGCAACAAAAACTAAGGCTAAAAATTTTTTTTTGGGATGGGTGTATCAAGTTTCATAGTCCAAAAGAGTACAACTTATGTAATAAACCACCTGCTCCCTGTGTTGTTCATCATGATGAGTGAGCATGGCCCCCAAGGAGTGATCGAGTAGCTGAGATGTATAGGTAGAAGGGTTGATCGTCTTTAGGTGGGATGAGTATGGGTGGTTGGAGAAGGTATTGTTTTAAGGCCTCAAAAGCTTTGTGGTAGTCATCATCCCATTTAAAGGAGACATCCTTCTTGAGAAGATGATGAAATGGTTGACACCGATCAGATAATTGTGAAATGAAATGGTGAATAGATTGCAACTTACCTTGCAAGCTACGAGTTTCTAAGGTTAGTGGGTGGAGGCATTTGAGAATGGCCTTGACTTTAGCAAGGTCAACTTCTATACCACATGTAGGGAAATGATAAATCCCAAGAGTTTTCCTGAGAGGACCAGAAGACACACTTCTTGGGCTGAAGGTGAACACAATATTTAATGAGGTGGTCAAAGATGGTTTTTAGGATGGTGAGGTGCTCAGAGTGGCAGTTTAGATTTGGCAAGGAGATCATCCACGTAATCTTCCAATATATGATGCATGATGTCATGGAAGATATAAGTCATAGCCCACTGATATGTGGCACCAAGCATTTTTAAGGCCAAAAGGCATGACTCGATAGTAGAAGGTCCCCAAGGGGTGATGAATGTGGTTTTGTGTTGATCCTCTGGGGCAAGCAAGATTTGGTTATAACCCGAGAAGCCATCCATGAGTGATAGCATCTCGTGACCAGTGGTAAGGTCAACCAATTGGTCAATACCAGGTAGAGGGAAGTCATCTTTTGGGTAAGCTAGGTTGAGGTCACGAAATCCATGCAAATGTGGAGTCCCCTGTCACCTTAGTGATAGGGACAATGTTAGAAATCCAATGAGGATAATCAATGGGTAAGATGAAGGAAACGAAAAGAAGGCACTGAAGTTCTTCTTTGATGAGAAGGGCAAATGCGAGGGTGCATTTTCCTCAGCTTTTTTGTTTGATGGGTTTGGCATCGGGAATGGTTATGATATTGTGGACCACTATGGTGGGGTCAATACGAGCATGTCTGCATAAGACCAAGCAAATGCATGGTTATGATTTTGAGAAAAGAAGTGATGGCTTCTCTGTTCAACAGCATCTAAAGATTGACCGATCTTTAGGATGTGTGGGTCATCCTGAGTATGAATGTTGATCTCGATAGTCGATTCATTCAACATGGTTTGCATCTCAGAGGGTAACGACCGATGAATATATGAGTCTTTATGCACCAAGGTAGGTGAGTATAGATTCATCATCCTAACATTGAACGATGTTAATCAAGGTGTATCATCATCGATCATTTCAAGATATAGGAAGGGAAGAGAGGAAGGAGCCTCACCCTCACGTTGATAAGTCAGAGGCCCCAAGGAAATGGTGTTTATGAAAAATTTTTTTAGGAGGGATGGATTTGGATCCATCGACTCCGTCGGTGAAGGTGGTGATGAAGGTGGAGTGGGTGAAAGGTGGAGAAGGGTTGATGTCCTCGATGAGTTCAATGTGGGCCTGCTTGGTAGGTGGTTCAAGAAAGCCGATACCACTATGGTCGTTATGTTTATGGGTAGTACATGGAATAATAGTATGGCGGCCTTGCTCGTAAAATCCAAAACCAAAACCCTTCCATGCACATCGGTGCAGGAAGGTGTGGGTGAAATGGTGATTAGTGAGTGACTGGAAGTCAATGGAAAATGGGTGGGTTTGTGATGGTGGTTTGGGTGTGTAAGTGGTAGTATCAAGTCCCCCATAGGTGAGACTGGTATGAAGGTGAGGAGGACCATAAAGGAGGCATTCTCCTATGTGGTGATCATAGTGAGGATGTTGGTGAAGATTTCCATACTCTTGTGGAGTAAGGAATGTGTTGACACTATATAGTGGTGATATTCCCGCAGTGAGGCATTGAAAAATGCCTTCCAAGGGATCGGTGGTTGGTATGTGGGTAGCTGGAATAGATGATGTGTCGAGGTCGACGTGGAGGTGGAGCTAATGGATTGGGAGGCTGATGGGTGGCCGTGGAGGTTGTGGTAGTGGTAGGAATGGAGGAGGTATGTGCGGTTGAGGTAAGATGTACTGTACTGGTAAGTGGAGGTGTAGGTGAAGTGGTAGTGGTCATGGAGGTAGATGCCTTAATGGGTATAAGCACGTCATTGGGTTGGTAAAGCATGTTGCATGTTTTAAAAGGTGATGGATCAGCTAGAATAGTATAGGTGTGTCCTTCATGCTCAAACTTTACACAATGATGCAAAGTGGAAGGAACACAACCCATGACATGAATCCAGGGTCTGCCAAGCAATAGGTTATATTGAAATTCCCCTCCAAGATGTAAAATAACTCTAGAATAGTGGGGCCCATGCGAACATGGAGGATGATGGTGCCTAGTGTAGAGGTGATAGCATCATTGAATGAACGCAACATGACAGATGTTTATGCATGTAATTGTCAAGTATGCGCATTTGAGTGAATGCATGGGATGAAATGATATTAATGCTAGTGCCCCCATCGATCATTACACATGTCATACATGTATATCATCGATGTGGATAGAGATGAAGAGAGCTGGGTCTAGGTCATTAGTTTGGTGGTGTGATCTCTTCCTCTGAGAAGCTAAGGGAGGCTACTTGGTGAGTAGGGTGAGGTGTGGATAAAGGTGGCAATTTGGTGAGAGAGGCTACATGATGGGGTGTGATAATGGAGGCTATGGGTGTAGGGTCATTGGGTAAAACCTCAATAGATTACAGGACCTCCATGAGAGCTTGACGATGGGATTTCGAGGTTTGGATGAGGTCATATAAGGACATTTTGAGGGGGATTGGTGTAGTTGTTTGAGCATGGCGTGATGTGTGACCCCATTAGAAATAGGATATGTGGGGCCATGGATAGTAATTTTAGGTGTGGGTGTAGATGGTATGTTGGGTATAGGATTGGTTGGTGAGTCAGTTGCCTTTTCCTTGCCTTTGTCTCTTCGAGCATGGGTAGCAACGTGGATCATGTTGATCTGAGGGGAGTTGGTAAATGGAGAAGGTGTAGGATGAGTGGTATAATGACATGATGGGAAAAACCTACCGGGGGAGAAAATCCTTGTGAAGTGAGCTAGGTGCAATGACATTTAGGTGATGGTGTGGCAAGTTCTCTGATGTGAACCATGTTAATTTCAAATCTTGGGGTGGCTCTAAGAGTTGTGGGGGTGGAGGTCATGGTTGTTGAGTAGGAAGTGAGGGAAGGACTATGGGAATGGGTGTTGGTGAAATGAGGTCCTCATCGAGAAGGTCATCATCATCAAAGTTTGCTTCAGGAGGACACAACTGGATAAGGATGGTTTTCAAAGCCTTGTAGTTCTCCACATCGTGCCCTGCACACATGATGGTAGGCACAAATTTTAGTGTCATCAAACCCTTTTGGCTTGGGTTTGAGGGGGTCATAAGGTCTGAGTGGTGGTAATGTGATGACAGAAGTCTCAAGGAGGTTGGTTAAGATTTTGGCATAGGACCCTGCTAGTGGGTCGCAATGGGAAGTGAAAGTGGGTTTGGGCGTAGGTGTGGCTGATTGTTGAGGAATGGTCTTTGCAGGAGGGGGAGTGGGTCGAGCTATGGTTTTGGGTGAGTGGTCTTGGGTGTTGGTCATGTTTTCTTGGGTAGGGGTATGGTAGATGAACGGGTAGGAGGGTGTATGGTTGTTTTGACTACCTTATTGGAGGGTAGCAGATTTTTGTCTTTGGGTTGCACCTTCTTGGGTAAAGGTGATATGGGTGTACGAGATCTAGAGGGAAAAGTGGATGGGGAAGAGGGCGAGTTACCCAGGGGATAACGGAGGTGTCTGTGAAGGTAGATGACATGGGTCGTGTAGGGGGTGTGAGGGAGAGACTGAAGTGTAGTGGGTAGTGAAGAAGTTGTTGAGGGTATTGGAGGTATGGGTGGTAAAGATGTTGCAGGTGTGGGTGTAAGTCGTGTCGGGCACTTGGGTATGTTAGAGGTTTGTGAGGAAGGAATGGGCTGTTGTGTTTTTGGTTTATTGACGAGTGGAGGTTTCTTGACCATGTTGGGAGGTTGAGGTCCTAAGATGGATGGAAAGGGTGAAGGTGATGAAGGTGTGATTGGCGCAATGGAGTATGAGTTCTATGGGTTTGGTTCTTTTGTTTGGGTGCCGGAGTAGGTTTGGTGTTGACTTTGGAGGATGTAGCTAAATCTAGTTTGATAGGTGGATGAGTAAGGTTGGTGGTTGGGGTGACCCCTAAGGTAGTAATAGGTTTAGTCGAGGAAGATGATGTAGGTGTGGGTTTGGATTTAGATGTATGTTGGGTTATGGGTAAGGGTGTGTGTTGAGCTATGATGGGTGTCATGGAAGAAGTTGTGATAGAGGTGGTTGTGCTTGGTTTGATTGGTCAAAATATTTTTGGGTAGATAGTGGAAGTATCAACAAGTGACATCTACATTTGTGTTGAGACAGAAGTAGAAGGACACCCCCACAATAAGGCTCTATCCACATAATCTAAGTGATCATATAAATGTGAGAATGACACATCGTAGGTGAGGTTGATGAGGACCTAATGGAAATTCCGTAAAATGTGTCTTAGAGATGGGGAATTTGCTAGCTTCAGCTTCCATGGGTAAGAGAGCCGAAAGTAGGTCTGCAGGATCTTGGGTAGTTGATGGAGAATGGTCACCTAGAGGCAAAGGTATCTCTACTAGATCCTTGATAGGTGGAGGAGAGGTGGAGAAATGATGGGTGCTCCTCTGTAGGTGGGGAGATGATGGGTGCTCCTCTGTGGGTGGAGGAGATAAACAAGTATCCTCCATGGACTGAAGAAGTATTGTGGGTGATGGTTCTCTAGGTGGAGAAGCCAAAGGTGAAATGGTCTCGATGTTAATGGAAGGCTCCTCCACGGGTGAGGAAGGAGGTGAAAGGTGTTCCTCTATGGGTGGAGGAATAGGTGAGGTGGGTTCCAATGTGAGAAGGAGGACTTGGGCTAGAATTTCCTCTATGGAAGGAATATGAGGTAATTGGGAAGCAATGGTGTGTCGTTGAAAATAGTGTGGACCTCGTGGGTATGGCTATCATGAGTTGAGGTTTCTCCGGTTTGATCAGAAAAAGGGGCATGATTAGGAAAGGTTTCTTAAAGATGTGTAGGTTTTGATTGGTAAGTGTGTTAGGATTATCCATGGTTAACTCACCTTTCTCGAGCATTTCTTGGACAATGTTTTTGAAAGTGATGCAATTTCCATCACTGTGACCCTTTACTCGATGATAGTTACAGAAGTCATGTTCTTTATACCATGCGGGTGTGGGGTGAGAAGGGTCAAAACTAGTGTGTGGTTTTATAGAGGAAGGGTGATGGCCCCAACTTTGATGAGCTTTTCTAAGACAAGAAGAATAAGGTTCCCCAATTGGGGTATATTTCCATTGTTCCCATCTGAATTGAAAAGTCTGAATGGGTGAGAGATTAGATGAGGGGCTAGCCTGATTTGATTTGATGGATGAGCTGGGCTGGCTTTAAGTACCACTGCGTTAGTGGTCCCCTTGGCCTTTGAATAATTTTTCGTGGTTTTGAAGAAGAAGAGGTATCATTTGACTTGAATGTCAAGTTCTTATTGCGTAATTGGATTTTCTTCTCTTCAATGGCCCGAATCTCTAGCTTTGTGCCATGGTGAATGCTTCATCGAAGGTTCGGAAAGTTTGACTACAGGGGGTGAGATATGTCTAGCACAAGCCCACGTGAAGAGTTTGATGAGTTTGGTTTGTGGTAGTTGGAATGTGAGTTGATTGATTAGGCTACGCCAATGAGCAAAAAATCTGTGATAGATTCATCATCATATTGACGCATGGAGTATAGGTCAGTCATGGTAACCTTCTTAATGATATTAATGGAGAAGTGATCCAAGAAGGCTTGGGCTACCTGATTAAATGAAAATATAGAGTGTCTAGGTAACCCACTATACCAATCTAATGCAGGCCCAGTCAGAGACATGGGAAAGGTCCTCAAGAGCAAAGCATCATCATGGGTGATTAGATAACACCCATGTTTGAAAGACCACAAATGTTGTTCATGGGTCTTCTTTGCTATTGAAATGGTTAAATTTAGGCATTTCCCAATGCATGGGTATGGATGAATAGGAATGGATGGGTGGATAGGCTCATTACAAATCTCATCATAGGTGAGAGAGTGTTACAGAGCTAGAAACCGATGCTTCCAATGTCTGCATCTTGTCCATCATTAACTTGATTAGGTCGTTGGTAGGTTGTGATGGATGGGTGCCTCCTGTAGCATAAGAGGGTTGGTGTTGGGCATGTAACAAGGGTGGCATTCTAGTATATGGTGCTTCCGTATAGGTAGATTGAGAAGAAGGAAGTGAAATAGGGGGTACATACCCAGAGTGAATAATAGATGAAACAGAGGCTATTGATAGTACATATATGGAGGTGGAAGGGTCATGGTGACCCTAGTGGCAATGGGGCTAAAGATTGTGGAATAGAAAGGATGACATTTTGAAAAGGGGTAGGGGTCACCGACACGGGGTGGTAGTGTAGCTATGGGTATATGAGAGACAATAGGGGTGGATGAGGTTGTATTCTGGGTGGTTGGCAAAGGTATAGTGGATGTGGTGAGTACAATGGATGTAGCAGATGTGGTAGTCATAGCAGGTATAGGGCCTAGCTATGAAATGACTAGGGGTAAGGTAGATGCGGGTAAAACATGGTTAACAGGGGCTGAGAGAAGAAGTAGGAGTGAGTGTTGGGGGGATAGATATGGGCATGTCGTATATCAACTGACCCGAGGCATCTCGAGTGGATGAGTGGGAAAGGTAAAACTGCAAGGTGGTAGGATTTTGGTCAAGGAGTCATGTGAACTCCTCATCTCTCGGTAGTGATAGAGATAGGTTGGATAGATTCCATGGTGGGTGATAAAATGGAAGGTGGTGAAGGGCTAGGTGGGAGTGGTTGAAAATGGGTGGAATATGAGGGCTTCTTGTTTTTCGATGCATAGCACCATGTGAATAGTACTAATGTGGTAAGACTTGCTTTCTAGTAAGTGACACAGAAATACAACACAAGTAGGATAAATAGGTGGTGGTAGGTGAATTGGGGTTAAAATGTCAGCTAGAAAATGACATAAAGCTAACCGATGCCGTTAGGGTAAACCGATGCCGGTCACAGGTAACCACCGCTTCCGGTCATGTGGAAAGTGGACAATTGGTCAAAAACAAGGTATAAGGCCAAATTTACTAGGTATGTAAAATGTTGATGAGATTTACCAGGTCAATGGATATGATAAGAGTGACAGCAGAGATTCTAAAAAAGCTAAAGAAGGTGAATAGGTGTCCTTTTGGGTAGGTTAACCAAAAGAATAGTGAACCGATGCCGGTTGGGTATAACCGATGATGATGGTCAGAGGGTAACCGATGATGGTGTTGGACCGACACCGTTACTGTGAAATTGAAATAGTGATGAAGAAAATGTGGTTGTGAGTTAAAATTTGATGTGGAATCAAACCCAAAATTTTGGGAATGATGAGAATATGGTCCAGCACACTCAGATGAAGCTGGAATACACCAACTGTGATGAGGAGCATGTAAGGAGAAATAGGAAAATGAAGAGTGTGACCTCTCACCTCAAAATGCAAGCCAAATAGAAACACTAAGAAAAATACGATCCTAAGAGTGCCTTTTCTATTATGTTTGTTTAGCTTATGCTATTTTAAGGACTGACTCATGAACTGTAAAATAGAGTTTTTTGGTGAGGATGGCTTCCTACGAAGAAGGAGATCTACAAGGAGAGGTTTCAGGTATGTTATGGTGGGGGTGGCTTTGCTCTGAAGTATGACTCAACAGAGCAAAGAGTGAGATGGGTGCCCACTATACCGTGATCATGTGATCACCTACAACTTCTTCCAGGAAAGATGTTGTTTAAGAATGTGTGTATTTTAAATTTGTGATGTTTGGATAAGACTCAGAGAGAGAGAGAGAAAGAGAAAGAAGTGCTTTTCTATGATTCATTTTTCAACCATCAGCTGGGCATGACTTCCAACAGTATAGGTTGCCCTCAATTAATGTGAGCTAATGCAAAAAGTAGAATGAAATGCAATGATTTTTAAACCCAAATCAAAATGTAGAATTCGATGCCACAAATAGATGAACAGGAGAAGGGATGCTCTTTCACTAATGCGATACTAATGAAAGGGAAGAAATGTTCATTTTAAAGCACCAAAGTATGATTACTTTTAGACAATAGAAGAAGAAGAAGGTTCCAAGGGAGAAATTTTAATGTAAGAACTTTTTAGAAAAGAAACAAACATACAATTTTCACCTAGGAATGAAAGAATGCAAAGGAACCCCGAATGGGTCCCACCGGGCATGCCAAAATGTTTCACCTGATTCTAGATTGTTTCTTGAAAATGTTGACAAAACAAATAGGGTAATGGGCATAGGAGGAATACCTGTTGAAGATGGTTGTAGGTGGTTGTGTGCGTGTTGACTCCTCGATCCACAACTGACCGTGAGAGCTTCCTTTTGGCTGGGAGGAACTACCTGAAATAGAAAGCAAGACCACCAGAAAGAGTTAAATAGTATATGCAGTGGACTACCTAGCGTATGCTAGATCCCGGAAGTGTGGTACTTCCTGGAAGGTTGTCAATCCACTATTTTAAACAATTTAATGTGAGAAATAAAGTAAATGTCATCTTATTGTAATCTATACGATTTAGGCATCTCATATAAAACACAATAAGAAAGATCTAATTCAACAGGCTAAGTTAAAACAAGATCCAGGGGTCAGGTAAATGGTTTGGGCTTTTGTAGGTCTAGCAGAGGTCTAGAAAAGGTCACAAGCAATTATGGGTAACTCAAGAACAAGTAGGTAGGTTGTTTTTAAGATGTATTGGTGGATATAGAGACCGATGTCGGTTTAGGGGTGACCGATGATGGTTAAGGGTGACCAATGCCGGTCACTGAAAAAATGACAGAGGGTCAAGAACAGAGTTCTGGAGGAGGTTTTTCAAGTTGATAAGGAGCTGAGTGGGATATTTATGAGGTCTAGGTGGGATATCAAGCCAGTGGGTAGATCTAATGGGGTTTGGATGGAGCTAGGATGAGCTATGGGTTGGGTTGGAAAAATGGTGGCATGAGGCCAATGTACTATGGGCTAACCGACGCTCAGTTAGGAAGAACCGATGCGATTATTGTGGGATACTGGGAATATCATAGAACGAGTTTTTGGGTCCTCTTTGTGGTTGCACAAAGGGGCTTGGTTGATTGGAATGAGGAATCAAGTTGTTTAGATGGGGTTTTGTGAGGGTTTGATGGGGGTATGGAGGGAATGCTACCAAAGGAGATAGGTAAGTGGTTGTGGGAGAAAATAACAATAGAGAAAGATGAAAATACTAGAACTAATGAAGTGAATGAGATGAGCAGAGGTTCTACTTACTTGGAATCTGGGCCTGGATGCCTGTGAATGAAGAATGGAGATGATGATGAGTGGTTGGATGCTGTGGAGGAATCACCAAGCATTGGGGAGCTCTTACATGGGCTGCTGTGCTCTCCTTCTTGTTGGACTAGATCAACTCTATGCCAGAATGAGTGTTAGATGGTTGTTGGATGATTGTTGAGTGAGTGTTGGACATCTATGTGTGAAAGAAAATGCTTGATCTCCTCCTTTGCATGCATACCTGTGTTCTCTAAAACTACCAACCTCAAGGATGAGGTTGCCCTAGGGAATTAAGGCTGACCGATGGTGGTTATGGTCTGACCGGCATCGGTTTAGGGGTAACCGGTGTCGGTTAAGGTGGGATTCCCTAAGTTAACTAAAAATAGGAGATCATGGTTATAATTACTGCTAGATCTCTCTATTCTCCGGACAAGAGTGGAAGTTACCATTTGTGTCTGTGGGAATGAGGTGTAGGCATTGATTTTTAGGGTGTTGGTTAGGTCTTAGTTAGTTATGGGAACATACTAAGAATAGGCTTAGGGTGAGGTGGCTAGGTGAGGTGTCTTGGTGATGTGGAGGGGTGGGTATTAGGTAATTAGGATAATTAAATAATAGCTATGATGAGGATAGAGATTAATTTAATTAAATGAATTAAATTAAATTAATGGTTATAAGTGTGTTTATGTTGGTGAAAGTGTGACCTGATTTTGGTGTCCACATGGTTAGGTAAGTCGAAAGCTAATACAAGGTTCTAAGTGATGTACTTTAAATGACGTAAAAAACATAAACAAGGGGGTCACCTCTGTGTCCCTAATATCCCCATTCACAAATGGACAAGGGATAAGGGAAAATTGAGGTTGAAAATCTTGTTACTTACTTAAATGGAGTGTTCATATCATCATGCTAATGCAAAATTAGAACATGGGAATGCCTTTTCCACCACGGGAGAAAAAAAGGAGTTCCATGATCAAAAATTATATGATTTTGACTCCAAAACACCCACTAAATTAATCCAACAATTTTTAAGACTTGTTTATTCTTTAAGTTTTTATTTTTTTGGCTCATTCACCCTTTTGGCACAAAGGAGCAACAATAGTGACCTAAACTACCATAGAGATTAGTGAGGCGTAGGATAAAAATTTATACAATTAACATGGAGAGGACACGGAGATATTTTTTGGAATATTTTTATCTCTTAACTCCTCTAAAAATCCTAGAACTTTTAGAACAAGATCCCTTTATTTGTTGGATCTCGCATTCCATGCACCCATAGTGACCTAGTCTTGCTTAGATGGATCCTAACACAAAATTCCTCCACATATTTGCTTTAAAATTCCATGTATATGTACATTAATTCCCTACACAACCTCTAGATGGGTTGAAACTTTGAATATAACTTTAAGAGGATGTTTTCTTGATGCTCTATGACTAAAAATGGCCCTTTGAGTGATTATAGGGGCACTTTTCCACCTCAAAGCTCGGTGGCTTTACGAAATCCACTTAAATATATATGTCCTTACATATGAAACAAACTTGTAATGCATGTTATCATTTTCCTCTTAGCTAGGTGTTATCCCAAATTTTCCCACCAAAAAATTTGGTCAAGACAACTCCTACGCATAAGGAAAATATGAAGGGAAAACGTTTCATACCTATGAGCTTGCATTCTAGAACAAGGCAAAGGAAAAGGTCAACTTTGTGAGCCACGAGTCAAAGCCAAAGTGGGGAGTCGGAGGAAATAGATAGGGTAACGAGTGTAGGAGGAATACCTATTCAAATGTTGGTTGATGGGTTGTTGCATGCGTATGACTTCTGAATCCACAACTAATTGTGAGAGCTTCCTTTTGGCTAGGAGGAACTACCTGTAATAAAAAGAAAGACCACTAGAAAGAGTTAAACAATATGTGTAGTGAACTGCCTAGCATGTGCTAGATCCGGGAAGTGTGATACTTCCTAGATGGCTGTCAGTCCACTATTTTAAACAATTTAATGCGGGAAATGAAGTAAATCCTATTGTAGTTTGAAATGATTTAGGTATCTCACTTAAAACACAATAAGAAAGATCTAATCTAATAGGCTAGGTTAAAATAAGATCCAAAGGTCAAGTAACTGGTTCTGGATCTCTGCAAGTCTAACAGAGGTCTCAAGAAGATCACAGGTGAATGAGGGTGATGTAGAATTAGGTGGATAGGTCATTGTTCTGGGTTGTATGGGAAAATATAGAAATTGATGCTGGTTAAGGGTGACTAATGGCGGTTGGGTGTAACCGGCACTAGTTACTGTGGAAAACTAGGAATGCCACATAATGAGTTTTGGGTCTCCTTTGTGATTACACAAAGGACCTCAAGCTGAGTCGGAATGAGGTATTTGGTAGCTTTGGTATATGGAGGAGTGTTGAAGGAGGTCAATGGGTGGCTAGGTAAACAATAGGTGATAATATAATAATGAAATGAAATGAACCAGAGAAGTATAACATTTTACTTACTTTGATTCTAGTCCTAGATGCCTATGAATGAGGGATGGAGGTATTGGTAAAAGGTTGAAGGTTGCAAGTGATCATCAATCAAAGAAGAGCTTATACATGGGCTGCATGTGTATTCCTTTTGCTTGGTTAGATCAGATCATTATTGGGGTGAGCGCTAGATGGCTGTGCAAGAGAAAAATGCTTGATCTCCTCCTTGCATGCATGTTCTCACTGGAATTCAATCTCAGAAGATGTGATATCTCTCAGGGATGTGCTAATGTTCACCAACCTTTTCCAATCTTTGCCAACCTTGAAAATAAGGTTGTTTTGGGGGTTAAAAGGGTAACCGACGGTGGTTCCGGCCTAACTAGTGATGGTTAGGGGTAACCAACATTGGTCAAGGCAGGATTTCCTAGGTTTACTAAACTAAGGAGATCCTCTTGATTTTCTCAGATCTCATGTCGTTAACCCATGGATTAAACTGGAAGCTTCTTGTAAGGGTAAGTGCAGGAAGTTGATGGACAAATATAGGGTCATCCGTGGACATCATATTGCAAATAACAACATAATATCAACTTGTAGGGATTATTAGCAATACATACACTCAAAATTAGAAAAAATTATATTAATATGAATCGTAGCATCTGAAATATAGTTTCTAAAATACTAATTTTTGTAAAAAAATGGACAAGATTAGCTATATTAAACACTCAAAATTCAATGACTTGGTATTTTTTTTTAAAAACATTGATAAGATTATAGTCCATTTGCCCACAATTTGGATGACCAAAAATTGATATATATATTTTTCCTTTGTTGAGAAGTTATATGCCACTATCTATCTTGGGATGGATTTTATTTTGTATTTTTTTGAATAATATTTTATTTTTATGATTTTTTCCGTGAAAGTGGTATGAAAACATAAAGAAAACAGAGCACTTTCCGTTTGCCCACCATAACTTCATCAAAAAATATTGAAATCAAATAAATTTTTTTGAACATGTATATAATTTCACCACGGTTGGGATGGTATAAGTTTTATTACATTTTGATAAGTGAAACAAATTTTGCAGTCTTAAACGTAGACATAAACATTCACAGGAAAAAGTGTCTTAAAGGCCTACTATTAATAAAAAATTATAAAATAATATTTATCCTCTTCTATTCACTTTAAAATCAGTATTTCTACAAAGCTAATAGTATCCCCTACGCAATGGTACCATTTTTATGACATAGTTTTTACTTTTCGGCATGGTTCAAGTCCGGAAGACTAAATTTGATGTTTTGCTGTTTTTAATGTAAAATTCAGGATTTGATGTCCACTTAATTATCCCCCAACTTGGTGCACTTACCCGTAAGCATGAGGGAATTTGGTTAGAGAGAATGTAGGCATTGATTTTTAGGGTTTTGGTAAGTCTTAGTTAGTTATGGTAACTTACTAAGAATAGGTCTTAAAGTAAGTTGGCCTAATGAGGTGTCTAGGTGAGGTGTATGTGTGGATATTATCTAAATTAAGATATTTAAATATTAAATATGTTTAGGATAATGAATTAATTTAATTGAATTAATATTAGTGGGGTGAAGGGGGTCATGGCTAGGTGAATGTGATGAGGGGTGCTTATTTGTCGAGGGACCAAAGGGGGTGTGACCTAATTCTAGTGTCTACATTTTGCCCCTTTTTGTTGTGTAGCTTGTATTGGTAAGCGACGCTAACAAAAATAGGATGTGGTTGCCCTATGTGTGGGTGAAGGTGATCACCCTCAAACTAGGAACCGCGAGGCCGAAGGTAGAATCGGTGAGTGGTTTGATAAAAGGGTAAATGTAAGAAAGGGAAGGTGGTTAATGGGGAAAAAAAGAGTTGAAGGTCTACTCTGGGAAATCTAGGTAATGGGTCGTGGTCAAAGCTAGCAATGATCAAAAGCATGCACACGTATACACTACAACACGCTCATTGGGTTGAAGATCGGGGAAAATCTACATCATCTAAGGTTGATAGGTTTATCCAGATGAGGTTAAAGTGATTCTAGTATCCAATGTATATGATATGGTCAGGAAACACGACGTAGGTTAGGTGCAAGAACGTTTAGGTATGTTCTAGTACACCAAAGGTAGGGTTAGGATAAATGGTCACGACAATAGGCTAGGTAAGGTCATTAGGTCAACAACACATGTAACAGTGCCACAAGGTATAGCGAACACATGAGGTCAAAGGTCACTAGCGATGGTCTAGGTCCAAATATCTAGGTCATGACATGGGTAACGCCAAGGTAGGGGTAAAATAATGAGTCCTTAAAGGAGCACAAAGGAAGTGAGGTAAATGGTTTGGGTAAAGGTGGGGTGGGGTAAATGAGCATGGTGAAGGTTGGGTAAGGTAAGAAAAAGGAGGTAGGGGTAGGGTAAAATGGTAAAATTAAGGACAATGTGCGGATGAGGGTGACCAATGCCGGTCAAGGGTAGCCGACGTCGGTATAGGTCAACCAACAATGGTTAGGTAGGGCATGTGACTGATGTCGGTCAAGGGTAACCAACATTGGTTAGGTCAGGTTTGTTATAAAAACAAAAATCCATGTTTTTTGTTATTCATTTGTCATTTAACTAAGCTGAGAAAATGACAAAAAGAGAGAGAAGAGAGAAAAGTGTTTAGATAGAAGCAGAGCATTGAATTGGTAGTGTGAACAATGGGTGATTAGTTGGTGAGAAGCGGGTCCACAGGATCGGTGCGAGTAGGGATTGGATTGGGTAGAGGTTATGGGTAGATATTTGGTGATGGCAGAGAGGTGGAGACGGATTGGGTGGGCCACTGTGAGTATCCAGACTTGCCACCAAGACGACGACAGTGTGATGAGGTAAGCGATCAATTCTAGGTGTATTTGATTAGATAGATCAGGGGATTAGTAAATTGTTTTTGTAGTTTTTGTTTTTGTTTATTTTTTGGGTGGGAAAAGATTAAATTTGGGAATGGGGGGAAAAGTGGGTAAAAAGAGGAATGGGGAGGGTAATAAATGGGATAGGGGTTGGGTGGAGGTGTGAGGGTAGTTTAGGTCATTGTAGATGGGTTAAAGGGGCAAGGGGGAGGTCTTTTAGAAAAGGAGGGTTTGGGGAATCACGGATTGTTACCGCGATAGTGACTAGGGTTTAGTCGATTGTGGCTAGCATCGATAAGGTTGAACGATGATCGGTCACCAAGCAGGTGGACTGATGTCGATTAAAGGGTGACCAGGGTCGGTTAGGGGAACCAAAGATCGGTCGGAGTTTTGGTGGACACGAGTCAAAAAATTGGTTGAGATGGGTAGTGTGAAAATAGGTTGTGGGAAAATGATAGTAGGTGAGTATGGGTATGGTAAATTTAGATTAATGTTTTGTTTGTATTGGATGCGGGGAGATATCGATTACATATGCGGGACGGGTTCCCCTCTACTAGTGACGATGCACGGCACAATGACCCCAAAGGAGCTGCAACATGTGGAGGAAGTTGGCTTGAGTGGAGTCTAGTGATATCAACATGTAGTCTAAGTAGCTTGATTTGATGGTCACACTCATCGATATATGGGATTCGTGACCAACAAGTTCCATATACCGATGGGTGAGATTATTGTCACCACTGAAGGATGTGTTCCAGATTCTATGGTTACCCATATTAGGTACACAAAGTCTAATCTGTCTCTCCGAGGCCTCGAGAGGAGCTAATTGTGACTATTTTTAGAGAGGGGATGGCGAGCTAAGGTTCCATAAGCGCTAGCTTGAGCTATGGAGATATGTACCTAGCCCGTCTAGAGGAGACGAGGCTAGTCATTCTTTTGATGGAGGCAAAGTGTGATGCTTTACATTGCAGATGCGATGAAGAGGGTGGACGCTTTCTCTAATCATTGATGGGGATACTCCATGATATGATGATAGAGGAGACCTGCTTTTCCTATGCACCAAAGCATTCTTGGTGCGGTTGTATAGGGATTTGTGGGCATATGGGCGAGCTACGTAGGTTCGGCTTTGTGCTCTACATTTTAGCTGCACTATTGGGTGGATGAGCACATAGTTTGTGTGTAACCTATAGGGATGCCTCAAGCGAGATGAATTCCCACCGATATTTTTATGGGTGGGCTATAGGAGATGGGTACCGGCTATGGAGAGTGGACATCCGAGAGACCAACACATGATGTGGCCTATTTCTGGCGATTCTTTGGAGGGTTTTTCCAGTGGAAATTATCTAGAGGACGTATGTGGGATTCCCCTCATATAGGCATATGCACTGAGGAGCTAGTGAGCTCCGGCTAGAGAGATGGATACAGGTCACTGCTCCAGGAGTATGAGATCATCCAGTGGGACGAGTCCGGTGGCAGTTTGGGCTAGTACAGACATACCTCCGCCCTTCCCACAATACTAGAGAGATGATGTGGAGAGGCCCTTACCTCTACCATAGCCTACAGTGCCTACAGGGTAGGAGGAGCAGGCAGTGGACCAATGGATAGATGACACCGGGTGCATAGACAGGTATAGATAGTGGTGGGTGGCTCACTTACGAGCCATACCACCCAGATCGGGAAGTCAGATTTAGCCACCATTACGGTGTAAAGAGATGCCCTATAGGGGTAGGTGGCTATGTTGATTACCCAGTTGGGTATACTATAGACACAGTTGGAGGGCTCAGAGGTAGAGGTAGCATAGCTACATGTACAAGTGGCTAGTTTACATGCCCAGATGGCTAGTGGAGGAGATGGAGATGGAGAGGAGGGTGATGGTCAGGTGGCGGCCTTATAGGCTTAGGTGGCAGGTTTATAGGGCTAGTTGGCCACAGCCCAGGAATAAATTGGGGTCTTACAGGCCTAGATACAGGCACAGGGGTAGGGGGCACCACCATAGGCTGGGACCGGGTCCCAGCTCACAGGCAGGAGCAGGGCAGGGTCCCGCAGGATAGGTACTGAGCGACAAGACGTATGGGACCACCACAGACCGTGTCTGTATCTAGATTACGGGATGCCCTAGATGAGGCTAGATATTACCATGACCAACCTGATGGTGGCTGGGATAGACTTCATATCCTATGCCAAGTACAGGTCACATCAGGCATCCAGTGAGAGGACAAGATCCCACACTCACAGTATGGAGAGCATAGGGGGTCAGTGAGGTCCGAGGCTAGATCGGGAAGATGCTACCGGTGCACGAGACCAGATCCATTTGAGGCACTAGTAGGAACCTAGGAGGCCGAGGGTACAAGCGATACAAAGATGGAGGACATATGCTAAGATGTCCGATTTGTAGCGCTTGATTTTTAATGTATGCTAGTCTTTTTTGTGATATATACCAGCTGCGTGCGAGAGATAGTTGTATTTTTGATCACATACCAGCTTGTGTTCCAAAGAAAGTGAGGATGTATGAGATATTTTTGTATATTTTGAGCATATACCGGCCTACGTGCCAAAGAGATGTTGTATTTATTCATTATTTTATTGTATATATGAGACCAAACTGCATCCCGATGACATTTTGTATTGTGTATCGACTTTGTGTGCAACGATTTTGAGATGATGGACATGAGGAGATAGCCATGTCTATCGTATTGAGATACACACATATTTATATGATGAGATACATGATGATTTTTTTTTTTTTTTATGTGTTGATGTGGTGATGAGATTTTCAATTTATTGGTGCATTGATGAGATTGTTGATTTGTTGTTTTGATACGAGATAGAAATTAGGTGAGTTATGCATGATGGAATCAGGTTGGTTTAGGCATGGATCGAGTTAGGTCATTAGGCATGGATTGAGTCAGGTCATAGGCATGGTTGACTTAGGTTTATTAGGCATGGTGGAGTCGAGGCTTGTTTAGGTATGGTTAAGTCAAGTTTTCTAGGCATGATTGAGGTCAAAGTTGGTGAAGTTATGATTCATTATTTTGTGAAATGAATGATAATATGGGTCATATGTGAGATGTGGTATAATCTATGCATAGTGATGATAAATAAATGGTAGGCATAATAAATGTATGTTGTGATAAGGATTAAAATATGAAGCAACTTGTTATGTATTTGGTTAAATTTCCAATTTGGGATAGAAAAGGGAAACTAAGTGAGGTGTGATGTAATATGAGGAACATGGAAGATGAATTGTTTAGGGTAGAGAATGGACGAGCTAACCTCCAAGGGCCCCATTCCCTCGGAGTGTTGTCTACATAGTCCCAGTGAAAAGGGACCTTAGGCTGATGTAGTTCTCTCATGAGCTAGGGAAGAAGATGAGGAGGTATGAAAATGAGTTATTAGGTTTTAGGCATGGTGTGGGTTTAGGTTTGTTTAGGTGTGGGTAGATTATAGGTAAAGTGATGTAGGTGGGTCGATTGAGGTGAAAGAGGAAGATTATCCAAAAGGTAAGCGTCGAGGACCAAGTTCGTATAAGGTAATCAAAACGTAAACAAAGATGGTTAAAAGGTAAGAGGGGAAATAAAGCCACTTGATTGGAAAGGATGATACCGAGTAGATCACACCCTAAAAGAGGTGATGAATGTAAGACCCTAAAGACATTGCATGATTGATTGTTCTACGATAAAAATTAGTCACATGATCACCAAATGTCTAAGTTCCAAGAAGTCCCTTGAGGCATTAGGAAATGAGAATGGGAGTGGAAAGAAGGGTGAAAGGTAGTTAATTTGTATATGGTGTAGGTAGCATGTGCTTTGGGTAAGAGAACCTAGGTCACAATGGGCAAGTCCATGAATGAAAGGTTTATTGTTTTGACTTGTATTTGAGGTAGACCGATCTATGCATGAAGTCTATATGGGATGAAGAACATTTAACTCCTTGAGGTCTTCATGAAGTTGATCGATGTGGGAAGCTTTGGTTGCTCTCTTCGTTTTTGTTTTTGTTTTTTTCAGAGCTTTACATAGCTGTCCTTCAAGGGAGCAGTCTATTTATAGGAGCTGTTGTCAAGAGGAAGATGTCCTTTTGAGGGAGTCATCTTTTGATTGGAAGTTTGAATCAAGGAGTTATATCCCATGTTAGGGATTTGAAGTCATGGAATAGACCAAGGTGAGGATAGGACTCTCATGCAAAAGGAAAGGTGAAATGACCATGGCATTGCATCTAAAGGTAGATGAAAAGTATCCATGAGAATCATACTATGTGCAGTGTCTCTGTGGTACACATATTCAAGAGAAGATAACAAGTGACTGGTAATCACATGATTCTTGTTTAATCATTGGTGAGGTGTATGAAGTGGATAGTGCTAAAGGGATGAGCATGGAAAGAGACAAAGGGTGAGGTAGGACTTAAAATTCAACAATACAATGGTCAAAGATGTAAGGCATTAAGGGGCTCAAGTTTGGGTTTATCATCGAGTAAAGATAAACGATAAGAACCTGATCTATAGGTATGAGTTACGATGTATGGTCCAAGCCAATTAGGAGCAAATTTGCCCCGTTTATTTTTCTACTTTAGTTACATGTTGATTTTGTTTCAGGACAAGGTCACCGACTTGGAAGGTTCATGCATGGACATGTTTGTCGTAGGCATGTTTGATACATTTTTGGTAAACTTGAAGGTGATCAAGAGTGTTAAGATGATGTTCATCTAATAACTCTAGTTGTGCTAAATGGTCTTAATGAAAGTCATCATCATTGAGCATGTCATGGAGAGAAATGCGGAGTGAGGGAATTTGGACTTTGAGAGGCAGGACTACCTCTATACGTAGACCATAGAAAAGGGTGTGGCAATAGTGGAAGTGTGAATACTAGTGCAGTATGCCCATAGGGCAAAAGGAATGTGCATATGCCAATCCTTCCCAGTATCATTAACCACTTTCATAAGAATTTTGTTTAGGGTTTTGTTAGTGGATTCGGCTTGGCTATTGGTTTTGGGTAATAAGGTGATGAGAAACTAAGCTAAATGCCAAATGCATCACAAAGTTTTTACAATGTTTTATTTTTGAATTGTTTTCCATTGTTAGTGATGAGGCGATGAGGAACACCAAAGTGAAAAATGATGTGATGATTGATAAACTCACATATTTTCTCAACTTTCGTGGAGATGAGTGGTATGGATTCCACCCATTTTGTATAGTATTCAATAGTAGTGATGATCCATTGATGGCGTTGGGAAGAGTGGGGGTTGATCTCTCCGACAAGATCCAAACCCCATTGAGAGAAGGGCCAAAGGTCACGGGTAACCTATAAGGCATGATTGGGTGTATGATGAAGATTGGAATTTTGTTGGCATTTTACACAACGTTTGATTTAGTTGCAATAATCATGGTTAAGGTCCAGCCAAGTAATAGCCCAGGCGAAGAATACGCTTAGTAAAGCAAGGCCACTTAAGTGACCTCCACATATGTCGTCATGAACTTCCATAATCGTATAAGCAATTTCAAAACTCGTGAGGCATCGTAAGAGAATACCATCAAAGCCTCACTTATAGAGGATTCCCCCAGGATGACATAATGAGATACCTTTGTAAGGAAGGCACGTTATCTATTACAAGTGAGATCGGGAGGTAAGATGGAGAGAGAAAGGTAGTCGAGTATTGTTTGTACCAAAGGTCACTCGGAGTCGAGGTGATAGTTTTGATGGAGTAAACATCATGAGGTAAATAAGAACGTGATTGGAGGCATTGCACGGTGACAAAGATTTTAGAATCGGCAGTGAAGCAAGTATTTGGGAAGCTAAGCAGGCCATGGTATCTGTAAATTTGTTGGATGAACATGGGATGGTTTGAAGGGTGTAACTGTCAAAGGTGGTCAAAAGTACATCTACATGATGTTTATACTTTTGAAGTACCTCATTAAGACATTGGTATATACCATTGACTTGGTTTATGACCAATTGAGAATCTCCAAAGATGTTGATGGATTTGACATCTAGGGCATAGGTGGCTTAGAGACCTAGTACGAGTTCTTCGTATTCAGAAATATTGTTGGTGCATTCAAAATCTAGTTTGAAAGACAAAGGCATGGGTTCACCATCAAGAGGAATGAGGATAATACCAGCCCCACCCCCACACTAACACTTTGAACCATCAAAGAAGAGTGTCATTTGGTAAGGGGGTTTGTCTAGGAAAGGGTAGCAATCAACTCATCTGGAAAGTCAAAATTAGAGGGTTGATCCCTAGAAATAGGTGTGTTAGCCAATTGGTCAGTGATAGCTTGGCCCTTGATGGAATTTTGATGAATGAATTCGAGGTCAAGATCAGATAAAATCATAAGCCATCATGTGGCACACTGATTTTGATAAGGTTTGGCATACATGAAGTGTAAGGGGTCGGTGTTGGTCACAACATAGGTTTTGTGGTTGAGTAGGTAATGATGGAGTTTGGTGGCAACGAAAACTAAGGCTAAGCAAATTTTTTAGGGTGGTTGTATCGGGTTTTATAGTCCAAAAGAGTACGGCTTATGTAATAAACCACCTACTCCCTGTGTTGTTCATCATGATGAGCAAGCATGGCTCCCAAGGAATGATCGGTAGCTGAGATATATAGGTAAAAAGGTTGATCGTCTTTAGGTGGGATGAGTATGGGTGATTGGAGAAGGTATAGTTTTAAGGCCTCAAAATATTTGTGGTAGTCATCATTCCATTTAAAGGAGACATCCTTCTTGAGTAGATGATGAAATGGTTGGCACCGATCAGATAATTGTGAAATGAAATAGTGAATAGACTGCAATTTAACTTGAAGGCTACGGAGTTGTCTAAGGTTGGTAGGTGGAGGCATTTCGAGAATGGCCTTAACTTTAGTAGGGTCAATTTCTACACCACGTAGGAAATGATAAATCCTAGGATTTTTCCCGAGAGGACCGCATGAAGATGCACTTCTTAGGTGAATGCAAACACAATATTTAATGAGAGGCGGTCAAAAATGGTTTTTAGGATGTAAAGGTGCTCGGGAGTGACGTTTAGATTTGGCCAAGAGATAATCCACATAATATTCCAATATGCGATGCATGATGTCATGGAAGATATAAGTCATAGCCCGTTAATACATGGCACCAAAGCATTTTAAGGCGAAAGGCATGACTCGATAGCAGATTGTCCCCAAGGGGTGATGAATGAGGTTTTGTGTTAATCCTCTGAGGAAAGAAAGATTTGGTTGTAACCCGAGAAGCCATCCATGAGTGATAGCATCTCATGGCTAGTGGTAAGGTCAACCAACTAGTCAATACCGGGTAAGGGAAAGTTATCTTTCGGACATGCTAGGTTGAGGTCTTAGAATTCCATGCAAATACGAGTCCCCCATCACCTTAGTGAAAGGAAATATGTTAGAAATCCAATAAGAATAATCAATGGGTAAGATGAAGGAAATGGAAAGAAGGTGCTGAAGTTCTTCTTTGATGAAAAGGGCAATGTGAGGGTGCATTTTCCTCATCTTTCGTTTGATGGGTTTGGCATCATGAATGGTTATGATATTGTGGACCACTATGGTGGGGTCAATACTTGGGAATGTTTGCGTAATACCAAGTGAAAGCGTGGTTATGATCTCTGAGAAAAGAAGTGATGGCTTCCTATTCAGCAGCATCTAAAGATTGACCGATCTTTAGGATGTGCGGGTCATCCTAAGTATGAATGTTGATCTTGATAGTTGATTCATTCAACATGGTTTGTGTCTCAGAAGGTAACGACCGATGAATATATGAGTCTTTTGCACCAAGGTAGGTGAGTATAGATTCATCATCCTGACATTGAATGATGTTAATTAAAGGTGTATCATCATCGATCATTTCAAGATACAGGAAGGGAAGAGTGGAAGGGGCCTCGCCCTCACGTTGATAAGTCAAAGGCCCCAAGGAAATGGTGTTTATGAAATTTTTTTAGGAGGGATAGATTCAGGATCCATCGACTCTATCGGTGAGGGTGGTGATGAAGGTGGAGTGGGTGAAGAAGGTGGAGAAGGGCTAGTGTCCTTAATGAGTTCAATGTGGGCCTGTTTGGTAGGTGGTTCAGAAAGCCAATACCACTATGGTCGTTATGTTTGTGGGTGGTACATGGAATGACAGTATGGCGGCCTTGCTCGTAAAATCCAAAACCAAAACCCTTCCATGCACATCGGTGCAGGAAGGTGTGGGAAAAATAGTGATTGGTAAGTGACTGGAAGTCAACGGAAAATGGGTGGGTTTGTGATGGTGGTTCAAGTGTGTAAGTGGTAGTATCAAGTCCCCCATAGGTAAGACTAGTACGAAGGTGAGGAGGACCATACAAGAGACGTTCTCCTATACAAAGTGATCATAACACAGGTGTTGTAGAAGGCTTAGTACTCTTGTGAAGTAAGGAATGTGTTGACACTATGTATGCGGTATTCCCGCAGTGAGTGAGGCGTTGAAAAATACCTTCCAAGGATCGGTGGTTGGTATGTAGGTAGCTAGAATGGATGAAGTGTCGGAGGTCGATACAGAGTTAGAGCTAATGGGTCAACCATGGAGGTTGTGGTAGTGGTTGGAATGGAGGAGGTATGTGTGGTTGAAGCAGTGGTTGTGTTGGTAAGTGGAGGTATAGGTGAAGAAGTAGTGGTTACGGAGGTAGATAGATTAATAGGTATGAGCACATCATTGGGTTGGTAAAGCATTTTGCATGTTTTAAAAGGTGATGGGTCAGCTGGAATGGTATAAGTGTGTCTTTCATGCTCAAAATTTACATAATGATGCAAAGTGGAAGGAACCTAACCCATGACACGAATCAAGGGTCTGCTAAGCAACAAAGTTATATTGGAATTCCCCCTCTAAGACACGAGAATAGTTTTGGAATAGTGTGGGGCCCTCGCAAATGTGGAGGATGACAGTGCCTAATGTAGAGGTGATAGCATCATTGAATGAATGCAACATGACAGGATGTTTATGCATGTAATTATTAGGTATGCACATTTGAGCGAATGCATGGGATGAAATGATGTTAATGCTAGCGCCCCCATCAATCATCACACACAGTGCACCCGTATGCCATCAATGTGGACAGAGATGAAGAGATTTGGGTGCAGGTCATCATTTTGGTGTGGCACAATATCTTCTTCCGAGAAGCTAAGGGAGGCTACTTGGTGAATAGGGTGGGGCGAAGATGAAGGTGGTAATTTAGTGAGAGAGGCTACATGATGGGGTGTGATAATGGAGGCTACAGGTGTAAAGTCATTGGGTAAAACCTCAATAGATTGAAGAACCTCCATGAGAGCTTGACGATGGGATTCTCGAGGTTTGGATGAGGTCCTATAAGGACATTTTGAGGGGGATTGGTGCGATTGTTTGAGTATGGTGCAATGTGTGACCCCATTGGAAATAGGATATGTGGGGCCACAGATCGTGATTTTAGGTGTGGGTGTAGATGGTATGTTGGGTATGGGATTAGTTGGTGGGTCGGTTCCCTTTTCTTTGACCTTATCCATCCGAGCACATGTAGTGATGTGTATCATTTTGATCTCGAGAGGATTTGGAAAATAGAGGTGTAGGGTGAGTGGTATAATGACATATTTGGAAAAAACCTCTTTGGAGGATAAAAACCCCGTGAGGGTGAGCTAGGCGCACAACATTTGGGTGGTAGCGTGGAAAGTTCTTTGATGTGAATCATGTTAATTTCAAATCTTGGGGGTGGATCTAGGAGCTGTGAGGGTGGAGGTTGTGGTTATTGAGTGGGTAGTGTGGGAATGGGTGTTTGTGAAGTAGGGTCCTCATCAAGAAGGTCGTCATCATCAAAGTTGGCTTCAAGAGGACACAATTGGATAAGGATGACTTTCAAAGTCTTGCAGTTCTCCACATTGTGCCTTGGCACACGATGGTATGCACAAATTTTGGTTTCATCAAACCCTTTTGGCTTGGGTTTGAGGGGTTGTAAGGTCCGAGTGGTGGTAATGTGATGACGAAGTCTTAAGGACGTTGGTTAAAATTTTTGCATAGGACCCCGCTAGTGGATCGCAATGGGAAGTGAACATGGGTTTGGGTGTAGGTGCGGTTGATTGTTGAGGAACGGTCTTTGTAGGGGAGTAGGTCGAGTCGTTATTTTGGGTGCTGGCATGGTTTTGGGTGTTAGTCGTGTTTGTTTAGGTTGGGGTATAGTAGATGGATGGGTAGGAGGGTGTGTGGTAGTTCTGACTACCCTATTGTGGGCTAGTGGAGATTTGTCTTTGGGTTGCACCTTCTTGGGTAAAGGTGATATGGGTGTATGAGGTCTAGAAGGAAAGGAAAATGGGGGAAGAGGATGAGTTACCCATGGGGATAATGGAGGTGCTATGAAGGTAGAGGATGCAGTCATGCGGGAGGTTTAAGGGATCAAGACTACGAGTGTAGTGGGTAGTGAAGGAATTGTTGAAGATATTGGAGGTATGGGTAGTAAAGAGTTGTGAGTGTGGGTGTAAGTCATTTTGGGTGCACTGGGTGCATTAGAGGTTTTCGAGGAAGGAATGGGCTGTTATGTTTTGGTTGATTGATGGGTGGAGGTTTCTTGGCCATGTTGGGAAGCCGAGGTCCTAAGATAGACGGGATAGTGCGCAGTGTTATTGGCGCATCCAAGGTATGAATTCTATGGGTTTGGTGCTTATGTTTGGGTGTCAGAGTAGGTGTGGTGTTGACTTTAGAGGATGTAGCTAAATTCAATTTGATAGATGGATGAGTAAGGCTAGTGGCAGGTGACCCCTAAATTGGTAATAGGTTTAGTCGAGGAAGATGCCATAGGTGTGGGTTTCGGTTTAGATATAGGTTTGGTTATGGGTAAGGGTGTGGTTTGAGCTATGACGGTGTGTCGTGAAAGGATTTGTGATAGAATTGGTTGTGTTTGGTTCAATTGGTGAAATATTTTTGGGTAGATAGTGGAGGTATCAGCAAGTAACCTCTGCATCTATGTTGAGACATGAAGTAAAAGGCACCCCCATAGTAAATCCCTACCCACATAATCTAAGTGATCGGAAAAATGTGAGAATGGCACGTCTGTGGGTGGAGTTGATGACGACTTAATGGAAATTTCCATAAAATGTGTCTTAGAGATGGGAAATTGGCTAGCTTTAGCTTCCATGGGTAAGAGAGCCGAAAGTAGGTCTACATGATCTTGGGTAGCTGATGGAGAATGCTCACCAAGAGGTAAAGGTATCTCAACTGGGTTCTGTGATGGGTGGAGGAGATGATGAGTGCTCCTCTGTGGGTGAAGGAGGTAAATAAGTATCCTCCATGGACTGAAGAAGTATTGTGGGTATCGGTTCTCTAAGTGGAGAAGCCAAAGGTGAAATGGTCTTGATGTTAGCGGAAGACTCCTCCATAGGTGATGAAGGAGATGAAAGGTGTTCCTCTGTGGGTGGAGGAATAGGTGCGGTGGGTTCCAATGCGGAAGGAGGATTTCGGGCTAGAATCTCCTCTATGGAAGGAATATGGGGTAATTGGGCAACAATGGATGCATCACTAAAAATAGCATGGACCTCGCGGGTATGGGTATCATGAGTTGAGGTCTCACCGGTTTGATCAGACAAAGGGGCATGATTAGGAAATGGTTTCTTGAAGATGTGTAGGTTTTGGTTGGTAGGTGCATTAGGATTATCCACGGTTAACTCACCTTTCTCGAGCATTTCTTGGACAATGTTTTTGAAAGTGATGCAATTTCCGTCACTATGACCCTTTACTCGATGATAGTTATAGAAGTCATGTTCTTTATACCATGCGGGCATGGGGTGAGTAGGGTCAAAACCAGTGTGTGGTTTTATAGGTGGAAGGGTGATGGCTCTGGCTTTGATAAGCTTTTCTAAGACAGAGGAGTAAGGTTCCCCAATTAGGGTGTATTTCTGTTGTTCTCTTCTAAATTGAAAAGTGAGCGGGTGAGAGATTAGATGAGGGGGTAACTTGATTTGACAGATGAGCTAGGCCAGCCTTGAGTACCACTGTGTTAGTAGTGCCCTTAGCTTTTGAATAATTGTTTTGTGGTTTGGAAGAAGAAGAGGTATCATTCAACTTGAATGCCAAATTCTTATTGTGTAATTGGATTTTCTTCTCTTCAATGGCTCGAATCTCTAACTTTCGTGCCATAGTGAATGCTTCATCGAATGTTCAGAAGGTTTGGACCTGCAAGGTTAGTGAGATATGTCTAGCACAAGCCCGTGTGAAGAGCTCAATGAGTTCTGTTTGTGGCAGTTGGAAGGTGAGTTGGTTGATCAAGCTACGCCAGCGAGTGACAAAATATGTGATAGATTCATCCTCATATTGACACATGGAGTATAGGTCGGTCATGGTAACCTTCTTGATGATATTGATAGAGAAATGATCTAAGAAGGCTTGGGATACCTGATTGAATGAGAATATAGAGTGTCTAGGTAACCCACTATACCAATCTAATGCAGTCCAAATGAGAGACATGGGGAAGGTTCACAATAGCAAAGTGCCATCATGATCTATCGAGATAACACCCATGTTTGAACAACCAAAAATTATACTGCAGTCTTCTTTGCTATTGAAATGATTGAATTTAGGCATTTCCCAATGCATGGGGTATGGGCGGATAGGAATAGATGGGTGGATGGGCTCATTGCAAATCTCGTCATAGGTGAGAGTGTTGGGAGCCAGAAATTGATGCCTCTAATGTCTGCATCTTGTCCAACATTAATTTGATTAGGTCATTGGTAGGTTGTGATGATTGGGTGCCTCCTGTAGTAGTGAGAGGGTTGGTTTTAGGCATATAACCGGGGTGGCACTCCAGTGTATGGTGCTACCATGTAGGTTGATTGAGAAGAAGGTAGTGAAATAGGGGTACGTACCTGGAGTGAATAATAGATGAAATGAGAGGCTGCTGATAGTATGTATATGGAGGTGGAAGGGTTGTGGTAACCCTAGTGGAAATGGGGGCTAATGATTGTGGAATGGAAAGGACCACGTTCTAAAAAGGGGTAGGGGTCACTAACACCGGAGGTGGTAGTGTAGCTATGGGTATGTGCGAGACATTAGGGGTAGATGAGGTTGCGTTTTGGGTAGTTGTCGAGGGTATGGTGGATGTGGCAGTGCCATAGAGGTGGCAGATATGGTAGTCATAATGGGTATAGGACCTAGCTACGAAACAATTGGGGGTAAGGTAGATGCGGGAAACACAGAGCTAGATGGGGCCAATGTAGGAGTGGGAGTGAGAGTTGGGGGGATAGATATGGGCATGTCATATATCAACTGACCCAAGGCATCTCGAGTGGATGAGTGGGAAAGGTAAAACTACAAAGTGGTAGGGTTTTGGTCAAGGAGTCATGTGAACTCCTCATCTCTTGTAGTGATAGTGATAGGTTGGATGGGATCCATGGCTAGTGATAAAATGGAAGGTGGTGAAGGACTAGGTGGGAGTGGTTGACAACTAGCGTGAAATACAAGTGTGCTTGCTTGTCTTTGGGTCAGCACCATGTGAACTAGTATTGATCAGGTAGGGCTGCTTCTCTGTAAATGACATCAGAAAAATAATAGGAACAGGTGAATCTGGCTGTAAAAAAGTGTATGAGGTACCAAATGTTGGTGGGAAAGTGAAACAAGCTAACCGATTCCGGTTAGGGAAAACCGATGTCGATCGGGGCTAATCGTTGCGGTCACCTTTGTAGAAAATGGACAGTGAGTGAAAAACAATGTATAAGGTCAAATCTGATAGGTATTCCCAATCTGATGAGGTTTACAACATCAATGGGAATGATAGTCATGACAGGGACTGTGAAAAGTGGAAGAAGATGAATAAATAGCAAGGATGAAGATAAATAATTGTCCCTTTGAGTAGGTTAACAAAAGGACCTGGAACCAACACTTTGGTTGGGTATAACCGACGACGGTCATAGTCATGCGGTGATGACCTTTAGTCACTATGAAATTGAAAAAGTGATGAAAGAATAGTGGTTGTGAATTAAAATTTGATGTGGAATCAGACCCAGAATTCTAAGAATGATGAAAAATGGTCCAGCACGGTCGGGTGAAGCTAGAATACACCAGCTATGATGAGGAGCATGCAAGGATGAAAAATAAAAATGAAGAACTTGATCTCTCACCTCAAAATGCAAGCCAAGTAGAAACACTAAGAAAAATGCGATCCTAGGAGTGCCTTTTCTATTATGTTTGTTTAGCTTATGATATTTAGGGACAGACACATGAACTATGAAATAGAATTTTTCGGTGAGGATGGCTTCCTACGAAGAAGGAGATCTAAAAGGTGAGGTTTCAGGTATGTTATGGTGGGGGCGGGCTTTGCTCTGAAGTATGACTCGACAGAGCAGCGAGCTGGGTGCCCACTGTGTTGTGATCGTGTGATCACCTACAACTTCTTCTAGGTAAGATGTTGTTTAAGAATGTGTGTATTTTCAATTTTTGTGAGGTTTGGTAAGACTCAGAGAGAGAGAAAGAGAAAGAAAGTGCTTTCTACGGTTCGTTTGTCAACCATTAGCTGGTCATGACTTCCAGTGTATAGGTTGCCTGCAATTAATGTGAGCTAATGTGATAAATCAAAATGCAATGCACTTATTTTTAAGCCCAAATCGAAGTGTGAAGTTGGATGACACAAAAATATGAAGATGAAGAGGGATGCTCTTTCACTACAATACTGAGAAAACACAAAGAAATGGTTCTTTTAATTACACCAAAAGAAAGGTTTCCTTTAGAGCAAATAGAAAGAAAAGGCGGGTTACCAAGGAAGAAAATTAATTTTTATGTTTTTAGAAGGGAAACAAACACAAATTTTCCTAGAAACGAATAAAATTCAAGGAACCCTGATGGGTCCCACCTGGCGTGTCAAAATATTTCACCCGATTCTTAGACATTTCTTTGGAGTATTGATGAAATATATAGGGTAACAAGCGTAGGAGTAATACTTGTTGAAATGATGGTTGATGGGTTGTTGCACGTGTATGACTTTTGAATCCACAAACCTGATTGTGAGAGCTTCCTTTTGGCTAGGAGGAACTACCTGTAATGAAAATCAAGACCACAAGAAAGAGTTAAACAATATGTGCAAAGTGGCGCCTAGTGTGTTCTAGATCTAGGAAGTGTGATACTTCCTAGACAGCTGTTAGTCCACTATTTTAAACAATTTAATGTGGGAAATGAAGTAAATCCTATTATAGTTTGAAATGATTTAGGTATCTCACTTAAAACACAATAAGAAAGATCTAATCTAACATGCTAGGTTAAAATAAGATCCAAAGGTCAAGCAACTGATTATGGGTCTCTGGAGGTCTGACAGAGGTCTCAGGAAGATCACATGTGAATGAGGGTGATGTAGAATTAGGTGGATAGGTCATTGTTTTGGGTTGTATGTGAAAATACAGAAACCGATGTTGGTTAAGGGTGACCAACGACGGTGTAACCAGCGGCCCGGTTCTTGTGGAAAACTAGGAATGCCACATAATGAGTTTTAGTTCTCCTTTTGATTGCACTGAAAGGACCTCGACTAGTTAGAATGAGGTATTTGGTAGCTTGGGTGGGATTTAGCAAGGTTTTAATGGGTATATGGAGGGGGAGTGTTGAACGAGGTCAATGGGTGGCGAGGTAAACAATAGGTGATAATATGATAACGAAATGAAATGAACCAGAGAAGTATAATGTTTTACTTACTTGGATTCTAGTCCTGGGACACTGTGAATGAGGGATGGAGGTGTTGGTAAGAGGTTGAAGGCTACAGGTGATCACCAATCGAAGGAGAGATTCTGCATGGGCTACATGTGCATTCCTTTTGCTTGGTTAGATCAGATCATTACTGGGGTGAGTGCTAGATGGTTGTAAGAAAAAAATTCTTGATCTCCTCCTTGCATGCGTATTCTTGCTAGAATTCGATCTCAGAAGATGTGATATCTCTGAGGGATGTGCTCATGTTCACCAACCTTTTCCAATCTTTTCCAACCTTGAAAATAAGGTTGTTTTGGGGTTAAAAGGGTAACCGACGGCAATTATGGCCTAATCGGCGCGGTTAGGGGTAACCGGCATCGGTCAAGGTGGGATTTCCTAGGTTTACTAAACTAAGGAGATCCTCTTGATTTTCTCGGATCTCATGTCATTAACCCATAGATTAAACTGGAATCTTCTTGTAAGCATGTGGGAATGTGGTTAGAGAGAATGTAGGCATTTATTTTTAGGGTTTTGGTAAGTCTTAGTTAGTTATGGTAACTTACTAAGAATAGGTCTTAAGGTGAGTTGGCTTGATGAGGTGTCTAGGTGAGGTGTATGTGTGGATATTATCTAAATTAAGATATTTAAATAATAAATATGTTGAGGATAATGAATTAATTTAATTAAATTAATTAAATTAATATTAGTGGGGTGAAGGGGGCCATGGCTAGGTGAATGTGATGAGGGTGCTTATTTGTCAAGGGAACAAAGGGGGTGTGACCTAATTCTAGTGTCTACAAGTAGTGTCAAAACCAGTTTGACTATGAAGCTTATCAAGGAAAATGGGATGCATATAATGGTGATAGTTATGCAGAGGATGTTGGTTTACTGGAGAAGATTAGAAAAATAGAGGCTAGCATGGTTCAATCAAGGGCAACAACTCAAATGAAGGCATTTCAGATTAGTTATAGGTCACCTTGTCCATGCGAAGGCCCTTTTCCAAGACACTACAGCCCTCAGGAGAAGTTGGACTTCATGATTGGAATGCTGCCCCAACTTACACAATGGTTAGAAGAGTTAGAGGCCTATGAACTTGGTGCTAGGCAACTTTGTCAATGGGTAAATTCTACACCATTATCTGGTAATTTTCTCTCTACTCCTCAAGCAACACCTTCTCAATTTGGGATTCAATTTCTAAGCTTCCCATTGAATGCTGCCCCAAGTGTGAAATCCATTTCTCCATCACCTATTCTTCCACCTCATCTTAGTTCTTCTATCATTTTCCCTTCCAAACAGCCATCCCCTCCAAACAAACAAGAAGTTGTGCCTCCCTTCCCACCACAAACAATTGCAAAGATGGCTAAACCCCAACCTACCACTCCTCTTGCTTTCCCAAGTCCATGTTGGGAAGATACTCAAGAATCTAGTCAAGGACAGCAAGAAGAGGAGTCTAACAGAAAAGAAATAACTGAAAATTTGAAGATTTGGGCTGCCAAATTTGGGTTTACAAAGATCCCCTTGCTAGTTAAGCCTACAGAGGAGGCCAAGGTTGAAGACTCAATGGTGGTTAGGACTGATTTTTCGTAGTAGAAGAAGAACAAGGAAAGGAAGAAGATCAGTTATCAAGTTGCTCGGAGTGTAGTGTCCACAATGGCACTTTATCTGAGAGAAATGTTGATCCAATTCAAGTTACACAATCAGCCAAGGAAGGAAGAACAATCAGCTCAAATTCCCATTGGGAAGGAGAAAATGGATGAGACCAAATCAGATTTTGTAACAGCAGAAGAAGAAGGCATCATTGATAATTTCTTTCTTTCATTTGAAGGGCCTATTTTGGTTGATGAATCCATCATGGAGGAAAATCCTAAAGAATACATGGCTGTCCCAAACAGTCCTCTAGAGAAGTAGTTTGAAGATTTTTCTTTGACAAGATTCATGCTAGAGGAAGAAGTTATCCAAGGGCAAGATGGTCTTCAAACAACAGAGGAAGGAGAAGCTGCTCCAAATCCAAAAGAAGAGGAACACTTAACAATTGTGGAGGAGAATATTCAAGCACAAAAACCTGCACTCCATAATGGCCCTCTCTGGAACAAAGGTTGGATGATCTTAATCTTCCATGTTCTTCTTGGGAGGAGGAAGAGAAAAATAAGGAAGATGTCATCATCTCTTTCGCGCCATCCACCCAAGAATGTCTACAAGACGTCTCCATTTTTGGAATTGAATTTAAGAGAAATGGGCACATCCAAAGGATCAAATTGTGCCCAATCAGGTACTTGGCTTCATTGGAGCCAAAGGAGAAACCAAAACCAATCATTCCTACTTTAGGGCATGAGGATGAGCATCAAAGTACCAAGGGTCACCATCAATGCCTCTAGAAGTCCAATGCAAGTCAGCTTGAGGAGGTATTTTCCATTAATGTTGATACCTTGATGATTTGGGTGGAAGATCATCTTGTAGTTAGTTTTTACTCATCCAACCAACCATGTTCAAAGTGTCAAATTAGTTACATGACTACCGTTTTTATGAAGGGAAGCTATTTCTCCCTGCCAGTTGGAGGTTTTGTTTGAGTTCCCTTTGCTCTTGGTTAGAGTAGTGTAGGTAGGTTTGTTTTCAGTAGAAGAAGTGCTTTTGCAAACTCTACATATCCCACTTGGGGTATGTATGATTTTCAGTTTGTACATAGTTTTTGGTGCTATTGCTCTTACATAGTGCATTTAGTTGGCTTTTGGTGAAGTTCATCTCCAAGTTTCAGTGGGTTTCCAAGTGGCTTAGGGATCAGATCTTCAAAACTTCATATCAGTTTTGTGTTTATCAGGTAGACTCCATGCCCAATGGATACTTCAAGGCCACTGGTCTCTTCATCTATTAAGCAGATGTCCCCGTGAGTCACTAAATTGTTATCCCAAATTCGCCCCCAGGAAAATTTAGTCAAGACAACTTGTGTGCATAAGGAAACTATGAAGGAAAAACATTTCGTACCTACAATCTTACATTCCAAAATGAGGCAAAGGAAAAGGTCAGCGTTTGAGCTCGAGTCAAAGCTAAAGCAAGGATTCAAAGGAAAAGGTGAAAATTTTCCTTCAGCCAAAAAGGGCACAAAGGAAAAGGTGAAGCGCATTCCCGACCAACCAATGGGTACTACGTATCAAGCGGAAGGCTGAAGCTACGGGATTTTTCTGAATTTTTTTATTCTCATGGAAAAAGGGGAAAAGATAAATTATGAACCCGTAAACCTGATTTTTCCCTAATTTGGCTGCCACATGTCCCACATTATCAAAAGGGGACCCATTTTTTCAAGTTTTCTTCCCATCCATTTTGTACAGACCCGATACAAACTTGAAGGGGCGTATCTTTTGGCTCAGGGCTCAAAATATTACAAATCTAATGTCGTTGGAAAGATCTCAGCCTCACCAACCAAATGGCGGAAACATCTTTAGGCCTTCAATGTAGGATCCATCTATGTCAACAACCAGATCAGATTCGATCTACTTCCATTGTTTCCTCTTCCTTCAAGGTGCCGAACTAAGGATTGATGCAGCAAAGACGGATTTGAGGGATAGATTTTATCACAAACATTAACAAAAGTGATTGAGATCCAACATACAAAGTGATTGAGATCCAACATGCTTTTCCCACTTCCCTCTCTCTTTCTTCTCTCGATCAAATATATAAATATAGGGGCAAGATTCATTGTAAAAGTTGTTGTTCATTATTCTCCCTGGCCCCCTCTTCTTTTCTTCCCAAGGTCAAAAATGGAGTCCGAACCTCCTCCCCTGCTCCGTAAAATGGCATTTTTGCCTCTATCTCATGTATGATGCTCTATGAAAGTTTTTGAAGCAATAAAACTCATTTTTGTGATGTGTTTATCCATCCTTCGCTTGTTTTCATTGCATATTCTTGTCTCTCATCATTCTGGAGTATTCTGTGCATGTTTTGGGCGTTTCATTTGTAGATCTAGGAGCTGTGTTTATGGGGATCAGAAATGGAGTTCTGTGTGAATCTGACATTTGGTCTGTGATGTTGTTGTCCATCCTCTCCATTTCTCACCTCACCTCCCTTCATTTCATGGCCGTTTTGATAGATGATCAACACTTCCCTTTTCTTGGTGTTATCACCTCGTAGTGTATGATTTCTTTATTTTCATGCTCTCTCTCTCCTTGGTCCCTTGGAATTGTTAGATTAGGAGTAGATAGTCACATTTCCTTCCTTAGGAGTAGTTTAGCATTAGGATCAAGAAGAAGAAGCTAGATTTCTCTAGAGGTCCATCTCAATTCTACAAGTCCCACAGCTTAAGAGATGGTACCATGTTATGCAAATCACACTAAATGACCCTACCTTAGAAAAGAAGATCCATAACTCATTTGGGGGTCTTTGTGATTTCACACTAACACTAGGATGATGATGAAACAAAATCAAAGGGGTTTTATGAACTGATAGTCTAGTTGGAGAAATGTTCCTTATGCAAAGTACTCTACATACACACTTCATTACACACAAATTCAACAACTCAAATAATTATTTATGTTCTCCCTCATTCATAATCAACAAAACTCAAGAAATTTTCCTTATCTCAAGAAGCCCAATATTTCTTAAAAGGCTAAAATACATAAAATGATTGCACCAAAGATTAATACTAAATTAAACATGAACATGCTCAACTACACTTGATAAACATATCTAGGCTCTTCAAAAAGTGTCAAACCATCATTTGTTACTAAACTCTAATGTTAGGCCTTACACCTACCGTGTATCCCTTATTAAGGGATTTTTTTAAAATCACAAAATAAAATGAATAAATCTTGTATGATAAATTATTCCAGTACCCTTAATACTCATTAATATTCTCCCAAATTTTCATGATCCGGTTGTAAGCCAATGTGTTTTTATTCTCTAATTACCATTTTAATTAGGTCTCCTTACTAGCCCTTGTTAGCTATATAACCTTCATGTCTGGATTACAAACATTCAAGAAAAAGTGATTAGAATTTTGGAAACTAATTTTAGTCCTCTTGGTGTGAGGTAAAATTTAGCCCCCAAATCCTTGTATAATTTTCCCAACACGAATGTCCTTTGTTTGTTTAGTCTCAACTAAGTCTTGCTAGGGTTTTAGGCCTCATTCTAGAGTTTCAACACTTTCGGAAAAATTAAATATTCTAAATACCTTATAAAACCTAAAAATACTCATTCATGATTTTGTTAATGTTCTATCAACCTGTTTTCATGCAAATGTGCAACAGAGAAATTGGAAGTTTCCAAGCACGACAACTATACCCATGTGCCAAATTTTTCATGTTTTATCATTCCTAGGAACCCCAAGTCAAATCCATCAGTTTGGTCACCCTCTATTTGATGTAAAATTGGTCCCTTAGGTGATTTAGGAAAGTCTATTCATTCCCCCTAGGTGATTTTAGGGAGTTATGAAAAGATGCTATCTTATGGCAAGTATTGGGAAGGGTTATCGCTGGCCAAATTCAACATGGAGGTGAATTGAATACCTTAGAACATCATGGAAATTATTTTGGAAGGTTTGGGGAAGTTTTGAAATACTTGGAGTAGTCTGAGTAAAAATAGGGTTCATAAGCCTAGGCAGTACACAGGCCTAAAATGTCTACTAGGCTTTAGAAGAAGATTCTGGGAGCTTTGGATGGAGTTAGAAGTAAAAACATCGCCATAAATATTATAACAAGACCTACATGATGGTGGAATCAAATTTTTCACAACACCTTGGTGTATAGGATTGATGAGCGGTGTTTCTTAAGCACAAGTGGAGTCTCAAATCAAAAATCTGTTTTTTCTGGGATCAAATGGTTGAATCATGACATGATACCCCCACCATTAGATACAAAATGATAGTTTAAGTTAGGATCATATAAAATTTCACCAAGAAATTCCATCGGGAGCTCAAGTTATCATCGTTCCAAGTTACCCTCTCAAAGGTAGTTAAGGAATTAGTCATTTTTCGGGAGCCTAACGAGATTTCATGTCCCCGACGTCCCTGAGGTCAAGTACACCAACCTTGGAAAAATGTGCCCAACCCCATGTGACCTCTGGGACCTTTATATGACCTCTAGACTTGATAGTTCAACCCTTAGGTGCATTTTTGGAGCATCCATTCCAGGATTACCATGGAAAGTGATGTCCCTCACGTCCCTAAGGTCAAGGACATAAAGCATGGAAAAATGTGCCCAAATCCTATGGGGAGTTTTTTGGTCACCCACGTGACCATCTTTCAGCCCCCAAGTGTATTTTTAGAGCATCCATTGAATGTCGTAGGATCAAGCGCCACGTGTTAGCTCCATGAAAGCTGTGGAAATTGATGTCCCTCACATCCCTAAGGTCAGGGACATCAAGCATGGAAAAATGTGCCCAACCCCTATGGGGAGTCTTTTGGACATCCATGTGACCAACTTTTATTCCCTTCCATTGCATCACCACCACGTGTAAGCTCCAAGACCATCATGGAATTTTATGTCCCTCACATCCTTGAGGTCAAGGACATCAAACATGAAAAGTATTCCCAAGCTTCTCCCTCCATGCATTCAAAATTTGAAGAATCTAATTTTTGCTCAGTGCTTCCAGCTGCTTCCACTCCCATGCATAGACAATCTTCATCCTTCCTCTGTAACTTTCTTCCATCACTCCACCATTGCAAAAAAATCAAACCAGATCAACCAAGGAACTGAAATACATTTCCCATGGTGATACATGAGGTCTCGAAGGAATTCTCATCAAGCTAAGAAGGAGAAACAAAGAACAACAAAGAAGAGAACAATAAAATCTCCATAGCCAAAAAATGGAAATCTAAACAAATCCTGCAAACCAGTGCATGAATCAATGAACCATTTTTTGTTGTTTGTTCCTCTATCCAATACCATCAAAAACATAACCTCAAACTCTCCTCTCATGTGATAGAGCATCCACAACAAAGAAATCTCCTTTCGACTCAACAAAGAAGTGGGATTTCTTGTCAAACCGGTTGTCGGATTGAAGTAAGATCACACGTGAAGCACCGAAGAAAAAAACCCACATAAAAAATATAATTTTCTTCACAAATGGAGGAGAAAACCAGACCTAAAATTTTGAGGTCCATTAATGGCTGCCACATCTAGAAGCACTACTAGGTTTGAAAATTAAAAATTTAAAATCTCCTGGACTATTAAGCGGCCGGGCCCAAAATTTTAGAGGGGTGATATTGGGACAATAACCATATCAAAAAACTTTGTTCCACATCAAGTTGAATCCCAAAAGAAAACTTTCTAAAAATAGCAGATCTACTACATAGGAACTGCTATTTTGGGCAAGTCATCGATAGAAGAACACAGGAAGGAGACAAAGACATTGGAGGTGCCCTATAGATGAGAATTCACTGTAATGCATTTATTATCCATATTTTTTCCCCTGTACAAATATTGGATCAGTCATGATCCCGCATAGAAGGAACTGAAAGAACCCATTCGAGATCTTGCAAATTGGTCACAGAGGGACTCTATAATGGAATTGCGGGGCCTACAAAATTTTAAAGAACCCTATGTGAGAAGAAAGAGAAGAAATGGATATGTTGCATGAATCTATCTCAAATTCATTTGACAGACTTGGGTAGGCTCTAAAATTTAAAAAAAGGGGCTGTTGAAAGTTCTAAGGATCTGTGGAGGCTGACAAGTGTAAACTAGATGTTCCTCCAAAGGCAAACTTTGAGTCATACTTTCAAGTAAGCGTGGTGCCTCCACGTGTCCAAACTTTGAAGGGGCATATCTTTCGACTCAGGGCTTGAAATATTGTGAATCGACACCGTTGGAAGCGTCTCGACATCGTCTACACCATTAAAGGATTAAATATCATTTTTAGGCCTTGGTAGGTAAAAATGAAGAAGATTCTTCCAGGCCATTAACACAGAATCCAATCTCTTCAACTACCAGATTTTATTCGATTCAATCCACTGGGGAACAGAAGCGACATATTGTGGGTGGATTTGTAGAAGGCATTGATATTCAGTGGTTGAACTTTCAAAGTGGGATTCAATGCATATCTCATGGTGGTTGGAGAAGGATTCAATTTTTCCCTCTTCTCTCTCTCTCTCTTATTATTTCTATATATTGTAACATTTCTCATTTTGGAAAAGAGAGACATTCTGGGCATAGAGAAACTCTGTCAAATTTGTTTCTCAACACCATTTTTGAGTAGCAAACCTTCTCCCACACCTGGAAAATGTATTTGTTCATCTATTCCATAAATGTAATGGTCTATGCACCTTCTAGAGAAATAAAAAACATGTTTTTTTGGTTTTATTTAACCCTTTGCATCATTTTGTTGTTTCTTTGTGCCTCTCCCTTTCAGTCTTGGTTTTCTATGCATGTATTTCACATTTGCAGGATGTTATGTTTCATGGATTTTGATGTATGGTTTATAGATCTGGGCTATGTCACTTCTGTCTGACATCCCTCATCTCCATTTTTTTTGTTTCTTTCTCCCTCAATAGAATATCTCACTTCCTTTTTGGTGTATCACCGCTTTAGTGTAAGCTCTATTTTTACCCTCTTTCTTTCTCCTTGGTTCCTTGGAATGGTTAGATTAGGTTATATTTAGTTTACCTACATTGAAGTAGCTCATGGTAGGTAGTTTAGGAAGAGGAACCAGCCTTCTCACGGAGGATCATTCCCATTTTCAAGTCCTGCGGCTTGGGAATGATCGATGTTATAAATCACACCAAATGACCCAACCTTAGAAAAGTAGATCCATAACTCATTTGGGGGTGTTGTGATTTCGCACTAATAGTTTTGGCACACTGGTGGGATAGGTCTGAAGCACCTTACCAATTCACTTCATTAGGTTTAATGTGCTCTTGGTGAAGATTTCAGCCTTTGGAGGCACTTTTAAGCACGTCGGTGCCTCCATCCGGTCAAAAATCTATTCTACGAGTTGCGAGGCCTTTTCCATCCATTTCCATCCATTTTCCTCTTCCATCTCTTCCATTTTCTCGCATTCCATGAGGTTGTACAATCATGACTTCATTCCCTTCATGGAACTCACACTTACTGCAATGCAATCCACCTCCAATGCAATTCCCAACTCCTCCAAATCAAGATTATGATCAGATCCAGGACCATTATGCTTACCCATATGAGTAGAGTCAAAGTTAGTTTGGCCATGGAGCTTATCAAGAACAAGGAGACACATACAATGGTTTAGTACTGGGGTCATAGCATGAATGAAGGAATTTTAGATTCGTTTGGGCACCTTGTCCATTGGAAGGCCCTTTTCCAAGACATTACATCCCTCAGGAGAAGCTAGACTTCATGGTTAAAATGCTGCCCCAACTTTCACAATGGTGAGGAGATCGAGGCTTATGAGCAAAGTGTGAGATAGCCTTGTCAATGGGTAATTCAATCACTAGCTCCCTATCTTTCATTGTCTCTTCCTCAATCTTTATTATTTCAGCAGAGGTAAGATTCAAGCCCCTCACTTGCTGCCCCAAGTGTTGATTTAATTTCTCCATCTCCTAGCCTTCTATCTCATCTCAGTTTTCTATCCTTTTCCCTTCCAAACAGTCATCCCCTAAAAAAATAAGAAGTTAGACTTCCCTTCCCACCAAAAACAATTGAAAATATGGTTGAACCCCAAACTGTCACTCCTCTTGCTTTCCCAAGCCCATGTTGGGAAGAGACTCAAGAATCCAGTCGAGGAAAACAAGAAGAGGAGCCCGATAGAAAGAAATATGCAGACAATCGATGACTTGGGTTGCTAAATTTGGGTTTACAAAGATCCCCTTGATGGTCAAGCCAATAATAGAGGAGGTCAAGTTGAAGAGCCAATGGCGAGATAAGTTTGAATTTGTAGAGAGGAGGAGGACCATATAGTTTAAGATGCCCCAAGTGTGGATCGGGGTATAGAAGAACCTTGAGTTCTTCCTCCCACTTCATCCCCTTCAAGATCGATGTTGAAGAAGAGTTTGATCTTTCAAACTTCATGTTTGAGAGTGAAGGGAGCCATGGTGATCAAGTTGTAGATAAGGAAGGAATTGTTATCCATATTTCACCTCGTGCCTAATATTGGATTGATCACGATCCCACATAGGAGGAACCATTGAAAAATGCATGAGCCGGGCCAACAGTGGCTACCAAGTGTTTTAATGGGCGATTCAAAGATTGAATAGAGAAAGGGTTCTCAAACAAGCACCGCACCTCCATGTGTCTCGGGATGCAATGGAAGAAGGGGAAATGGTAAAACAAAGTCAAAAGGTAGAGTAGTAGGGCCACGAGAGTTTTCTAGATTTTGTGATTCTCTCGGAAAGGGGAAAAAGATAAATTGTGGACCCGTAGGCCTAATTTTTTGTTCTAATCTAGTTGCCACATTTCCCATATCAAAAGGGGACCCATTTTTCAAGTTGTTTTCCCACCTTCCTGTATAGACCGAGATACAAAATTTGAAGGGGAATATCTGTCAACTCGGGGCTCGAAATATTGAAAATCTAATGCCGTTGGAAAGATATCAGCCTCACCAACCAGATGGAGGAAACGTCTTCGGGCCTTCAATGTGGGATCCATCTATCTTAACAACTAGATCAGATTCAATCTATTTTTATCGTTTCCTCTTCCTTCAAGGAACCGAACCAAGAATCGATGTAGTAGAGATAGAATTGGGGAAGATTTTATTAGAAGCATTAACGGTAGTGGTTGAGCTTCAACCCACTTTTATCGCTTCCTTCTGTCTTTCTTCTCTCCGATCAAATCTATAAATACAGGGCGGTATTCATTGTAAAAGTTGTTTTTCATTCTTCTTCCCTGCCCCCATCTTATTTTCTTCCCCAGGGTTGAAAATGGAGTCTAAACCTCCTTTCATGGATTTGTAATGGCATTCTCTTGCCTCTTGCCCACTAATGATGTATTGTGTGAACTTTTGGAGCAATAAATTATGTTTTGTGATGCATCTATCCATCCTTTGCTTATTTTATTGTCTCTCCTCGCCTCTCATCATTGCAGGGTATATTGTGCATATTCAAGTTTGTTGCGAGTCACTGGGAGCTGTGTCTAATGGGTTTTGAAGTGGTGTTATATGTGAAATATATCTTTGGTCTATGGTGCATCTTGTCCACCCTCTCCTCTGCTCACCTCTCTCCACTTCAGGTAGCTGAGATTGTGACCAACACTTCCCTTTTCTTGGTGCTATCACCTCTGTAGTGTAGGATTTCTTTATTTTCATTCTCTCTCTCTCTCTCTCTCTCTCATTGGTCCCTTGAATTGTTAGATTAGGATTAGATATACACATTTCTACATTAGGAGTAGTTTAGCATTAGGATCGGGAAGAAGAAGTTGGCTTTCTCCAGGAGGTCCATATCAAGTCCGCAAGTCCCATAGCTTGAGAGATGGTCCAATGTTATGCAAATCACACCAACCTGACCCTACCTTAGAAAAGTAGATCCATAATTAATTTGGGGGTGATGTGATTTTGCATTACAGTTTTGGCATGCCCAGTGGGACAGGTTTAAAGCATCTTACCACTTCACTTCATCAGGTTCGATGTGCTCTTGGTGAAGATTTTAGCCTTTGGAGGCACTTTCAAGCACATCTGGCGACTCCATCTGGTCAAAAACCCATTCTCTAATTTGCAAACCTTTTCCATCCATTCCCACTCATTTTATCCTTTTCTTCTTTCATCTCTTTCATTTTCTCCCATTCCATGAGGTTTTGCAATCATGACTTCATTCCCTTCATGGAACTCACACTTACAACAATACTGAGTCCACCTCCAATGTATTTTCCAATTCCTCCGAGATCAGCATTATAATTAGATCCAGGACCACTATGCTTACCCATATGAGCGAGTCAAAATACGTTTGGCCATGGAGCTTATCAAGAATTGGGAGATGCATATGATGGTGATAGTTATGCAAAGGATGCTGGTCTACTGGAGAAGATTCAAAAAATGGAGGCTGGCATGGTTTAATTAAGGGAAACATTTTAAATGAGGGCTTTCAGCATTGGTTGCAGGGCACCTTGTCCATGGGAAGGCCCTTTTCGAAGACACTACAGCCCTCAAGAGAAGCTGGACTTCATGATTGAAATGCTACCCCAACTTACACAATGGACAGTGGAGATCGGGGCTTATGAGAAAAGTGTGGGACAACCTTGTCAATGGGTAAGTCAATCACCAGCTCCCTGCCTTTCATTTTCTCTCCCTCAGTCTTTATCATTTCAACATGATCAAGAGTCAAGCTTCCCAGTTTCTACCCCAAGTGTTGATTCCATTTCTCCATTCCCTAGTCTTCCACCCCACCTCAGTTTCTCTGCCCTTTTCCCTCCCAAATCCAATCCCCCTCTACAAGAGCCAAAAGCAACACCTTCCCCTACACCACAAACAATTGCAAAGTTTGTTGTAAATCAACCCATCCTTCCTCCTACTTTCCCAAACCCATGTTGGGAAGAAAACAATCAAAAAACCAGCCAAGGAGAACATCAAACATGTTGGTACCTAAATTTGTTCTCCTTTTCAGTCAAAGTAGGATCAAAGATATGGCATGAAGATTGAAGACAGATAGATCATGATGTATGTCGTTTTGTAGCCGGGGATGTGATCTAACTGACACTCAGATTTGTGGAGAGATGGATAGCACTCAAATAGGACTTGATCTTGTCCTAGCTGTTTTAGGTTGTGCCTTTCAACCAAGGTAAGAGAACCTATTTTGTAACCCTCAAATGGTGAAGGAGATGAAGATATCCCTCAATTTGTGCAAACAATATGAAAATGGCCTTTAGAAAATATGATCAATCTCCCATTATTCAAAATCAATAGATTGTCATTACTTAAATGATGGAAATGCTTTCAAGAAAAGGCAAGGGTTACTGAAGACATTGTATGATCCTGATTTGCTTTGCGCATTTTTGTAAATGGATTGTATTCTTTTGTTGACACAAAATGTAATGCAGGGGTATTATAGGTAGGATTGGTTTGTTTGAATGAAATTTTGGTGGGAGATTTTAGACAAGACTAACTAGAATTTGCCAAATTCTTTGAGGACCTTTGCAAAAAGCTTGTAAGACCTAAACAACATAATGCTTCAAAGGGGTTAAGGTACTCCTTCAACTAGGATATGTGCACTAAATGGAGGCCCAGATTTGCACTCTTCCACATAATATTTGACAACCTGCCACAAAATATTGAAGCAGATGAACCAACAAAGTATCCAGAAATCTCTATTTTATCATGACCTAAGGTGCACCCAAAGGTTTACAAACAATCTCTGAATTCAAGGAAGGTAAAGTGATTTTAAATTTGTTTATCTCTTTATCAGATGAAATCTCTTCTGAATGTGAGATTGCAAATGACACTAAACTATCAACAAGAAATGAGACCATGTATGATCAAGAGATATTTTAAACACAAGACTGCAACAAGAGCAAGAAAAATACATTGAAAACATTTTGAAACATAAGTGTATGCAAATTTTTCCAAGATATAACAAAAAATAATCTAGAATGACCAAATTTATCAAAGCGAGGGAATGTTATAAGAACAATCTCATAGCTTGTTGATGGCTTTACAACTAAAACCATCTCAACATGATACAAATATGATGAAAAAAGGAATTAGAAATGGTTCTCAGGTGGTTTCTCAAAGAATGGGATTTTTCCATATTTCCAATGAAATTTAAGTTTCTTCGACATTTTACATGACAAATTCATGCAATATATAACTTTTCATTACAATTGATCCTTTCTGCTCAAATCTTCCCTCCAAAAGTGGAATATTCGGAGCACCTTTGCTTTGCAATATTTTTGGAAAATGACATCGAATAGACTCACAAAAATTCACAGTTGTTCTTTCAAAAGGTGAATCATTACAAATTTTTCATCATTATCCATTGTGGAAGAACGGTTTTCATCCTCAAAGCATGTAGGCCCCTTTCATTTCATTATTTCATCCTTATCCCTCAAAAATTTGACTCTGACAACTTGATTTGATCTTTCACATTTTTACTCGAGCTCAAACAAAATTTCATTTCAAAAGCTAACCAAATCTACAAATTGAAATTTCAAATTGATCCCATTGATCCTTGAAAGTAAAAACGACATGAATTTGCCAAAAAATTGATCAAAATTGATACAAAATTCACATCTCCAAGCTTCTTGGAGGAAAAATGGCGACAATGAAAAGTGCGGAGTTACCGTTGATCTACCTTTCTCCCTTCAATATGTGCCCTCCATGTGTCATAATGTGATTGGGAATGGATTTGGGATCACTTTTTGACTTTTTAACATTTTTGGAAAAATGTAAAATTTTGACATTTTTCTCCACCCCTCCACCCTTGAAATTTGGTGCTGACACGTGGCACAATGTGGGCCCCATTGGAATCATGGCTTGATTCTTCACATTTCTACCTTTTTTGGAAAAAGGAAATTTTTCCAAAAATCTCCGCGGGCCCGCACCTCCACCTTTGTCCTTAACATGTGTCACCTTCTCTATTGTTAAGGATCTGTGGGCTCATTTCACATTTTAACTCCTTTTTTGCCAAAGGAAATTTTCTCACTTTGCATCCATGAGACCGCACCTCTAATTCTATCCGCCACGTGTCTCCCCCTCGATTCATTTCAGCTAGTGCTTCAAATTTTCACTCTAACTCATTTTGTAAAAATGGAAAAATTTCACTTTTTCCTCCGGTGGCCCGCACTCCCTTTTGCACCTGCCACGTGTCTCTTTATGATTCATTTGGTAGACCCGCGACCCCTTTTGCAACTTTTATCCCTTTTTCCAAAAAAGGAAAAATTCTAAGTCCTCATGAGCCTTCCATCCCTCTTTTGATGATAACACGACACGTGTCCACCCCTGATTCGTCATCCTAATTTTGATGAGGATATGACGCATGTCCTCCTCTTATTCACTAAAGGCTTGCACTCCAAAGCCGCCACGTGTTCCATTTTACTTTGTTGTGGGCCTATACTTTGAAGCTGCCACATGTCCTTCCCTGATTGGATGCAGGCCTTAGGCATTTTCTTTATACTTTAACTTCTTATTCCAAAATGCCTTACGACACAAAATGACCCACCCGTCTACCTTCATTCTGCATGCAACATGTGTACCTTCTCTGGGACCTGCAGAGCTATGGGGAAAATTTTGATTTTTTGCCAAAAACCAAAAACGTTAAGTTTTCTAGGAAACCCACCAAATCTTTTCCAACCACAAATGGCCACGTATGAGGGGATGCTTGAGCTTTAATTTGATGGGCAAAGGACACCCATATGACCATAAAAAAACATAGAATTTTCCAGGGATGCCCAAAATCAATTTTTTCTTCGTGGGTGGAGAAATTGTTGGTCAAAAAACAAATGGGAAGTCTTTTTAGGAAATTTACGACCATGGCAAGGGATTTTTGAGGGAAAATATGTATAAAACGAACAAGCATGAGCTCAAAGTCTAGGAAAAGTGGAGAAAACAATAGAGACAAGCGATTTGGAAAAATTAGGGCACAAAACAGGGCATGCATGTATTTTTATTTCAAATTGGGGAAAAATAATAAGTTTATGAGGATTTCAAGGCATTGAACGAGAGGAAAAGTTGCTGAGACCACCAATTCAAGAGAAAAAATATTCCAGAGCATGCAAACCAAAGAACAATTTAGGGCATCTAGACACCTAAAATATGCTTACACTTAGCATTTCATCAATCTAATCAATTAATGACACTTCGTTAAATCCCCATACTTTGGTCCATTCTCGAATGGTCATTCATGACTTGACACTTTTTCATTCGTATTCTTCCCATATTCAGCTTATTTGGCTAATATCTCTCTTATTAGCTAAACATTCCTCCTTTGACCATTCAAAACCTCCCTAGTTCTCTCTAGACCACTTATTAGCTTCATAGGCTATCTATCAATCACAATTGGTTATCTAGACCCCTCCCAACTCTCAATGAGTCTCTAATCACTTTCTAATCAAGTTTAACTAGCCTAATCCTAGCTTAACTAAGTCTAAAGCATGTTTATCAACTCCTAATCTAAAAGTGATTTTTGAGCTTTAGTCCCACATGCACAAGAATTCCAAACTCTTCCATTTGGAAAACTATAAATACAAGGCTAAGCCTACCCATTCAAAACACACCTTGTTTACACAAAACTACAATTTTACATAAGCTAAAGCCAAAACAAGCCTAAGAAAGCTTAAGAGCTCATTTGCATTAGCCAACGTAATAAGGCATTTGATCTTGGGTCATCCACCATTAAAATAGCTTCATCTTGCACCCATGTTAGGTTAGTAATGAAATAGCTAAACTTGGCCATGTAGCCATTTAGTGAGATTCATTCACCCTCATGGAGTAAACAACACACAATTTGATTGCTTATAATCTAATTTGGGTTCACTTTAATTAAGCTTTCATAGAGTAGAGAGTAGTATACATTTTAGTTTTTGATGTTTTTTTCAAATTTATAATGCTTGAATGTTAGTTTCTATTGTTAATGACACTTCGTTAAATCCCCATACTTTGGTCCATTCTCGAATGGTCATTCATGACACTTTTTCATTCGTATTCTTCCCATATTCAGCTTATTTGGCTAATATCTCTCTTATTAGCTAAACATTCCTCCTTTTGACCATTCAAAACCTCCCTAGTTCTCTCTAGACCACTTCTATTGGCTTCATAGGCTATCTATCAATCACAATTGGTTATCTAGACCCCTCCCAACTCTCAATGAGTCTCTAATCACTTTCTAATCTAGTTTAACTAGCCTAATCCTAGCTTAACTAATTTTAAAGCATGTTTATCAACTCCTAATCTAAAAGTGATTTTTGATCTTTAGTCCCACATGCACAAGAATTCCAAACTCTTCCATTTGGAAAACTATAAATACAAGGCTAAGCCTACCCATTCAAAACACACCTTGTTTACACAAAACTACAATTTTACATAAGCTAAAGCCAAAACAAGCCTAAGAAAGCTTAAGAGCTCATTTGCATTAGCCAAGCTATTAAGGCATTTGATCTTGGGTCATCCACCATTAAAATAGCTTCATCTTGCACCCATGTTAGGTTAGTAATGAAATAGCTAAACTTGGCCATGTAGCCATTTAGTGAGATTCATTCACCCTCATGGAGTAAACAACACACAATTTGATTGCTTATAATCTAACTGGGTTCACTTTAATTAAGCTTTCATAGAGTAGAGAGTAGTATACATTTTAGTTTTTGATGTTTTTTTCAAATTTATAATGCTTGAATGTTAGTTTCTCTTGTTTAGCTCTAATCCTATGGTGCATGTATGAGTTAGCAAAGATTTGAGGTTCTTTAGCCTCATTCCATTGCTTTTGTAACTTTCCATTGCACACATTTGGCATGCCCGGTGGGACACTTATGTTCATCCTCCATTAATGGAGTCACTTTGAAGCTTTTTGTTTTAGTTTCTAACTATTTCTTAGTTTCAATCTTTCTAGGATAGTTTCAAAGCTTTCTATATTAGTTTCAAAGCTTTTTAGATTAGTTTCAAAGTTTTTAGATTAGTTCAAGTTTTTAGTTTCACTAATATTTTTGTTCTAAATGGCAAAAAATCATGTTTCTTAACTAACTTAGCTAGGTTTGTCTTGTTTTTTTGCTCTTTACAGGATCAAAGGAGGTGAAGTGCTGCCAAAAATTGAACCAAATTGATAAAATTTTGATATTTTTGAAAAATCATGTGTTTTTTAGCCACCTACAGGAAAGGGGGTACACACGCCATTCTATGTGCACAGCACAACTCTCACTATATTTTGTTTACACGGGGGTGTGCATGTGCCAAAAAGGGGCGTAGGTACACTAATAGTGGTGCGAGGCATCATTAGCAATCTTCTAGAGGCCATAACTTTTTCTCCTGAACTCAAAACGATTCCATTTGTGTTGCGTTGGAAAGGTATTGAAGTGAACTAAACAATGGAAACATAAATTTGGGGTTTTAAGTTACCAAAAATTTAAGGTTTTCATTTTTATTAAAATACTCATTTCTAACATGTCTAAATGCTTTGGAAAATTTGGTCTTTGATGTTCTAACACCTTGAAGGTTTTATTTTGAATCTAACCACATTTTGTAGGGTGTTTTTACATGTTTGATGGTGATTTGACTTGTTTAAAGGTTAATAAACACTACATGTTTAATCATAGGATTAATATCACGTATGCTCTTCCTCGCGTCCCTTGGGGTGATCTTGGGAATCAAAAATTATTCTTAAGTCTTTTTGATGCGTTGAGGTTGTTAGGAGTATTTGGGTTGGAATTGGTTAATTTGGCATAGTTGAATTAAAGTGTTTTTCCATTTGATATATTTTTGGATTTTTGAAGACAATCATGTATGCTCTTCTCTTGCATCCTTGGACGATCTAGAGAATCAGAAATGATGCCTTTTCTTTTGATGGAAAACTAATAAAAATCATCATACAGGACCAAAACGCCATCGCTTGTCAAAGAATAGAGGAATAAAAAAACTACTAATACAATTGTTACGTAGGTTGCCAAAAGGTGTTTCAAGAAAACCACACCAAATTAAACAAGATAAAAAAACAACATATTCAAAACACTATATTGCGAGGTTTGAGAAAAGGGTATGTCCCTCTCCGCTCAACTTGAACATAACCACTTTGGCATAATGCCTTAAGCTACTGACAATGGGGTGGTTCGGGAACCCCAAAGCATGAGTCCACACAAGAGGGAACCTTGTGGATGAAATGAGAAGTGCTCCACACTACCTATCTAACTAGTAATTCCTTTATCAGATAGAGTTACAAGTTATCCCTACGCGACCCTTTTAAGTACACAATTGGATGCATCTGATGCCCACTGTGCTTGAAGGGGGCAAAGTCGAGATACTCCCAAGCTAGTCAGTGTGACTTTTTGGGTAAATCCTCTCGCTCGTGGATAATATTTTTAGCACCTAGGACGAGAGAACCACCTAGGAAAATATACTTTGGCCAGGAGCCCACTTTGACCATTCTAAAAGCGTGTTGAGTTGTGAGCCATCATTTTCATCATGAAACATGTGATGCGTTACTCGGCCTAGTTCTTCACTTACCTTAAGGTAAGGTGAAACTCTGCCAAAGTAAAGCTAACATTTTCACCCCCATTTTGATTTTCATCCTTCACCTTGTTTTTACACTTTGTTGATCAAAGGAAGGGTCACTACCTTTGTGTTACCAATCAATTGCTTCTACCACTTTTTTGTTCATTTATGCCCGTCCATGTTTGCGGCTGGGTAAGTTAAATGTCTAAAGTGTGTGGAGGCGTATTTATATCATTGGTAGCCTTTGTGATCTTGATACCCACGTTAGGATTGTCATCATAGTTAGGATTGATTCATCATTTTATCTCCCTTTTACATGTTACCTCATTTGCATTATCTCGACATAATTAAGATACTTATGTCATGTTTCTTATAAACATGATCTAAATTTCCGCATTGTGGCATTACGCTGCCCACATTTTAACACATCCTTAGTATACTTTGACTTAGTTTGATTTCAAACATTGTCCTAAATCTTGAAGGGTGTCACTTACTTTGTTTGCGTCATTTCAATACCACTTTGACACTAATATCTCACTTCTCTATGAAGCTTGATAGACGTGTCCAATTGGTGTGGTTACTGGCTTACATTTGTAAACCCCACCCTTTAACATTTAGGTCTTGTTGGTTGTTGAACTTGTCATGGTATCCTTTGATTAGAGTCGCATCTATCCTTTGTTAATATTTACACCTTGTTCGTTTTGAGCTTGACGTAAATATTGACATTGTGTTGATCATTTTTGCATCAAACTATCACTTTGCACATGCATTTGTATAGGGTTTATTTCCTTATTGATTGGATTTGTGTTTCAGACTTGCATGATTGTTCCTTATGATCATTCATTTAGAAAATTAATTTTCTAGGACAATCCCTTTTGATCTCATCGAGATTTGCATCATCACGATGACTATTTTCCTTAGAGCTTCTTGGAAAATCATACATGCATCTTCGTACTTACACAATGTCTAGTTGGTTGTCATTATGCTGCCCAAATTAACATGAAACCTTCTTCACTTTGAAGAAGTTCAATTACACTATTTAGGTCTAGGTATTTGTATCAAACAATGCCAACAATGACTGATTATCATAAGGTTCCTTATACATATGACAATAAGGAATCAAATTTTCGGTGTACAAATCAAAAGACGCCCATCATGACCAAACCTCATTTGGTTCTTCGTGCTAAAGAGCCCATACAAGTAACTCTCTTCCCCACATTCATCTCATAGTCCGTGATATGATTTGGACACATCTGATCAAATTATTATTTGAGTTCCCCCACTCTTCTTCTAATTCTAATCCAAACATTTGCTCTCTTCTTCTCATGCAACACTCTCTCTCTTGATGTTATATTTTTGCGTTGAGGGTTTCACTTTTTAATATGACTTAAGTGACTTTAGAAATATAATGTAACTTTAATTCACCTTGCTATTATAAAAGGGAATTAAATATTTAAAGTGGAATATGAACAATCTTAAGTCATATTAAGGTATTTGAAAAGTCACGGGAAGATGAAGAGTTTCCTCCTCTTCTATAAATTGTAGCAAGCTCCTCATTTGAGGGTCTTCTTAATTTTTTTCTTCAAAAATTCTTCTAAATTTTGCTTCTTAGATGTTGGAGCTATTTTTTGTGAATTCATGAGAGAGATATCCTTATGAAGAGAGCAAGAGATAGCAAGTTTCTTCCATTTCTTCTACTAAAAAATGTCTTCTACTCCCCACACTATGTACAAATTCTTCTTGAGATTTAATAAAGGAAGAAGGAATTTTAGCCTCTTTGATTGAGGAGTTTATTGGTACTTTATGTTCATTAAGCTCTATTTAGTCTTGTTGTTGTTTTGCATATTTGTTTTCTTCTAAAATACAAGTGCATGTAATGAAACTTATGGCTAGTGTGTGTAAGTCTTTGATTTTCTACTTGCAACATTAGTTTCTCCTTTCTAAATATTCTCACTCCCCTTTCTCACCTTCGTAGAAAATTCTTCCCTGCGAGATACTGCAAGCATTTCTGAGGGTCGGTGGAGTGCCCCCTGTTAGATCCTCATTTGAAAGGCCACCAAGACAAAACTCATAATTTACTCACACATGCATGTCTGTATGTAGCTGCAGGTAAAGTAGAGGGACTTAGACTCCCAGAGCATTGGAAAGATAACCACTAATTTTTCCCTGAAAATTTTTCTCACCAATAGTTTTGGGTCCCACCATGGGGTAGATTTAGTAGCATCTGCACTTGAATACGACCACAAGGTTTGAAAAATACCAAAAAAATTCAAAAATTCAAAAAAATTTTTTTGGAATTTGAATAGCTATATGAGCCACATGTCTACAAACCATGGCTATTCCAGGAAATCCTCCTATTGAAAGACCTGAATTTCTCTTCCACATCCAAGAGGATATTGCTTCATATTTGAGAGAAGCTATCTGGCATAACAAGAAAAGTGTCAACCACTACTTCATTGCCACAAGAATTCTTGACCTTGAAGAATAATTTACGACCAAAAAGAAAAATTCCAACACCAAAAAAAAGAGCATAAATTTCCAAGCTAACAGATAAAAGATACACGACAATAAAGACAAGGAGGAAAAACTAACCCTATTTTTTAAGAGCTTCAAAGAAGACAAGAGCTACTCAGAATTCCGAGGTCTCCTTTTCATCAAGCAATCGGTCACGTTGGGAACCTGAGTGTTGTTAATCCTTTGGATGGTGAATTTCCATACATCAATGAGAACCTTGAAGATTTCACTAACGTAGAGACTGAAGAAGAAGCTAGAGAAAGAGAAGCAAGAGCGGAAGAGGAAATAAGAGCTCAACTCGAAGAAATTGAAAGACTTTAAGTGAGGCATGTAAAAGAGTAGCAATAAAAGCCATAGCCTTAGAAAGATTGGAAGCTAGAAACAAAAACAAAATGGGGGATCGTGAGTGTGACCATGATCGTGAGGCCGTAGGCCTAATGTACCATGGGGAGGAAACACCGGTGCACTTGCTCTTCCTCAACCACTCCATGAGCTACCAAGGGGCTCAAGAAATTTTTTTCCAAAATTTAGAGGAGATGGTTCTCAACTCCCGAAGAACATGTAGTAGCATTTATCACCACTTGCGATGTATTGGGAATTGAGGACGAAGATGTGTCAGTCCTGTTCTTTGTGAAGTCACTTCAAGAAAAGGCTTCTGAATGGTTCTACATACTACCCCTAAGGTCTATCACCTGTTGGGAAGATATAAGAAGTGCATTCAAATATAGGTTCAAGACCACAAAAGATTGTCAAGATCTCTTGGTCCAATTGGTACAAATGAAAAAATAAACCTCGTGTCACCGATAGAGACTTTGTAGAAAGATATAACATATTGATAAGAAGAATCCCTGAAGATGTGGTGCCTCCTAAAAATAATCTGAAGAGATTCTTCATCAATGCCTTGCCATCAAAAGTAGGTTTCTTCCTTAGAATAACCCAACCAAGAACATTGAGGGAAGCTCAAGACCATGTGATAGAAACCGATGATAATATAATCCTTTCCAATAAAGTGAAAGGCCCAAATGGAAAGAAAAAGGGCCAAAATTCAAGCTCGTCACCACAAACCCAATGTTCCAAAAAATGGAAAATGACTTGGTTGCCTTAAAGAAACAAGCTGTCCCAAATCACAATGCAAAACGCTCCAAGGAAGCCAAATCCTCCCAATAGACCAAGGATTTCTCCACCTCCTCGTTAGCTTGCTCTTGAAGCACCACCAATCAATGATGTCTATGACACTAAAGAACCAAAGGAGGAAGCGGAAATTGAAGAACCTAAAGAAGAAAATGCGGAGGACTATGAAAACTATCTTGAGGTCGAGGAAGTTGATGGTGATACACATAATGGCCTAATTGAGTATGTTGATGATGAAGATGATGATGATGAAGAAGCTCCAAGTTTCTCATGTGCTAGTTTTCACTCATGCACAATCCAAGAAAGGTGCTTCATCCTCAATGGCTGCGGTAAAGGACAAGAAGAAGAAAGAAGATTCTCCTCTGGAGGTCCCACAAAATAAAATCATCGGTAGAGGATCACCACTACCACCTTCGATGGAGTTAGCTAAAGAAAAATCAGACCCACTGGCTAGCAAGGATCATGTTTCCATACCAATTAAGTCATCTAATCCTTCTCTATCTCAAAGATTCTTGTTAACATTTTAATCTACCTTGAGAAGCAGATGTCGAAAGTGGTCAATTTTTTTTTTTGGAAAAATCCGTTATATGGAAGTACTCTATGATATAAATTGAAAATTCTCTAAGTCCGAAGTCTGAAATTTCAGACTTTATATTTAGAAATTTTCTATTTCAGAATTTAATGGCATGGATTTGAAATTGTGTTTTCAAAGTTCGAAATCCGAAACCCCGAAAGTCTAAATTTTTAGACTTTTGGGATTTCGAGGTTGGGAGTTTTGACTTAACGATTGGTAATTTTAAACTGAAGTTTGAAGTTTGAAAGTCTAAAATTTCAAACTTTGGACTTTCAGGGCTCAAAACTCCATATCATGGTTTTGAAAAGATCTCTTCTAGTTTCGAAGTTTGAACCCCAGAAAGTCTAAAATTTCAGACTTTCGGGCTTTCGAGTTTTAGAACTTTAGGTTGTACTTTTGGTCAAATATCTTTCGGACTTGAAGTCTGAAATTCTAAAATTTTACGGTTTAAAGCTTTGAGTTTCAAAAATTTAGGTCACACTTTTGGTCAAATATCTTTCAAACTTACGAAGTCTAAAATTCTGAAATTTCGAACTTTCGGGCTTTTGGGTTTGAACTCTCTAGGTCATTTGATTTTTTTTTCGGACTTGAAGTCGACAAGATATTCGAGCTTTGTGTTTCAAAACTCTCCACTTCCATTTCACGTTTTTCATCTCCTAATCTCCAAAGTCTTAAATCCCAAAATTCTAAAATCTCGAGAATTTCAGGTTTTGGACTTTTGGAGTCCTTCGTGTATTTAATTTCTTACCTACTTTTGTATGGATCTAAATTTTTCCATGAATGTCATATTTTGTAAAATTCCCATTTTAAGACTTTAGAAACAAGGGAAATTTATTTTTAAGTAACGTTCTCTTTTCTAAATACATAAATTAAAACACACATTCCATAACATCCATTCTTATAATAGATAACCATATACGCAATTTGTAATGACTCGGTGTGCCACCGATCTATTCATTTCACGACTCGGCGAACTACTAATCTATTCATGTTTAACATTAAGTATTGAATAATTTTTGTATACTCTATATACTTGGTTCTCTTACCCTATTCTCATCCGCATCTTGAACCTTAGACTAGGTGACATAGTACAATGCAATCAGTGACTTGCGATACTTTGGCCAAAGTTTTCTAACATACTATTTAAATTACTCATTCCTTGACAACATACTCGTCGATTCAAAATACGTCCTTCACCTCACTTAATTTTTATCTAAAATATCCTTTCTTGACTTCCATCAGTCCACTTGCCCAAGGTTTAACCCTAGTTCAGGTTAACAACATAGGTTATGATAGGAAGAGACTCACAAAGACTTAGGATATATTGGCATACTGGGTCAACCTAGGATAACCCCATGTGCCAAGGTACCCAAGTTGTAGAGGGCTGCCGTATCATAACTATGCTACTACCCAGTCCTAGAGAAAAACTAAGTTCAAGTCCATAAGCGTGTAGATCTAGACGATCAATGTAGAAGGGTGTTGCCACATGTCAACTATAATGTTGTATCCTCGAGAAGATCCTAATCTTCTCAAAGGTACAAACCACGTAGTTGGCATGTGCTAGCATCCTACGAACAGCCTTGTCGAGATGTACATACCCCTAGTAGATTATTAATATATTTAATTAATTTGGATAATTAAAAGTAGATTTCAGTAACCTTGCCAAACCCTAATCCAACTCTCCCTAAGTTCCTTTCTAAATCAGGTTCCATTAATCCTTGGAGAACTTCCTTAACTCAAGATTGCTTTTGATGTTTGTTAATTTTGGCTTAACAAGTAGTTACCAAAAAGAGAGGACAACAACCTCATAAGTTCTATTTAATGTGACTTAACCATTCAAGGAAGTGTAACAACCACCTAGATCGTAACTTAATAGACTTTATTAAATGAGGTCTAATGAGTATAAATCATATCTTCCTTGTTTTCTTGTTTACTTTTACATGAGTGAGGAAGAGTCTTCCTCTTCATGGTTAAGTTCTAGGGTTTAACACACCCTTTTTGTTCTTTACATAATCTATAGTTTTCATTGTGTGTTCATTACACATCACCTTACTATATTAAATTGTTTATATAAGAACATTGAATTCTGCAACTTATCTAGCTGCATCTTAATTAGGGAGATTACTCTAATTCCCTTTTATCCTACTTATTCAAGAATCCTCATTTAATCATATAAATAATATGAAGAATATCAACAAGATAAGATTCCATTTCTTTTACAAAGGTACAAGATAATTTACACAACTCATGCAAGTAAGTTCTCATCCTTCAATTTCATTTTCAAACTTATACCTTTACAAACTTATGCATTTACAAACTTATGCATTTTTGGCTTACTGCATGACAACAGTCTTCATTCAAAAAGGAATATTACTTTTCTTTTTCAATACAACTCAAGAACGAATCAAAATTCTTCACTATAATCAAACTTAGATCAGCCAATGCATCATATAAGATTTTGCCATCTTTTATCACTTACAAAGTCCATCTGCAAAAATTGCTAGCACGGGTCAATTCAATGAACTAAGCATGATAAGAACTAAGCCTTAAAACGAAGTGCATTCCACTAATTGTTCCAATAAAAACAACCCTGCTTTAATGAACAATTAGTATTTCATACTCTAAACATAAGTAATAACAACAAAAAAGAAGAGCATTAATGAACCAGAGTTCACTTCTAAAGAAGAACAGAATATAATCTATAATATCGTCTTACAAATTAAAGTATGATTGGTCCTATCAATCATCTTAATCAATCAGAACATAACATCTTATTGTTCCCATTCTACCAAATCAGAATACAACACTTATCTTAACTATAAGATACAAGAAGTGTTTTCAGAATGTTCATACTAGGATGTTTCGTCTAACTTTCTAGTAAGAAGAAGAGAAACCATTTTCATTATGCCGAAGTACATAATATCCACAAGGTAGAAACAGGTTCATATGATAACCTAAGTTGTTTCATCTTAAGATTAACTATTTCAAATCAAACATTTAAGATATTCATCAGAACAGGAATAAATAAAGATCCCAGATGGAAGGATGAAACATCAACCAACCAGCATGATACATTCTCTTTTAACAAACCAGTCATCACTCTCCTTCTATTTCATTTCCATTAATGATAAGTAAGAGAAGGTTAGCCAAATTAACGATTAACTTTTCCTATAGAATAATCAACAAAAGATTCCAAACAAATGAACTTATTCCCAACTGTATTAGAAAAGAAGCTTAATGAAATGATCCTAACCCGTAGTCATTTCCTTCAACTTAATTAACAAAGTCCCTTCTTCAACATATATACAGTTCGAGTTCATATAAGAATTCCCAAGGAAGAACAAGAACACCTTAAAGTAAGAAGGTATCTAATGAAACTTTTCCTTTAAAAACTTCCCATTGTAAGCAAGAGGATCTATTCAAATAGGAACATTAGAGTAGTGAAGGTCATACACAGTCCATATACACAAAAGAACCATAACTAATTCTTTTATGGGTTCTTCATTTCTTTAAGGGGACCTAACAGAAGAGAAATCCGAGTAGATGTTAAGGCCTAGAATTACCCAAGAGTTAAATCAAAACAATATTATTTACCATACTTTTCAACGTATTGCTTCAAGAGTAAAAATAAAGAATGAATTCCCAATAAGAATCGTAAACTACAAAGATGGTTCAGTCAAAATCTCACAGAGTTTACCAACCAACTCATAAAACCATATTTCAGTTTTCTCCATGCACATGCATCTGTTTCCTTTTAAGAATTTAGAGTTTTAAAATAGTTCCCTACAGTAATAAACTCAATATATACGACAGGATCTAACAACATAATTACAAGATACTTTCTGCCCAAGATTTGAAATCCCAATCTGAGCACCATGATGAGCATAAGTTCTTACCAAGATCAAAATCATTCAACTGATTTTAAACAAGTTCGAAACTTATGTTCCCTTTTGGTTTGTATATTTTAACAAAGAAAACCAGAAAGAATCCCAACTGGACTGACACCTTGCTCAGGTTTCTAATTCCAACAATAAGGAATGATATCCTCGACTCCTTTTGCATCACATTACTCCATATTGAGTTAATATAACTTCCACATCCTAATGCTAGATAAAGTGCAATGAATAAACTTTTAAACAGTTCAATTAAATTCAAGCGTCATTTTCGAATAACTATCCTATCAAACCTTGCTTAACAGTTGAAGTAGTTTGTAAGATCACTTGAAGAGTTCAGACAAACACCATATAAGTACTAAGGCCATATTCATAATGAACTCTCAATACAATACACAAGGTCATAGTAAAACACAAACACCAACCAGATGCGGACTAGTAACAGTCCATAATATCATGATAATACTACACAATTATCTCACCATGTTAGGGTTTCAGCAACAGTAAATGTTCAGGTTAGAAAATGAAAACCAAGCCATCTACTACTCCATTCATAGTCCCTTATATTTATGAAACAAAACACAAGCATGATAGCACCAAGAACCCAACAACAGTTCTCGAATACCCAACAAGTTTCCAATAGAACTTGAGCATACATACAAGTTTTCATAACAAACATGAGCTTTTTACCAGCATGGAATAAAAAAATTAGTTTCAATAGAAACAGGTGGAACACAAGATTCTCAAAAGAACTTTAGTGAAAATACATTCATTTGAAAGTCAACAAAACCTAACCATTAATTACCAAATCCAGTTAAGCCAAACAGAGTTACAAAATCATTTTTGCATGTGTTTTTCATGTGCTTAAACAAACGCATACTAATAATTTAAACCAGACCTCTTTTGCAAAAAGGGTTCAAAGCTAAGAATTCAAGATTTAATAAACTCAGTAACCAAACAACCAAATACATCATGCAATGCATAAAAACTCACAGAGCGAGTTGTTTTAATGAAAACACTTAGAGGAAAGCAAGATATTTTAACAGTTAGAGCCTATCATGCCTGATAGTGTCTCTATCAAATCAAAGAAGACCTCTAGCTGAGCTCACTACTTCTCCTCTTTTCCACGAAAGATCAAATAACTAGATACCTCTTCCACAATGCCTCTTATAAATTCCATGAAATGAAAATAGATTTGAAACTTCAAAAATAGCCATGAAGTGTAGTTTAATCTGCTGGTTCAAAAAAACTAGAGCACATGCGAGTGAAAATTAGAGAACATGCAAAGTGAAACAACCCAAGAAAAATCCATTGGCATTCCTACCAAGATGGTTTGGGCTCATAAAACAAAAGCAATTAATTCCATTAATTCCAAATCTCCCACCTAATCTTCCTTGCCACCACTGCTTAAGTCTGGCGAATGCCAAGTCAAAAATAACAAGCATTTTAAATTTTAGTGATACTGCCACCTAAGCCTCCGCCAAGCCAACTAGCCCCTGCCAAAGCTAGCTAGTACCACATACATTAAAAACCTTATCAACATCATAAATGCCTTAGGAACCATCACCAAAATGCATGCGACTACATAAGTCCCCCATTCATGCCCAATAGTTTAGGATAGATTACTTGCTTAGGTTAGATCTTAGGTAGATTAAAGTTTATACCTTAGGATATAACACTAACAATTAACCCCCACCTTAGGCCTTAGCAAATAGGTTTAGATAATTCCACATAGGTAAATAATTCAAAATGCCATATTTTAAAGCACTAGGTTAGATCACCATATAGCCTTGTAGTAATAGGTTCAAGTTTAGTTTTAATACCTAGTAACCTTTCCAATTCCCTTAGCACCAAGTTTAGGTTAGAATCATAATTATATCAAGTAACATAGCTTAGGTAGGAAATACTTTTACCTAGCTTAGGATTCCGTAGGTTAGTCCTTTATAGGATTTTGGTTCTCTCCTATGCCATGAACAGGCTGAAATCCCAATTACGTCAGTAATGACCTGCCATGGTCGATCTCCAAAGACCCAAATGAAACATACCACTAAATGGAAATATTTTCACACAAAAGAGAATTAAAGAACTTGTATCTACCAAGTTCAGTCCATATGTTTCTTAATTCATGGAATGCCAGTTCATCAATTGTTCACCCTAAACAGATTTAAAACATTCCTTGGATCACTAAAATTGATCCAAGGATGAGTCGGGTAAATAGATAAGTTTACAACTCTTAAAACCAAATTGCAATCTCACCTACAAGAAGTGAAAAATGAATTTAGGAAAACTATTCTAGTTTAGTCAAAAGATCTTAAGAGCAGAAAAGACTTATCCACATCAAGCATGATTTCCCAAAGTCAAAAGAACATATCCTAAAAAGGAAAATCACATGCCAACAATTGAGATGCAAAGGAGGAAAATAAAAGCGTCAAAGGTGTTACATATTTTTTTCTATTTAAACTCGCATTTTCACGACACTTGCTTTGATGATCTGGGTTTTTACTATTTTCATACTTTTTCAACGTCATTTTTGAGGTCTTTTATTATGGTTATGTTCTTTTTGTTTTAAGATATTTGGTTTTATTTTCCCCTTGTTTTTTTTCTTCATTTCTCTTCTATATTCTTTGAAAAAATGAGGATCTCATTACCCTCGATGTTCTGTTAGTGCGAAATCACAAAGCACCCTCAAATGAGTTCTATAGGTGCGCTTTTCTAAGGCGAGTCATTTGGTGTGATTACATAACATTGAACTCTTCTCAAGGCGTGGGACCTTGCAAAAATGGAAAATCTCTCCAGATCAAAGGATGGTTTCTTATCCCTCTATTTAGGTGCATACGTAAGGACTTGCTTTGAGAATTTATCTCTATACATAATCTAAAACTTGCCAAGAAGAAAGGGATAAAAGAGTATAAGAAATAAGAAATGACTAAAATACCGGGTGATGTACTAAAGGAATGATGAACACTTCTCTTGCTAATAGACACAAACCAACAAAATGCATACTGATAAGATAGCCATATATGTAATGGGAGACTAGATTAAAGAAAAAGGGACAAGAAAGGATCTAAAATCAATCACAGATGTGTTTTATTGCTCTATAGATTAATAAAGTCCATTACAAAGTAGCCAAGAGGTAGTAATGCAATGCAATTTTGAAAGAAGGCCTGAACCCCACAAATCCCTCTGCTAGAAGGAGAAGGGATCCCAAAACAAAGAATGTCTAACCCTTTACAATGAATCATGTCCCCAGTATTTATAGATTTAACACGAAGAAGAAGAAGATAGAGAGAGAAGCGGGAAAAGCAAGTTAAAGCTCAACCACCACTGTTAATACCTCGATTAAATCTCTCCCCTAAATCCATCTTTCTTTGCATCAATCCTTGGTTTGGCACCTTGAAGGAAGAGGAAATGGCAAAACATATCAAATCGATCTGGTTGTTAAGGCAAGAAGATCCTGCATTGAGAACCCGAAGATGTTTCCTCCATTTTTCTTCACCTAACCTCCTCAAAATTAAAGTTTTAGACCTCCATGGCATGGGTGAGGCCGAGATCTTTCTAACGACATCATATTTGTAATATTTGAGCCCTAAGTCGAAAGATATGCCCCTTCGAAGTTTGTATCGGGTTTGTACAGGAGGAGGAAAACAACTTGAAAAATGGGTCCCCTTTTGATATGGGACACGTGGCAGCCAAATTGGAACAAAAATCAGGCCTATGGGTCTACAATTTATCTTTTTCCCTTTCCTCCGATTCCCGCTTTGGCTTTGACTCGGGCCCAAATGCTGACTTTTTCCTTGGGCGGAGTTGTGGGCCATTTTGTAACTTTTACCCCTTTTGAGATAACAAGGGGCAAAGAACCAAATTTTTCCCTGATGGTCTGCTTTCCCTAGGACATGCGGTAGTCTGGCACTCATTTAGAAACCTTTTCTCTATTCACCCCTTGAATTAGTGCCATACTAACACTTGGCATTCTCCACTTACACCTTTATACTTAGCCAATTTTGAAGCCTTTTCTATCCACCTTTTGACTCTATTTCCTCTTATGCGGGATCGTTTTCGATTCAATATTTAGCATGGGGGTAAAATATGGATTACAATTTGGTGACTCATAGGGGTATCTACCTACTAGATGAAAAGACCAATTTCCTTGTCGTATCCATTGGGAATGTAGTTGAGAAATATGGTCTGGTATTGATTCTACCTCTGATTCATGAGCGTGACTTCTTGCACTCTCAATTTTCATAAGAAATCTCGAATTTTAAACCTAGGGTTTCATTTGTCTTTCATAATGGTGCACAAGTGCCACAAAACAACACCACACTATATACAAAATTTGAAATCATACATTCTCCAAATGGAACATACGGAGCGTGCAAATCACTTAGGAGAAAATCAATCTACACTACAACAAGGCAATATGCATAAGTACTTAGAGGAAAGAGAAAACTAAACTAATATATACGGGGTGAGAACTCACCTTTTAGTAGCAATGCTTAAGATAGATCCCATTTACTAGAATCTGCAACTCTTCACCCTCCAATGTAGATAATTGGAAAGCATTGCTACTTTTGCATCTTGTGATCATATAGGGGCCACTCCAGATGGCATCAAATTTGGAATGCCTTCCTAGTTTTGCTCAATCTACATCCCATTTCAAAACCAAGTCTCCTTCTTAGAAGGTCCTTTCTTTTGCCTTCTTGTCAAAGAATTTCTTGGTGAAGCTTTGATTCTTCTCTATTACTTGGAGAGCATGTTCTACGGTTTCTTATAATTCTATCATCTCTGCATACGGCCTCCATTGGTCCAAATTCAAACATCTCTAGTTGCTTCATGAGCTCCAATGCTGGAAACTCAAGTGATATAGGCAACACTGCCTCTTTCCCATAGATGATCTTAAATGGAGAGCTTCTGTAGATCTCTTAGGCATTGTTCTATCATCCCATAAGGATGTTTTGAGCTTTGTGTACAGGTCCTTTGATTCCCATCAAGATTTCTTTTGATGATCTTTAGTAGGTTCTTATTTGTGGAATCAACTTTGGCCATTACCTTGAGGGTAATAGTTTGATGAAGTACTCAAATAAGTCCCATTCTTGATGGCCCATCCTGTGATCTTGGAACCTATAAATACTAATGCATTGTATGATATGATGGTGGCTGGCACTCCAAATCTGGTCACTATCCCTTCATAGAAATCTAGGATACTAGACTCATTTGCTTCCTTGAGTACCACTTTGCCTCGGTCCATTTGGTGAAATAATCTATCACTTTGTCGGGATCCATTTGTGACCTTGGCTTGAGTTTGGATTGATGACTCCAATGAATTCCAATCCCCATTGCATGAAATGTTGGTTGACTAAGATTGGGTGCAATGGAAGTGCTGTTAGCCTTTCCTTGCCTTTGAAGAATGCACAATTCTTGCACCTTTTGATCCAGTGTAGTAGTCACTAAACACTCGGGCCAATAATATCCTACTTTCATGATTTTGATGGTTGTCACTCTTGGAGAAAAATGGCCTCCACTACTTGACATGGAATTCTTGTAACACTATCTCCACCTAATCTATCTCAATGCATCTCGGGAGAATGCCATATATGTCTCTTTTGAACAAGACCCCATGAATAAGAACATATGGGATGGCCTGTAACCTGAAATGTCTCCTTTTTATTTATCCATCCCATGAGGAAACATGCATGTTTGAAGGAAGTGCACCATGTCTTAGGTCCAACAAGGAGCAGTACATCATCTCCCCTTCTTCTTGATCATCTTGTAGAACAAGAACAACCTCATTCTCACTGTCTGTTTCATCTTGCTAACCTGAGGCTAGTTTTTCACACAAACCCTTCCCATAGACCAGCTTGGTGACCTTGATCTCAATGTCATATTCCATGACACGAGTGATCCATCTTGCATTCTTTTCATTCAGATCCTTGCTAAGAAGGAATTCTTTAACTCCCACATGGGAGACCAATAGTTGGATTTTATTGTTTGAAACCAAATGCTTAAACTTCTTCAATCCTCTTATTACCACCAGGACCTTCTTCTCAATGAAGGAGTACCTCACCTCATAATCTTCCAGAATCGATGAAGAAAGCAATTGGCTATTATGTACTTTCTTTGTTCTGCTGCACCAAGATTGTAGAAATTGTGTCGCTGCCACCAAAGGCATACAATATGAAATCTTTGGAAAAATATGGGTTCACAAGAGTTGGGGCTTGTGATATGGCTTCTTTGATAGCCTCAAAACTTTCTTTTCCTTTAGCTTTCCACCTGAATGTTAAGCTCTTCTTCAACATCAATGTTATTGGCTTAACAAGGGCAACAAAGTTTGGAACAAACCTGTAGACAAAATTGATTTTTCCAAGAAGCTTTGAAGAGCCTTCTTGTGACTTGGCAATGGAAATGCTCTTATTGTTTAAACTATTTCCGGGTCAACTGCCAATCCTTCCTTTGATATGATATAGCCTAGAAGCTTACCTTCATGGGCCAATAATATGCATTTTTGGGGGTTCAGTGACACCCCAAAACTCCTGCATCATTGGAACACCTGCCTTAGGTGGAAAATATGATCTACTACATTCTTGGAAAACACTGTAATGTCATCTAGATAGATCAACAATATTTTGTTGATCATCCCTCGAATGTCATATCCATTGCCCTACGAAAAGTGGCTCGGCATTGGATAATCCAAATGGCATTTTCCTATAGGCATAGGTGCCCCATTTGATAGTGAAAGTTGTTTTGAATTGATCATCTTATTTCACCATAATCTGGTTGTACCCTGAGTAGCCATCTAGGAGGGAGAACCTTTCTGACCCAGACACTACTTGCAAGATCTACTCCATTGAAGGGAGTGGGTAGTGGTCTTTGAGGGAGGCTCTATTCAAATCCTTGAAGTCAACACACAGCTTGATTTCTCCTTTTTTCTTCTTGACCGGGACTAGATTTGTAACCCAACTTGAGTGTTTGATTGGAAATATGATTCTTACCTCTATCGGCTTATTCGGCTCCTTCTTCATTAGAGGCTCAATATGTGGGTTGGTGGTCTCCGATTTTACACGATGGGATAAGTAATTGGATCTAGTTCTATTGTGTGTTATGCTAGCTTGGGATTGAACCCTACTAGGTCTTCATAACTCCAAGAAAACACATCGGGAAATTCTTGGCAAAGTTGTGTGAATTTGTACCTTTCTTGTTTGGTGGCCACTTTGCCAATTTAAAGTGTTTTGTCTTCTCCAATTGGGATTGACTCTGAATCTTCTCCTTTGATATGCATGTTAGCCTTCTCCTTTCTGAACTAATCATTAGGATTGAAAATAGATTCCAGTGTCACTAAGCCTTTTTGAAGCTTGTTTGTATGTAGATGTACTATCTCGATCCCGTATTGCTGCTCTAGTATTCTCTAGTTTATAGGTGAGAATTCAACCTCTCCTTGTCGAAATTTAATGATCTGTTGATCATTATCAAACACCTACTAGCATGTATTATTATCTGGCACTGCTAGCCTCATAACCACATGGATATGTGGTTGTTCTCTATCTCTTTTGATGTTGTCAACCACATCAAACATTGCCTCAATTGCTGCAAGTCTGCAAGCCAAATTCACTCTCTTTCCTAGGTATAGACACAATGTTGAAGGACTCAAAATCCTCCATGAGATCCCATATCCTACTCTTTTAGTTCTTGAGTAGGTCATTTTTGACAGCATTAAGTCCTCTAACTTGATTGGCAACTAGCTCACTATCACTGAATACTTGCAAGTTCTTGATTCCCAGACTTCCTTGCCCAATGAAGACCTTGGACTAAAGCCTCATATTCAACAATGTTATATGAGAAAGAAAAATGGATTCGAAGGCTGAATAATATCTCATACCTCCGGGAGAAACAATCATGGCTCATCCTCCAACTCCTTGTCTACTCCTTGAGCCATCAAATAACAATTTCCATACCTCATTATCATCCTTGCATTCTAGCTTAATCAGGCTAGGAAGAGGGTGGTTCTCTTCATGTAGGTAGTAGACACCTAGCTCGGATTCTTCCATCTCCCTATAGGGGTCAAAAGCATGGCTTTTTTTGGCCCAATCATCGAGAGTCAAGTCTGGGATACATCCCACCTTGGTATTTGCTTCAGAAGTGCTTAGTAGGTCTTGTTGATTGAAAGATGGGAAATTGGCATGGATTGGGCTATGTATATAGGATTCAATATGGTAATCAGCAATAGGTTTAGATCTGATTGTGGCCTTCACTCCATACCTTTTCCTAAAGAGCATATGTGACCAATCAGCAGATAGGTAGCCTCCAATTTTGGCAGTGAAGTCCCTAGATAGACACAAAGAAAAATGTGGTGGTAAGTCTATGATTGACACGTTTTACAAAATAGTCACATTAGGGCAAGCGTGTAGAGTGATACTTATATCCTTGATGATTCCCATAGTAGTCATTGTTTCTTGATCTAATTGGAACACTCCTCTAGAGATGACCTCATATTGGAGACCCAACTGATCAGCTATTTGTTTGGGCATCATAGAACTATTGGCCCCAGAATCAATCATACAATTGTACACCAACTTGTCTCCAATAATCAATGAGACATAGAAGGGAGGAGGTCTCAGGTCCTTACCTTGTTGTTCTCCATGGTTTCTCCCTGGTTGAACCACATTGGCAAGCACTCTCTCTTGTTGGTTAGGGGGTGATTTGAACTTGACCAATTTTACATGGTAATCTGCAGAAAATCCCTCTACCCTGGAATGACCAATGACTCATATAGTGAAATGTTCACACTTGTCCTTTTCATTTGCTCAATAATATTGAATGTTTTTTCCTTTTTTGCCCCTTCCTAGACACATTTCTTTCTTACACATGGGCTGTTACAACTGGTGCTTAAATGGGTTTGGGAGGTGGCTTGGATTGGTTATGTATGTTTTGAGTTGGACTTGGAACACCAGGACCTTATGAAGTGATGGAAGATTGAGGGTCACCTGAATTTAGTTGTTGGCCCTCTCCAATACTTCTCTTTTTGGACCGTGTATTGGCAACTACACTTTGAGAAGGGAACTAATTCATCCCACAAAAGTCTTGACTTACTAGTTTACTAGCATAGTTTCGTTTGGGGGTCCACCTTATTGAGCTCCTTGTTGCTGGTCTCCCTCTTGGCTAGGTTCTTGTGGCACCATATTGGTTTGCACCATCAAGGCCTGATTTAGAGCACCATTAAAGCACGTTGATTGGTTATGTGGCTGTTCGCATGGAAAACACCAATCATATTCTTGTGCCATATTATTTTGTGCTAGTACCAATGCTCTTGATGTTGAAGCTGTGTTAGGATCATATGGCTTGAAAGGTCTAGTAGCTTGGGGCTGTCCTTGGTTCTAGATCTGGTTTATAGTTTGAGGTGGTGGCCTATTCTATTGATACTGGGGTCTAGCTTGATATTGAGCCTGGGTGTAGTATGGCTTGAAACTCTAAGCTTGTTATCTTTTGATGGTCACTAGCTCATTCCCAAAGTTCTAAAGTTGCTTCATCACTTCCTGAAGCTCTTTAGAGGTATTAGATGATGAAGTGGAAGCTTCAGCTAAGCTTTGACTCTTGGGGGTGGGTATAGGAGCTAATGTAGGTGCTTGGCTAGTATCTGGGCTTCCTAACTTAGGGTACAGAGGCATGGATGGCCTAAGAGAAATTTTTCCAGCTTGAATCAAATGGTTCTCAGCCCCTATGGAGAGGCTATAGGATGCAGGTAATGTATTTCCCCATTGACTCGAATCATCGAGGAGAAATATCATAATTTAAATCCCTAAGAAAGTATAAGAAGGCACCTTCATTAGTGGGCTTTACTGCTATTGGAATCCTATCCCAGGTCCACTGGAATCTGAGGTTGAAGTCTGTCAGTTGCTCATTCAAGGCTCTCTTGATTGTTGTTAGTTGTTCTAACAAAGACAAGTTATCACCTTTTTCTCCAAAATGATTATGAAGAGCTATGCATAGCTGATTCCAATTCTGGATAGAGCCTGCCTCAAGACTCCTACACCATCGTGAAGCTTTCCCTTTGATTGAAGAGGTGAGTAACTTGACTGCAATGTCCATCTCATGGATCTCATGGATTGTAAATAAATTTATAATATCTTGGACATGGTCACCAAGAGAAGTTTTATTTTCCCCAGTGAAATATGGGATGCTCTTTAATGTTGCAATCGGAACTAGGTTTTGTGCATTCAAGGCGAGTGGACTACTATCGGTGAAGTTGACATATGGATTTGGTTATGTCATTCTAATTGGCCTAAGAATCCTTACAGACTAAAAGAAAGGTCTTGCAGGTGAAGGTGTTGACAAGGTTCTACTTGGTGGAGATGGAGACCTCGAACTCTTCTTCCTCTCCTTTCTCTTCAGGGGATAGATGCAAGTATTCAAATATAACTTCTTTCCTTACTCTAGATCGGTTTTTTCTCATGAATATCCCAAACTTGTGCTGCTGAAACTAGTAGATTTTTTTCTTTTGGAGTCACCAGATGTATAATTTTAAGGCTTCTTAAAATCCAGAATCACAGCAAGTGTACATCAATTCCTGTTGTAATAAGTGGAGACTTCTTAGTCCCACCGGGCATGCCAAAACTGTTAGTGTGAAATCACAAAGCACCCCCAAATGAGTTCTATAGGTCTGCTTTTCTAAGGCAAAGTCATTTGGTGTGATTGCATAACATTGAACTTTTCCCAAGGCATGGGACCTTGCAAAAATGGAAAATCTCTCCAAATCAAAGGTTGGTTCCTTATCCCTCTATTTAGGTGCATACGTAAGGATTTGTAGAGGATCTATCTCTATACCTAATCTAAAACTTGCCAAGGAGACAAGGATAAAAGAGTATAAGAAATAAGAAATGACTAAACTACCAGGTGATGCACCAAAGGAATGATGAACACTTATTTTTCTAATAGACACAAACCAACAAAATGCATGCAATAAACAAGAATAGATAGCCAGATATGTAATGGGAGACCAGATGAAAGAAAAAGATACAAGAAAGGATCTAAAATCGATCACGATGTGTTTTATTGCTCTGTAGATTGATACGAGTCCATTACAAAGTAGCAAGAGGCGAAATGCAATGCAATTTTGAGAGAAGGCACGAACCCCACAAATCCCTTTTCTAGAAGGAGAAGGGATCTGAAAAACAAAGAATGTCCAACCTTTTACAATGAATCCTGCCCTCATATTTATATATTCAACCGGAAGAAAGAAGAGAGAGAGAGAGAGAGAGAGAGAGAGAAGAGGGAAAAGAAAGTTGAAGTGCAACCACAACCTGTTAATGCCTCTTATGAAATCTCTCCCCAAATCCATATTTCTTGTATCAATCCTTGGTTTGGCACCTTAAAGGGAAGAGGAAATGGTGAAATAGATCAAATCGATCTAGTTGTTGAGGCAAGAAGATCCTGCATTGAAATCCCGAATACATTTCCTCCTTTTTTTCTTCACCTAACCTCCTCAAAATTAAAGTTTGGACTGCATAGCATGGGTGAGGTTGATATCTTTCCAATGACATCAGATTTGTAATATTTTGATCCTTGAGTTGAAAGATATGCCCCTTTGAAGTTTTATCAGTCCAAATCACGGGAGGGTGGGAAAACAAAAATGGGTCCCCTTTTTATATGGGACATGTGGCAGCTAGATTGGAACAAAAATCAGGCCCACGGGTCCATAATTTATCTTTTTCCCTTTCCTCGATTCCTCGCTTTGTCTTTGACTCGGGCCCAAATGCGACTTTTGCTTTGGGGTGGAGTTATGGGCCATTTGCAACTTTTACCCCTTTTGAGATAACAAGGGGAAAAGAACCAACTTTTTCCCCGATGGTCTGCTTTCCCCTAGGACATGCGGTAGTCTGGCACTTGTTTAGAAACCTTTTCTCTATTCACCCCTTGAATTAGTGCCATACTAACACTTGGCATTCTCCACTTACACCTTTATAATTAGCCAATTTTGAAGCCTTTTATGTCCACCTTTTGACTATGTTTCCTCTTATGCGAGTTTGTGGTCGATCCAATATTTAGCACGGGGGAAAAATATGGATAACAGTTCCCTTTGATTATATGTTTGATCCTAATGGTGCCGCGATCAAATTTTCCACATGCATCTAGGAGGGATCTCATCACAATCTTCCCTATCCTAAGAAAGAAAAGATAGGATCTTTCAGAACTTATCATTTTCGAAGTTTAGAGGATTTTTCTTTTCAAGGTTCGAGGTTTCAATTTTTTAGAATTTCTCAGTTTTAGGGAATCGTGCCTATATCCATTTCATAACTCCAAATTTTGGGTTTTCAAAGATCTACTTTTCGTCATTTGAAGTTTGTTTTTTAGGCTTTTGGAAGTCATCACTTTGGAATTTTGGATTTTGGGTTTTCATAGGTTTCAACTCAGAACTTTGGAACTCTCATTTTCGGAACTTGAGCTTTTTGTTCGGGCTTTTAGAAGTCGGGTTTTCAGAAATCTCCTTTTTGGAACTTGAACTTCTCCATTTTTCAAATTTTTCTACTTGAGTTTTGAGAGGTTTCCACTTGAGTTTCTAGTTTTCATATTTTTAGAGGTTGGATATTTTTGAGTTTGGATTTCTCTTCTTCGGCAATTGGAACTCAGATTTGATGTCTAGTTCTACATCCAAGGGCAAAGAAAATATGAAATATTCCTTCCTGGAGTTGCTCCTCACTCTTGTCATCTTCAAACTTGGGAAATATAGGAGACACCGACCTAGGGATTGATTGATTTTTGGATTTATGGGCAAGGGTAAAATCCCCAAACAAGAAACCGTGGATGCGAGGCCATATACGATAGTGGGCTTGTCCTTGCTTCGATTTTCCTACATCCATGCATTGCCCGAAGTTCATTTTAGCTGTAATAAAACATTTTGATGGAGAGTCTATGACAGTCAAAGATCTTTGATGGTAAGGTGGTAATCCGTTTGGACCCAAAATTCTTCGAAGATCTACTCAAACTTCCTAACATTGAAGATTATGCCACAATTTTCCAGAGTCGGCGGCGTGAAAACATTGGGACAAGGAGGTGGAGCTATCCACGAAATTCATGATGAAAATCTATCTAGCCAAGAGTGTTGCCAAATCATCAAAGACCATGTGTTGAGTAGACTTCATTCAGGAGGTCAACGACATCATTGTGCTATTAATCCAAGTTTTAGGTCTTCCATCTGTGAAGGAATTCTAGGAATGGATGTTCTTATACATTTCTACCATCAAGAACAATAAGGAATTTATCAGGTGGGGGGAGCATATCAATAGCTCCATTTTCTACTAGTTGAGTAAGGTGTTGTCCAAAAAGAATTTATATATGACATCCTTTTTGGTTTATGTTGTTGCTACTATGGGAGATTTCACTGGATTGAATACTAAAGGTATTCGAAGTACCTCCAAAATATAGGATTTCTATCCTTAGTTTACCTTTGTATGAGGGAAGTTGACATTTTCATAGGGTCAATGACACTTTCTTTGTTGTTATCCTCTACCATTTCGATAAGGAGTTGATTAATCAGAGGATTTCTGATGAATCCTTCAAGGAAGTGCGTGAATGGGGAGCTATCTACCTTGATTCCCACATTTACTTATATTGATTCTCGGCCGTAGGTGCTCCCAAAAAAATTGCCAAGATGTCCCACTGATAAATGGGTTCTCCTTGAATTGGTTCAATAATTGTTGGATTACCATCGAATTAAGAACAAACACCATAAAGCGGGAATGCAATTCCCTATTTCAATTGGTAGATACACCTTCCCAAATATTCATAAGGCTAAAAATGTGGATGCAAAAATGGCAAGAAGTAACCTTGTGAACCTTTCATCCATAGACCAACTTCGATTATTGGGGTAAATTTGGTGAAACAGTCAATCCATTTCTCATGTGCCCTAGTTGGAAGACATCGGGATTCATTTTCGTGATGAAATCACCATCCGAAAATAGACTACAAGAGGCTAACTCTGGATGAGGTTCGACAGGTTTGGTATAGCCGATATCTAAAGGATGTGTAAGATAATGATGAGGTCTTGGATGTAGCATATAAAAATGATAATATTGCCAATCAACCATTACCATGGATTGATTGGTATGTAGAAGAATATTGTAATACAAAGGAGAGAGTGGGGCCCATTCTTTAGAGAACCTACATTTGGTTAGCTACCTTGGGAATCTTACCAAAGGGGGTAGAGAAACCTACAAATATAGAAGCTTCATCAACCATGAGCCAATCAACACCCACAAAAGGGAAAAGGTCAACTCAAAGGTCTCATACAGTCCCAAAAATATTTCATTTGTTGTTGGAAGCTCATCTCTTTCAAGGATCTTATTTCTAAAGCTATGTCTCCTGCAAAAAACCATGGTAGAAGTAGTTTAAGTTAGTGATTCTCCAAGAATCCCACAAGATCCATCATCTCTTCCTCCTCTTCCATTGTCACTTCCTACATAAGTTCCTTTCACCTCCATAATTATTTCCTCTTTCCCATCCCCTTCTATGTCCCAAGTATTTGCATCCCTTCCAGTTCTCTCAACTGGAGAAACTATTGGGTCACCCATTTCTACTTCACTTCCCCTAACACTTCCATTTCCTTCCATCTCATCCCCTAACATCATTGTATCAACTCCTATGGCTGTCCTCACATCCACCCCATCCATTATTGCCACTTCCATTCAAATGCCAACTGATGTTACTAGTGCTCTTGTTGTGACTAATGTTTTAGGTATTGGATCTATTGTTCCATCCTCATCAGCATTAGCCATTCCAGAATGGTTGTTTAGGCATACTCCAAAGAAAAAAAGAAGGTGCCTGCGGGGATGTCATAGATCTCAGTATATTAGAACATACACCAAAAAGATAGGCCAAGAGGCCAAAGATTGTTTCTAGTCGACGGTGAATCCATGTGAGGAACAATTTGTAGAATTTGCTACTCCGTTGAGGGAAAAACTAAGGAGATAATTATAGCTCTAGATTATATAATTTCTAGATTTTCACCGGGAAAAGCCACTCATGAAGGAGATAAACAAGATGTGTACATTACTCTTGGAAATATGCGGGATAAATATGACAAGGATAAAGCTTCCAAGGATGAGCTTAAAGCCAAGGTTGAGAAGCTCACCGCATTGCTAATGAAAGTAACCCAACCAACTCCATCTATCGAAATATCAACTACTACGACTATGAAAGTTTCATCTACCATCGATGAAATTTCTTATCATGAGATCGAGAAGCTAGGATAGAAATGGAGATCTGTAAATGGATGGATGGAACTATCTATGCAAGAAGCTAATCCTTTAATTAAGGAGGCTGTCAAAATATATAATGAATGAGGCTTTTTAAGAAGATAATAATAATCTTAATTTGAATTTGGAAACATGGAGTGAGACCATGGAAGAAGACCCAGACTTGGTCCTCTAGGAAGATGTGATCGATGATATTTCCAAGTTGTTTGAATATCAGAAATCCATGGAATTCCGGTGTCAAGTGCTACAAGATTTAATTAAAAAGTTAGATGATAAATGAGTGGAGATCATGGATGCCCTGAATGATATCTTAGAAGAATTTGATATTGCTAATTGTAAGTTCTTCAATGAAAACATCGATGCTCTTCCTGAGGAGCAAATTAAAGAAAATTTCAAGGACTTGGTGAAGCGTGATGACAAGGTTACCAAAACTTTCAACTGTGATTCTATTGAAATAATGGTTTTGTGCTAGAATTTCATAGGAAGGCTGAATAAAGTTGTGTAAAAAATTAGAAAATTTCCAGCCGGGATCACAAGGAGGTTGAGACAACAAATGTAGTGAATCACTACACATGTGGGCCTAGAGATGAATAAAATTAGTGGATTATCAAGTGCTTCATTGAGTATAAGCATCGAATGGATACACGGGAGGAAGAACAATAGAAAAATATGAAAGGAGAAGGCATTGCAGAACTAGGCTAAGGCTAAGCGGTCATGGAAGGGCAGATCCAAGCTCTAGATTGGTCAAAGTTACGGGGTTGGTCGAGTCAAACCTTGTAACCAACTTTCTTTTTTATGGGAGCCTATTCCCTTAAATTAATGACATTTCTATTTTTAGTAAAATATTAGTTGGAGGCTCAATCGTAATGGCTCGGCCCTAAGGAATTATAAATAATTGAGTGCATGGAGTAATGAGATATAGAACATAGAAATACGAGATCATTTTTTTGGGTGAAGTTGATCTTCAAGATTGGAAGAGTGCTTCAAAGATTCTTAAAACCTTTTAATTATATTCAGAATTATACCTTGCCATTGGAAATCTGATTTATTGTGTTAGATGGTTAATAAATACTTACTTTGTGAATGTATGATTCCTTAGTGTGATTGGTTAGCTTACCTTTATTTTAGGATATCTATTTCATTTTGTGATAGAGTAGTGTGATTATCTTTTATGTCAATTGTGAGAATCTATTTTCCTTTTTTTGATTAAAAGTTGCATTATCATTATTCATAGTCAATGAAATGGATGCTTAACATGTGCATGTGTTCTTTCCTCATGATAAATTAACTGTGTATTGAATCAAATTTGATTTCTCTCGTTATGTATGCTCAATTATAATGAAGGAATGCATGCCCTCGGTTTGTGGTATTTTTGTACTCTTTCCAAGCTGCATAGGTGAAGGTGGCCAACGGTGCAAGCATCCTACCCACATTAACCCTTCTTGGTATTAAACATCCCTTTATTTGGTGCATCGCCATCCCTAGTATAGTTTCCTTATGTAAAGAATATTTCCTTAAAACCTATGAAAATGTTGGTATAGGACTAGATAACCATTTTAATATATTAGGAGTAGTTAAGCACTTAGTTTAGGAAGAGGAAGCCGACCTTACTCGGAGGTTCACCTCAAGCCCAAGTCCCACTGACTTGAGAGGTGATCCCTTTTTCCAATCACACTAAATGTCTTGTTAGTGGTACAATAATTTGGAGGGTGCGCAGTGATTTGGTGACAACGAGTTACTAAGAATAATTCTCCTTTAAATGTTGTTCCTGCAAAAACATCTAAGGTGCCATCAAAACCTACATCCCCATCTCCTTCCAAGCTAGTTACTGCACCCTTGAAGGAAAATTCAACACCCAAAATAGAAAAACCTTCACCATGTAAATATTCCTTCATTCTCGGAACCTCTTCCTCTCCCACCATAACCCCATTTGACTTTGTGGAACACACAAGTAAAACTAAAGTCCAACTCTTAGAAATAGAATACCTACAAACTCATCCTACCCAATTTGATAGGTTCATTGATGTAGTTTGTGGCGGTAATCCTATAACCTTGGGTCTAAGTTCTAAAGGCTTACTCCCCACACCATCCACACCACCTTCTCAAAACATGATAGCCCTCAATGCCTCAAAACCAAACAGGTTTGAACCTTTCTACCTGCCGCTTCTCATTAAAGGCTTCCAATTAAATAATTATATCATATATTCCAAAGCCTCAGATAATGTGATGCTTGTCAAAGTTTCAAATGATCTTGGCCTCACCTTGACCCAGGAAAATGACACCTTATATTCAATGGAATCTAAAAAAGTGCCATTTGGAGGAAGAATCAAATATGCACAAGTAGCATTGGCTGATTTTCCAGACAAGAAGGTACTTCTAGCCATCCCTGGTGGTGGACATCCTAGCATCTTGTCCTCTCCTTCCAATGAATTGTACCCATCTTCCTACAAGTTGTAATTCAATAATACAAATAACACAAAGAATATGAATCTCTCCTCTTAGGCATGGGTGTGGCTGAAGAAATGGAAATTAAGAAGTTGAAATTCTAAGGTGGTGTGGAAGTGATAGTAAAGCAAGTTTGGCAACAATATCAGGTGAAAAATCCAATACTCTAGCATTATAGAAATAGAGTATGGGACTGCATTGAATATTTTGATGCATTTTACATTGAAGCTATCCCAAGGGAAAATAGTGAAAAGATTGATTCTCTTGTAGTATTGGATTCCCTAGTGACACCTCATCCTTCTTTTGGTAAAGACAAGGTGACCATAGAAATGGTATTCATGCCTAGTGTTCCAGATAATGCAAGTCATTGGAAAGTCTATAATGACAATAACCAAATCCTAGAATTTTGGGAACAAAGGGATAATTTCAATAATCTCTTCTTTGAAGGAAGAAAAAATCCACACCGAGAAGCGGTAGCCAAATAAGAGAAAGAAGGAATTGAAGGTATTGATGATGAAGGAGTGATCAAATTGAAAGGGAACAAGATTCCCAAAGGCCTAGTTTATTTGGAAGACCTATTTGACAAACATGACATATTCATTCAAGAGAAATAAAAACAATCTTCTCGGTACCCAAATAATTTTGATAAGGAAAACATCAACACCTCGAAGGAGAAAAGGATGGTCAATATTGCAAAAATTTCTCACCCTAGGAAAAGAGAAGGTTTGTTACATTTCTCAAGAAATATTCAGATGTTTTTTCCTACTCTTATGATGAACTCAAATCCTTCCAACTGAACGAAATGGATAATTCGATTCCTTTAAAGCAAGATGCTAAGCCATTCAGGAAGAAGCAAAGGCCATATAACCTGAAGATTTTTGATACCATCAAGGAGGAGGTAATGAATATTCTTAATGCAATAATCATCTTTCCCATCCACCATTCAATATGGGTGGCCAACATTGTGTTGGTGCAGAAGAAGAATGGTGAAATAAGAATATGTGAAGATTTCTACAACCCTGAACCGAGGCATCACCGAAATACAATTATCATTACCCTATCATGGATCACATTTTGCAAGAATTCACTGGATCTGAAATGCTTTCATTACTTTATGGATTCTCAAGGTATAACCAAATCAAATTGGCAAAAAAAGATTGCACCAAGACAGCCTTCACAATGCCTTGGCGCACTTTTGCTCTACAACACAATTCCATTCAAACCTAATAAATACGGGAGCTACATTTCAAAGGGTGATGGATTTGGAATTCAAGGATTTAAAACATTGCATTGTCATATATCTTGATGATCTCATGATGTTTTCAAAGAAGAGGGGAGATCATATCCATCACTTAGAATAAGTACTTGCAAGGTGTAGAAAACATGGCATATCACTAAATCCAAAAAGTGCATTTTTGGAGTCACAGAAGGCAAGTTACTGGGGCACATTGTGAAAAAACATGGAGCACACATTTATCCTAAGAGATTATGAGCCATTCAAGCACTATCTCTACCCACAAGAAAGAAAGAAGTTCATTCATTAATTGGAAAGGTGAATTTTCTTCATTGCTTTGTTCCTGAGTTTGCTGAATTGACAAAGCACATCACCACCATGATGAAACCACAGGAAAAATTTGAAAGGAACAATGAAGGGAAGACAACATTTGAAGAGATCAAAAAATCCATTGTCAAGGCTCTGACTCTTGTGCCTCCATATTTTAACAAAGAATTCATCATGTATTTTTATGCATCAGAACATACACTCTCTTGCCATTCTTGTTTAGAAAAATGATAAAAGTGTGGAAGCACCTATTGCTTTCATGAGTTGTCCATTGAAAAATCATGAGCTAAACTAAAGCCAATTGGAGAAGCATGCCTATGCAATGGTCAAGGTTGTAAAAATTCAGGTTTTATATCCTTAATTCTCATATGGTGGTGATGGTCCCCAGCAGTGCAATCAAGTCCATCTTAACAGCAGGATCCTACGGAGCTAAAAGAGGAAATTGGATTACAAAGACTCAAGAATATGACTTGGAGATTTGACCCTCCAATCCAGTAAGGGGTAATGGTCTGTGTAGGTTGATTTCTGAGGATGAAACACTCAAAGCTCAACACGATGAAGAAAATTTTCTTGTTCAACTTATCCCAAAAAATCCACAAGTTCTCTTTGTAACCACTACTGATGAGTGGTATATTGATATTTCATATTACTTAACTTATGGAGAATGCCCTACCCATCTCAATTACTAAAAAAGGAGAACACTCAATCTGAAGGAAAAAAAGTTTGTAATCTATAATCACACGCTTTATAATAGAGGTTTAGATGGATGCTTCCTTGGGTGCATAGATAAAGAGAAACAAGAAAAATTTATGAAAGCATAACATGACCAAACATGTGGTGGACATTTTTCAGCAATAGTAACTACACACAAGATCCTTTGAGGAAGGTATTATTGGCCCACCATCTTTGCAGACACTCAATATTGGGTTTCTAAATGTGAAGCATGCCAACAATTTGTTGGGAGACCACAACTTGTTGCACTATTGCTCAGGCCAGTTGTTATTGAAGAACCATTTCAGCAGTGGGGGCTAGACTTCATTGGTGTTTTGAATCCTCACTCAAGTGCAGGTCACACCTATGTGCTCATGGTAATAGATTACTTCACCAAGTGGGTGGAAGCCATTCTAGCCAAATAAGACAACACCAAAACAATATGCAACTTCATCAAGGAGAATATCATAGTACGTTCAGAGTGCCACAGAAGATTGTAGTAGATAACACTACCTATTTCTCTTCAAGGGAGTTGACTGAGTTTTGTTATGGATACAAAATCTCTCTATCTCATTCTTCTGACTACTATACATAAGGAAATGGATAGGATGAATCAAGTAATAAGAACATCATGACCATTTTTGTAAGCTTGTAGATAAGAAGCAAAGGAATTGGCACAAAAATTTATGTACGATGCATTGTGGGTGGACATGATCAATCCTAAGAAGGCAAAAGGTATGTCACCATTCCAACTGTTGTATGGAGTTGAAGCATAAATCCCCCTCACAATCGAGATGCCAACTCTCAAGTTGCTATAGGGAATAGAAGATGGGCAGTACAAGGATTCCATTAACAAGAGAATCCTCTTTCTTGACAAGATAGAAGAAAATAGACTCCGAGTGGTTGATTGTATCAAAGAGCACCAGTTGAAAGTAAAGAAAATATTTGATAAGAAGGCCAAAGTGAGAGAATTCAAAGTTGGAGACTTTGTCCTGCTATGGGAAAAGAGAAGGGAACCAAAAGGCATCCATGGAAATTTTGATTCATTATGGCTCAGCCCATTCCAGATTCGTGAAGCTTGCGGTGAGAATGCTTTTCTACTCTCATATTTGGATGGAACGCCACTGGAATTGCCTTGTAGTGGGAAATACCTAAAATTGTATCATCAGTGAAAGTGGGTTGTCCCTGCCTTGTACCATAGGTGATTTCTAGGTGTGTTTCCCCTTTTTTTGTGTGTCGTGTGTTTCCTTTCCATCGGTTTTTTTGTGTGTGTGTGTTTCCTTCTTCCAATATTTCTTTCTAGAAGTTGTACATGACTCTGTAAGGCCCAATGGATAAGGCACTGGTCAACAAACTATATGGTCTAAGATTGAGATTCTAGATTCCCTTGTCATCTCTTCATTGCACTCAGTCCATGTTATGTCCCCAAGCTAGAGCCATCTTTTGTCGTGCAAATGTGCAACAGGGAAATTGGAAGTTTCCAAGCACAACAATTGTACCCTGTGCTGAATTTTTCATGTTTTATCATTCCTATGAACCCCAGGTCAAATCTGTCAGTCTGGTCACCCAATATTTGATGTCAAATTGGTCCCCTAGGTGATTTAGTAAAGTCTATTCATTCCCCCTAGGTGATTTTAGGGAGTTTTGAAAAGATGCTATCTTTTAGCAGTATTGGGAAGGGTTATCGCTAACCTTCCCAAGACTGGATCAAACCCCTAGAGTGAAACCAAAGGGAAAAATTAAACATGGAGTTGAATTTAAGACCTTAGAAAATCATGGAAATTATTTTGGAAGGTTTGGGGAAGTTTTGAAAGACTTGGAGCAGTCTGAGTAAAAAACAGGGTTCACAAGCCTAGGCAGTACATAGGCCTAAAACAACTGCTGGGATTCAAAAGAAGATTCTTGGAGTTTCAGATGGAGTTATAAGTAGAATGAAAAATCTTTAGAAATAGGATTCCAAGACCTACGAGATGGTGAAATAATTTTTTACAAAACACCTTGGCGCATAGGATTGGCAGGCAGTGTTTCTCAGGTACAAGTGGAGTCTCAAATCAAAAGTTCTATTTTTCAAGGATCAGATGGTTGAATAAGGACATGATACCCCCATAGTTGGATCCAAAATTTCATTTCCAGTCAAGAAAATATATAATTTCACCAATAATTTCTATCGGGAGCTCAAGTTATCATCGTTTCAAGTTACCCTCTTAAAGGCGGTTTAGGACTTAGTATTTTGGTCACCCAAGTTACCCTATGGGAGTCTTTTGGTCACCCATGTGACTGAATTTCAGCCCCTAGGTGCATTTTTAGAGCATCCATTCCCTGTCGTCGGATCAAATGCCACATGTCAGCTCTAGGACCACCATGGAATTTGATGTCCCTCACGTCCTTGAGGTCAGGGACATAAAGCATGGAAAAATGTGCCCAGCCCCTATGGGGAGTCTTTTGGACATCCATGTGACCAGCTTTCAGCTCCCAATGCTTTAAAGTAACTTTTCTCACCTTCATTCCTTGTCATGGATCCGCCATGTGTCATCTCTAGGACCACCATGGAATTTGATGTCCCTCACATCCCTGAGGTTAAGGAAATCAAACATGAAAAAGTGTGCCCAAGCTTCTCCCTCCATGTGTTCAAAATTTAAAAAATCTAACTACCACTCAATGCTTCTAGTGCTTCCAGCTACTTCCACTCCTATGCACAGACAATCTTCATCCTTCCTCTGCAAATTTCTTCCATCACTCTGTCATTATAAAAAACTCAGAAAAGACCAACCAAGGAACTCAAATACCTTTCCCATGGTGATACGCAAGTCTTAGAAGGAATTATCATCAAGATAAGAAGGAGAAACAAAGAACAAAAAAGAAGAGAACAGTAAAATATCCACAGCCCAAAACATGGAAATCTAAACAAATCCTGCAAACCGGTGGATGAATCAACAAACCATTTGTTACTATTTGTTCCTTTGTCTAAGACCATAAAAAAAATAACCTCAAACTCTCCTCTCATACGAAAAAGCATCCACAATGAATAAATATCCTTTCTAACTCAACAAAGAAAGAAGTGGGATTTCTCATCTGTTGTCCGCTCAATTTTCACTTGAATCTAATTTCGTGGAAATTGGAGCCCCGCTCATACAAAGGGGAAAATTTATAAGTTAAGGCCTGTAGTCAATTAGGAAGGGACACGTGGCCTACGTTGCAAATTCAACTGTGGGGGCATGGACTTTCAAGGAAATATTGTAATTTTTCCCTTTCCAAAATAGCTAAACTATAAAAGTGAAAAACACCCCCGCAACTAGTCAGGTGATGCCACGTGTCGACAAATGAAATTGGAATAGCGGGCCCAGAGAGGTTTTTGAGAATTCGAGCCTTTTGTTAAAAAGAGTTTAAATGGCAGATTTTAATGGCATTTCCTCATCCACTCATATGGCACCATGTGTCTATCCTTTGGCGAAGGTTGTGGGGTGGCGTGACAAATCAAGAAATCACACTTTTTCTCCCGGATGTCGGAAATGTAGATTTCTTCCCCATGGTCGTCGTTGCTTGGATCTTGCCATGTGTAGGGTCCAAATTTGAAGATTTAAAGGGATGTAAAGTTTGATCATCAGAAAATGGATTTTATCGAGCATACGCAATAAAAGGGGAGAAAACTTAAAGAAGCACTTGAGTGCTATGAAAGTGGTTAAACGGTGGAAATGGTAGGACCCGTGAAGAAGAAAATCATGAGATGCCCCTGCTAAAATAATCATGCTAAAACTAACGAGGTATTCAACTTATTGAACCTCTAATTTTCATGAGTATGTTTGTTTCATGTCACTTTCCAAAAGCGTATCTGCAACAAACATTATTCCTTTCGGATATTCTTTTCTAGGGACAAAGTATGGATGTATACGAATTTTTATAAATATATGGCTTTGGCCATGGGAAAAGGGATTCGGTTGTTTGAGAAGGTTGTAAATTATAAAGTAATTCAATACAAAAGTTCTTTCTTTCTTATTTTCCTTTGTAATATATTTCTCTCTCCTCACTCGATTCAATGGATATTTTGTTTTGCATTCAATAGAAACTTTGTGTTACGCTTTGCGTGAATCTTTAGAACTTTGTGTCTCTGATTTGTGCGGTGGTGAAGTAATTGATCATTTTCTATATTTTCTTGGTTGAATGTGAGTAGGGAGATACTCTGCTATCTATATTTCCAAAAATTATTTTTGTTTTATTCCTTCTCCCATCTCTATATTCTTCCATTCCTTCTAATTGATAATCTTTTAAGTATGAAAACATTCCAGAATATCAGAGTCCAAACATTGAGAGTTGTATATTTGTACATTTGTTTTTCCTACTTTTAATAAGGGAACCTCTCCCATTAAAGAGGAGGGACTTTTTGTCCCCTAATTTTGGTTTTAACCCATGTTTCATTCTAAAACCCAATAGTTTTTGCTGACTCTACTGGGGAATTCATTACAAATGGATTCCAAAGTTTTTAATAACAACTTTTTGATCATCTTTGATCTAGCGACTCCAAGATACACTCGGGGTAGAATAACCCTTGGGGAAGAAGACCCTCATTTGTAAATTTTGGATCATCAAGGTTTCTCCCTCCCTTATTCATCAAGAAAAAGAAGAGGAACAAGATCTGCAAGTGCTCCTTCTGCTAGAGATAGAGCTTACGAGAGTGACATCCCTCAAGATCAAATCAGTCCTAATTTGTATGCTTTGATTCTTGTTAGTGTTTCAGATACCTCTCCAAACAATATTTCCAAGGATGGTAGCTCCTCTACCTTGGGGATAAAGGGTTGGGCCTCTTTCTCTTCCCCAACCATTACATGAATTACTTGGAGGCAATAGAAATAATTTCCCTAAATTCAAAGGTGATGGGAAGGTTCGTCCAGATGAACATATTTCAGCCTTCATTGTTGCTTGTGGTGTTCTTGGGATTTAACATGAGGATATCTCTGTTAGAATTTTTGTGGAGACATTACAAGATAATGTTGCTGATTGGTTCTATCATCTCCCTGCTGGATCCATCACCGATTGGAACACCATGACAACCCATTTTGAGAAACATTTTAAACATGATGAGGATGTACATTCCCTCTTGGCCTAGATTTCTCAAATCAAGAAAGAGTCACATGAGCCCATGAGGGAATTTGTGGCCAAATTTAACTGGTTAACAAGATCCCACTAAACACACGCCCTATGGATCAGATTTAGAGATGTTTCTTCCTTAATGCCCAATTTCCTGAAGTGAGATATGCACTTAGGAGAGCCAATCTTGCCACCTTGGATGTTGATCAGAGATTTGTTGTTAGTGTTGAAGATGATCTGATCATGTCTGGAAAGCTAAGGAGAGATTCATCCAAATCCAAAGCATCTCCTTCTTCCACATATTCTCCTGGAGCTAGTGTAGATCAGTTGGTACAGAAACTTGCTAATGATCTTATTTCCCTCAAGAAGTAGTTCTCCCAAAGCATGCTCCTTATTAGGATGTTCCTAGGAAGAATTTTCAGCCCAGAAATCAGTTGCCCTCTACTCAGACCAGACTGGCAATTGAAGGTCCACCTGTTAAAGTTCCAATCAATGCAACATGTGAAGTGTTGGAGCCTGATGATGAGGAAGAGGATGGAATCTATGAAGAACATGAAGAGGAAGCTGATGAAGAATTAGAAGAGTTGAATGGATCTCATGTCCATTTTCTCACCACTGAAGGTATAGATGAAGAGGATGATTATGAAGAAAGAGTTACAGAGATGAACAATGAATCATATGTTGTCATGACTCGTGAGCAAGCCAATAAGAAGGAGAAAGTGGTGCAGCCTACTAAAATATCTAAGGAGCCTCCTACGGTCATTCCAGTGATTGCAAGGAGAGGAGATACTATTCCAAATTCTTCCAAACCCAAGGTAGATTCTGTTGTCCCTTCCTCCTCTGTTTTTCTCCTAAAACTTCTTACTCTTCAAATGATAGAGTTGATAAGTAAAAACTTTCATCCACTCCTATAAAAATGATGCTCCATCTACCTATGGTTCTTTTGACATTATTGACCATCTCAAGAAAACTAAGGCCCGGATCTCGAAACCGAATTCTACCAAACTCATCCCAAGGCCTTTGCTAAGAGATGGAGACTTTGTAAACTCAAAATCCAAGCCTCCATCCCCTAGTTCCAAAGGTCTCTTGTCCACTCCTTCTCCTTCATCTTAGCCAAGCCTTGTGGCAATAGTCACTTCATTTGATTGGAATATCAAACCATTTTATTTCACTCTCCTCATAGCTGGCCACAAACTCAAAGCAATTAGTGTTTCTTGATCCTAATGGCATTTGGACTTTGGAATTTGATGGAAGCTGCTCCTCAGCTAGTTCTGGAGCTGGTGTGGTGCTTATTTCTCCTAAAGGGAAAATTCACCCTTTCTCTTTCAAGATCCAATTTGAAAACACAAATAATATAGCTGAGTATGAAGCTCTCATCCTCGGTTTAAGCATGGAAAAAGAGATGGGGATCAAGAATCTCCTTGCTTGTGGAGATGCAGAGATGATTGTAAAATAGGTCAGAGATCTCTATCAAGTGAAGAATAGAAGGTTGAAGCATTACAAGAACCTGGTTTGGGATTCCATTGAGTTCCTTGATGCCTTTTCAATTGAAGCCATGCCAAGGGAAAGGAACACCAGGGCTGATTCCTTGGCTGTCTTGGGGTCTCTATTGATCCCTCATCTAGATTTCTCCCAAGATAAATTCACCATTGAGATGATTCATAGGCCTAGTGTGTATGACAATGCAAACAACTGGTAGGTCTTTAATGATGATCAAAACTTGCTTTCCTTCCTTGAACTTAGAGATAATTTTGACCAGTTGTACTTTGAAGGAGGTGGGAATCTTCCTAGAGAGTGTGTGCCTCCAAATGAAGGAGATAGCAAAGAAGAAATGGATCATGATGGCTGCATAAAACTAAAAGGTAATAAGATACCTAAAGGGTTGGTAAGTTTGGAATATTTATTTGATAAACATGATGGGTACATCAAGTCCAAAGCTTCAAAGGATCTGTGATCTACTAAATATGAAAAGATAAACATAGGGATTCTTGATAAACCTATCTTTGGTAAACATTGGAAAGTCTTTGCACACAAGAGGAGAGGAAAAAAGTAGTAAATCATTGAAAAGGTATGTTGATGTTCTTGCATATTCTTATGATGATCTCAAATATTTTCAACCAAAAGAGATGCAACATTTTATTCCTCTAAAGCACGGGATCAAGCCATTCGACAAAAGCGGGGGTAGTATAACCCTAAAATTGCTATTACAATATTTCAAGAGATCCAAAAGTTATTGAAGGCGAAGATCATTTTCCTGTTCACCATTTGACGTGGATTGCTAATATTGTGCATGTCAGGAAGAAGAATAGTGAGATCTAGATTTTTGTTCATTTTAGGAACTTGAATCAAGCCTCTTTGAAGGATAATTATCCTCTCCCCATAATGGATCAAGTGTTGTAGGCTGTTACAGGTTTAGAAATGTTGTCCATGCTCGATGGGTTCTTAGGATATAATCAAGTAAAAGCAAGTGTTGTGGATCAGCATAAGATTGCCTTTACCACTCCTTGGGGCACCTTTGCTTACAAGAGAATTCCTTTTGGCCTCATCAATGCTGGTGCCACCTTTCAGAGGGTAATGGACCTAGCCTTTGGTAGTCTTAAGGGAAAATGCATAGTTGTATACCTTGATGATCTGAATGTGTTTTCAAAAACCAGAGCTGATCATTTCCAACACCTTGAAATTGTCCTCCAAAAGTGTAGAGAGCATGGCATCTCCTTGAATCCCAAGAAATTTTGTCTTTTATGTCACTAAAGGCAAATTATTGGGACACATTTTCTCCAAGGAGGGAATCAAGATTGATCTAGAAAGAGTCCAGATGATTTAGCAGATCCCTCTCCCCACAAGCAAGAAGGGTGTGCACTCTTTCTTTGGCAAGATCAACTTGTTAAGAAGATTCATACATGATTTTGCTGAACTTACTTTGAACATAGCCCACATGATGAAAGGGAAGTAGACTTGTGGTTGGTCCTTTAAAGGAAAGGTTAAATTTGAAGACATCAAGAGAGCTATAGCAAAGACTCCATGCTTGCCATGCCTTGATTATAGCAAAGACTTCATTATCTATTACTATGCTACTGAAAGTAGACTCTAGTTGTTGTGTTAACCCAGGAGAATGCTGAAAGTCATGAAATCCCCATAGCATTCATGAGTTATATTTTGAAATCCCATGAGATGAATTACACCATGATGGAGAAACATGCTTTTGTAGTGGTCAAAGCTGTGAAACAATTTCGTTTTTACATCCTCAACTCTCATTCTATTGTGTTTGTGCCTGATACAACTATTAAATCCATTCTTACATAATAAGAATTTGGAACCTAGAGATTTAATTGGGTAGCCAAAGTTCGGGAGTATGATCTTGACATCAAACCCACCAAGATAGTTTGAGGAAAGGGCTTATGTGAACTCATTGCTGAAGGATTTGATGCCAAATTGTCTAAGGAGGAAGTTGATATCCATGTTGTTCTTTTCCTCAACTCAACTGATGAATGGTATGCTGGAATTGCACACTTTCTTACTTATGGAGAATGTCCATCCCATTTGAGTGCCAAGGAGAAGAGATCCATCAAATTAATTTTTGTCTAATATGTGTTGTGGGAAAATAAATTGTTCAAATGAGGCATAGATGGAAGATTTTTGAAATGTGTTGATAAAGAGAAACAAAAGAAGTTATTCTCATATTTTCATGACCAAGCCTGTGGAGGTCATTTCTCTTATGTTGTCACAACCCACAAAATCCTCTGTGCTAGATATTATTGGCCTACCTTGTTCAAAGATGCATCAAAGTGGGTAGGAAAGTGTGAAGCATGTAAAACCTTTGTTGGAAGACCCAAATTGGCTACTTTACCTCTCAAACTAGTGGTGATTGAAGAACCTTTTCAACAATGGGGTTTGGACTTCATTGGGACACTTAATCCACCTTCAAGTATAGGGCATACTCATGTTTCAACTACCACTGATTATTTCACCAAGTGGGTGGAAGCCATTCTAGTTAAAAGTACTAATTATGAAGTAGTATGCAAATTCATCAAGGAGCACATCTTACTAAGGTTTGGGATACAGAACAAGGTTGTCATTGACAATGCTTCCAATTTTTCTTCTCGCTAAAATGATGGATTTTTCTATGGTTATGAAATTTCTCTTGCCCACTCTTGATTACTATCCCCGAGGAATGCACAAGTAGAATCAACTAACAAGAACTTGGTCACCATTGTTCGGAAGCTTGTTAATGAATCTTAGAGGAATTGGCATAAGAAACTATATGATGCTTTAAGGGTAGATAGGATTACACCTAAGAGAGCCATTGGAATGTCTCCTTTTCAAGTAGTATATGGAGTTGAAGCTCAACTGCCAGTGACATTAGAACTACTAGCCTTACATTTGATGAAGGCCATTGAGGATTCCAGCTTTACCAATTCATTGGAAAAAGAATTATGTACCTCCGAGGAAGTTAAATGAAGATAGATTGCAAGTGGTTGATAGAATATCATCTCATCAACTCAAGGTAAAAGCTCTATTAAAAAAAAAAGCTAAACCCAAAATTTTTTGAGTGGGAGACAGTGTTCTTCTTTGGGACAAAAGGCATGAACCTCGAGGTAGCCATGGAAAATTTGTTTCCCTTTGGCTTTGTCCTTTTAAAATCAGGCATTTTATAGTGAGAACTCTTTTTACCTGGATTATATGGATGGTTCTCCTCTCCCACTTCCTTATGGTGGGAAATTTTTGAAGTTGTTCAAAACCTAGGAGTTTCAGTGGTCCCTCTGTACATTTTTTTTTAGCGTTTTACTTTCCTTGTTTTTGTTTTGGTTGGTTCCATTCCTGCATTCTCTTTTGTGTTGGTATTACTTCTTTTGACTCCGATGCCCATTGGCTAAGACACCGAATCGATCTCGATTACCTAGAATTCTCTAAGGTTCTTCATTTTGCATCTTTCCTATGTCAACTCATCCCTAGAAGGAGCCAGTTGTTGTCCTCTCAATTTTCATTGAATGTAATTTCATGGAAATTGGAGCCCCGCTCATACGAAGGGGAAAATTTCTAAGTTAAGGCCCATAATCAATCAGGAAGGGACATGTGGCCTACGTTGAAAAGTCAATGGCGGGGGCATGGAATTCAGGGAAAGGTTGGAATTTTTCCCCTTTCCAAAATAGATAAAGTATAAAAGTGAAACACACCCCACAACTAGTCAGGTGATGCCACGTGTCGAAGAATGAAATCGAACAATGGGCCCACAGAGGTTTTTGAGAATTTGAGCCTTTTGTTAAAAAGAGTTTAAATGGAAGATTTGAAGCTGCATTTCCTCACCACTCGAGATGGCACCATGTGTTCGGCCTTTAGCAAAGCTACGGGGCGGAGATAATTGAGAAATCACGCTTTTTCTCCCGGATGTTAGGAAATGCATATTTCTTCCCGGGCTATCATTGCTTGGATCTTTCCATGTGTAGGGTCCAAATTTAAAGATTTAAAGGGATGTAAAGTTTGATCATTAGAAAACGGAGTTTATCGGGCATACGCGATAAAAGGAAGAAAACTTACGATAAGCACTTGAGTGCTTTGAAAGTAGTTAAAAGGTGGAAATGACAGGACCGCATGAAGAATAAAATCATGACATGCCCCCCGCTAAAATAATCATGCTTGAAGCGACGAAATATTCACCTTTTCAAACATCTATTTTTCATGAGTATGTTTGTTTCATGTCACTTTCCAAAAGTGGATCTGCAATAAGCATTATTCCTTTTGGATATTCTTTTCTTGGGGACAAAGTATGGATGTATATGAATTGTTATAAATATATGGATTTGGCCACGAGAAAAGGGGATTCTAGTTTTCTGGGAAGGTTGTAAATTCTGAAGTAATTCAATACAAAAGTTCTTTCTTTCTTATTTTCCTCTGTTATATCTTTCTCTCTCCTCGCTCGATTCAATGGATCTTTTGTTTTGCATTCAATAGAAACTTTGTGTTCTAGTTTGTGTGAATATTTAGAACTTTGTGTCTGTATATTTGTGTAGGTGGTGAAGTAATTGATCCTTTTCTATATTTTCTTGGTTCAATGTGAGTAGGGAGATACTCTGCTATCTATATTTCCCAAAAGCATTGTTGTTTTCTTCCTTCTCCCATCTCTATATTTTTCCATTACTTCTGATTGATAATAATTTAAGTATGAAAACGTTCCAGGATATCAGGGTCCAAACATTGAGAGTTGTATATCTATACATTTTTTTCCTGCTTTCAATAAGGGAACCTCTCCCATTAAAGAGGAGAGACTTGTCCCCTGATTGTGGTTTCAACCCATGTTCCATTCTGAAACCCAACACTGTCAAAACGGTTTTCAGATTGAAGTAAGATCACACATTAAAGCACCAAAAAAAAATCCACATCAAAAATATAATTTTCTTCACAAACGGAGGATAAAACTAGACCTACAATTTTGAGGTCCATTAATGGTTGCCGCATCTGGAAGCATTTGCTAAGTCTGAAAAGTAAAACTTTAAAATCTCCTGGACTATTAAGCGGGAAGACCCTAAATTTCAAAGGGGTGATATTAGGCAAAACTCCATATCAAAAACTTCGTTCCACATCAATTCGACTCCCAAAATCTAACTTTCTAAAAATAGCAGGTTTACTTACATAGGAAGTGTTATTTTGAAAAAGTCATCGACAAAAGAACCTATTAACCAAAATAAGCTCCCTCTTATTTTGGGTTAACTTACTCCCTTTTTGTGCCTCATTCTAAATTTCACAAAGTTCAGGCACTCAAGGATTTCTGGAAAATACTCCATTAGATAGAGAATTTCTTCCCCTTTCCAGAAAGGTAAAGAGCTCTTTCTAACTCGTATTTTTTGAGTTATGGCTCGGTAGAGTTAGAGGAAACTTTGCCCAGGCAGACTGCGGGGCTTGGGAGAGATTTTGCCAAGTAATCTCGGACTAGTGGGGAATCGAGAGGAAAAATTGAAAATCATCCCTTTTGTCAAAAAGGTGAAAATTAAGTGCTAAGTTGGCACATCGAAAAAATAATGCGGGTCGGCGGACCTTTGGAGGCAAATGAGATTTTTTGAATTTTTGTCAAAAAGTGTAAAATGGAAAAAAGGAGCAGGTTTTAGAGTTGTTTTTTTAGGGATAATGGAAAATTTTCATGCGAAATCTATCTCTCGTCTGTGATGCACTTTTCCATCCTTTCCATTTCTCACCCCCTAGTGCTTGAGATAATGTGATGCCGACCAAGGTAGCTTATGCTTTAGGCTTAACCCTAACCCACACTTTTGGTTCATGTTAATCAATGGAAAGTAGAGAAGTGCTATTGGTTGGAAGGATCAAGGATGCACAAGTAGCATTTGCTTATATGCCGGAGAAGATATTTTTAGCCACCATTTTGGTATCTAATATTCCCCTTCCTACGGCATGTTGTTGAGTAGAAATTTCTGCAAAGCTGTTGGAGGAGAAATCATGATGGATTGGTCACATGCCCTTATTCCAGTGAATGGGAAGATGAAGAAGTTGATGAGTGAAAAGAAAAATGAATATATTGTGCAAAAAACAGATGACCCAAAAGCACAAATATTGTATGTAGATATTGGGCATGGTAATTACATGGTTATGTCACAAAGTGAGATAAAGCTAGTGGGAGGAAACTCATCCAATGGATTTGGGATACCTTACGACAACAAAAAAGAGAACATTCAAGTCCTTAATACTACTCATAGTGATTCTTCACACCTTCGGGTATTCATTCCTCAACATTATCTTGATCTCATGAATGTCTT